>CM070833.1:21549756-21889756 GCA_036326025.1 Chrosomus eos
ACCCCAAGCACATGGCCGATTCTTCACCTGCTAATCACTTATGTCTGCTGCTGAAAAGGTAGCAAAACGATTGCCCTTTCTGGCAGCCGTCCGACAGCATGTGGAGATATGGAACCCTTCCCAAATCTGCACACACGGAGGGCAAGAGAAAGAAGGAAGCAAATGATACGGACTGGCTTTTCACCTCAGGTCATGTCTTCTAGAGTTTGATCAGTGACTGGCAAAACCGCATCTCACGTTACAGATCCCCCACACGAGAAGAAAGGGCAAATAAACACATGAACTGCTGAGGTGGAAAAATCATTTTCAATGCTGAAACCACAATGGATATAAAACAAGCCCTGAATATGTAGACTGAATCACTAGCTTAATTTGTTGGCTCAAATATGCAACATTTGTAAATAAGTCTGAAAGGAGCTCTTGAATGGTGCTATAGCAACGCAAGTGAGCGTGTCGTCAACATTTCCGTTCTCTCAGCACTCAAGCTCTTCTTTTTCTTATCAATCTGAATGTGGCTGTTATTTCGTGTCCACCCCCCTTTGTGATTCAGAGCTGAAGCTGCTGTATAGCCGTTCATCTGTGTCTCTCTTATCTCCCACACTCCTCCTTCTGTAAACAGATCAAGAACAGCTCAGCCTTTACTAACACTGATTCACTAGGTCATAGATCTTAGCTGAGGAGTATTCTCTCTCTCTCTCAGTCTCTCTCTCTCTCTCTCTCTCTCTCATCACACACCCCACACACATATCAATCTACCTGGCTGTCTTTCACAACACATATTGGTGACTTCATACATTTGGATGAAATAAAAATAACTTTCGTCAACTTTGGGCACTTTTATATCCCAGAGTTTCTAACAGATTTATTTTTTCTGCCTTCATTTTTTATCTTTAATACTTTTCATATGCTTACGTTTGATTATGTACAAGGCACCAACATTTCAGCAACCAAAGATATTTATCCAATACAGCAAAAACTAGTCGAAATAGTTTTGGAGGGCTAAAAACATTGCCAGAAACACTGACGTTTTGAGCATCTACTTTATGCACACAACGTGTATAAACAACAATAGATAAACATGTCAACAATTGGACGCACTTCACCGTGAACAAATGAGCAGCAATATGTAAAATTTGTTGGGCTGAAATATTGAGGCGGCTCATTGGCAAAACATTTTTTTACAAAAAGATAATACAGCATACTTAGTTCAATTACCCAAAGAACCAAATTACCGAAACTTTATTTACATTTTTTTTGGGGGGGGGGGGGGATTCATAAGTTTCAATAAATGCGCCATAAATGCGCCAGTACAGGAAAATAACCAACATGTCTTAGTTTTAAAGTTTTAAGTTAAAAAAACTTAGTTTTTTCAGTGTATGAAAACAAACCAATAATATGGCATTTCCAATTAATTAATTGTCAAAATATGCATGTAAATATTATTTAATCGTGTGCATTTTGGATGCATAAAAAGCAAGCTGTAAAAAATCATATGATCAATAAGATATGACAATATTTATTTTACATTGCTTTAACTCGCCAAAATAAGTTAAGCAATTTTCAACTTTTTATACAAGATTCAACAAATTGTTAAGACAGTTTAATGTAATTTAAGTTGAAATGACTTAAACATCCAAGTTAACTGTATATGAATTTAAGGCAGAAACTTTTTTTTAAGTGAATGAAATTAGCCTTAACAAGACAAAGAAACTTTTTTTTGAAAAATGTTGTTTTCATCACAGTCATTTCCACCACAAAATATTATTAAACACTAAGCGACATTCGAGATGTGGTAGGAAATGATGTTGTGGTAGAAATGTTCATGACTTTCTGAGAAACACATGTATATGCACTGTTGAACATTGTCTGCAGACAAATCAAATAAACCAGTGAGAGTGTAAAAAATGTGTTTAAGAGAGTTTATTTTCTAAAAATCCAAAAGTGCCCATAGTTGAAAAAATACGGAATTCTTACGTCTTATAACCTTGACTAAAGGCCTTTAATGACCGAGTACAGCTCTAAAACAAAACTTTCGGGTCTATTGCTTCGCAAATTAATGTTAAGCAATAAATACAATTTCTTCCATATTTATAAACCTTCTAACTATGCTAAATGAATGCCAAACAGTCTGTCTAAAGGCCGTTCCCAAGGATGTTATCTAAACACTGGATTAAATAAGTGTGCGTGGTATTCTGCATCTACTCAGAGAAGACTGTCGGTGGCTCTCTACCAGAACATCACTTAATACTGAGTCATTGTGATTATGCTCTGGACAGAATCCAGTAATATAATCTTTTGCTTTAGCTGTGAGTCACATAATAATCCCTTTCTCCAATTTTTTGGAAACACAAAAGTTTAAATATTACACTTGATCGCAACACATTGTAAATGTATCTTCTGGAAGTTGTAAGATGTTCAATTTTAAATGTACAAAACATTTTGCAGTTGAACAGTAGGTCAAGATTTTCTCATCGTACTACACATGCATGTCCTGTACATACAGCTAGGAGAAACATTTAGTTTTTAAAATCCCTTGGCTTTTACCCTAACCACTACTCTATATGTACTGGACTGGAATGACCTGCAGACCCTCATATTCATATGCCAGTTAGTTTGTCAGTGCAGTGGCATTACACACAGCCAAAGAAATGAAACTATGACATCATTATGATATCAAACATCACATGATTTAAAATTCACTTGAGGAGCACCAACACTTTGAGGATAACTAAGCATTTGAGAAAAGACATACACACTGTAAAGCTTTAGGAGTGACAATCACATTTACAGTAAATACAGTAGTGAATTCAGTAGTAAATCCCCTAAATTATAACCATAGTAACTCCTGAAACCACGATGGTGTTATCCACAGCAACATTTCAGCATCTCGTAGCTGTAAAGAATCATGTATGTCACAGTTGAACACACTTGTTGTTTTCGACGAGACGCATTGACAATTTTAAGAAAGGCCGCGTCAACAGAGATGCAGTGTTTATGTTCTTTAAGCTGCTGTTTTAAACAATATGCTCTCTGTGAACTGTCATGTATGGGTTAGTCCTTGACCGCAGAGCTGTTGGATGCAACAATGATGGAGGGAAACCGACTAGTGTCAAAATTAGCGAATGAGTCACGACACGTAGCTTTGTAAATAACCCAACTCTGTGTGTACAGAACAGGATTAAGTACTCAGAAGAGGCTGAAGTGTGTACATGGCCACTGTTACACCGCCAAAGCTGTACTAGCTGCTGCTTGTATAAACTTTTAACATTTCATTTGTACAAACCTGTCCTACTGTATATTGAAATAAAAGTACAGACCATCACTGACAAAATACCCTGTGCCAACCAGAGTAGGCTATTACTAAAATAGCTCACACCTAAGATTTCCAAGAAGCCTTAAAATGATGATTCACCGTCACAAACGGAACAAAACTTCTTCGCTCAGACATTTCTCAAATTTCCTCTCACCTATCTGCTCCTCTCTGGGTTCTTCATTAAACTGCATGCTTGCTGTTCCCTCTAAGGGGAAAAAATAGCCAAGTACATGCTTGAAAACCACAGGCATATTTCATTTAGATAACTGTGTTCTTTCCATTTTGAACAAGTGCCGATCTCTTTCTTTCTGACGGAGCTCTATAAAAAAACATGTATACAACGTGGTATGGTTTCTATCCATCAACAACAAAAATATTTTGTGTAAGATGTTGGCACAGTCAAAAACAGTGATCCTTGAGTACTCGGCCTCTAAAATGGACCAAAAAACAAAAAAACCTGATATGCTTCTTGGCTCTGTAGACAGACATCTCATGAAGCCAAGGCTTGGCAAAAGTTAAACCTCAAAGATAGTGATCATCTGTCCAGCTCTTGCTACCCATTGAAATCTACCCTTGGCTTCTACACCAGACTTTCTACATGTGGAAACATGAGGGTCACTGTAGAAAACTATGTCTTTATCTTCATACTATCTCTGCCTTCTCACCTGAGATAACCTGTGCAAATATGATAAATGAGCAAGAATTGGGAAAAGCAGCTAATGAATTGATTCCACTTCTGATAGAATATGAATGAGTCTAGGTGATATAATCCAAGCAATCCATGGTTTTACCAAAGACTATAGAATTACAGAAGATGCGATGACTTTACCAATCGGCGATTGGCTCTTATTTAGAAGACGGGACTTATTTCGCTATATTGAGCGCTGTACTGTTTTGAATGGGGAAAAAGTGCACCGCTCAAAATGGCGGAATAAGCCCCGCCTTCGAAATAAGAGCCAATGGCCGATTAGTAAAGTCATCGAGTCACTGCAGCTGCTGTTAGAAGCTCAAGAGTCACGCCGGTTTCACACTGCACGCATTAGCAGCGCAGGAGCAGCGCAGGAGCAGTGCATATGGTGAGCGGAAGCAGGACACGCGCGTTTTGCTTTCATACTGGCAGCGTTTGACGCGCGCGGCGTGTTTACAGACAAAGTACTCTATAATGGGTAAGTTGGCATTGCTTTATTTCGTTTTCAAATACATTTAAGAGAAAAGACTTGTCAAGAAGCTTATTTTATTAATTAATAGGCTATGTTATATAACTTTTGGTTCATCTTTGTTTTTGTTGACTTTGTTTTCTTTTTAAATTGATGAAGGTCATTTGATTGACTGTTTAAAACACAATAGATATCATCAATGTGCTTTTGGATAAAACTGCTGTGTATTTTGGCCATGATCAATGCATTGTCACTTTAATTCAGCGGAAGCCGTGCGGCAAAAATAGACCAGACGCCGAAACGATTGCGGCACTGCTGCTCCTGCTCTGCTCCTGCTACACGCTGACGCGCCGCCTCTGCGTGCGGTGTGAATGCTCTAACCTGTTAACATGGGCGCCGAAAAAAATACGCACTGCTTACGCACTGCTAACGCGTGCAGTGTGAAACCGGCGTCAGTCAGACGCACGCTTCCACTGCACATGCATATTAGCTTGATCCAGTCTGAATAATGTCGTTTTCTGTCATGATTCAGCGTTTAGAAACAAAATACTGTATATGAGACAGTTGTTGTCAGATTTCATTGATTTCAAATATGAAATGTAATCATAAGCTTGGAGAACAGTACTGAGAATGTTATGTTTCCCCATTGAAAAAGATAGGAGCTGCACTTGCATGCCAAAAAGGCGTTTTAAAGATGGCCGCCGAATGAAATTACTTGTCTTAAAGGATAATTCCGGAATTTAGCACTTTGAGTCTATTTTCTAGTTTGTTTTGGATGAACTAGAGTGGTCGACTTAGAAATTTTGACAATGGGTCCTTAAAACAGATATCAATGGGATTTTAAAAAATGGCAAATAAAACACGACAGAAACTGTATTTCGCTACGCTACTTGTTTTTAATCATCAACGAACACCACTAACCACTCGGTGAGTGTCACAGTTTTCAACGGGTTGTTTTAAGGACATGTTTGAGTATGCTCGTAGACAGCAACTCTGAAGCGCTCAGAGGCGATTCTAAAATAGTCAAAAAGTCGAGACAGGACCCATTGTCAAAATTTCTAAGTCCACCACTCTAGTTCATCCAAAACAAACTAGAAAATAGACTCAAAGTGCTAAATACCGGAATTATCCTTTAAAGGGACTTTGGTTTTACACAGACCACACTGATATTTAATTTAACAAGTGCTGCGTTTTGGACTCTCAGTTCTTCTAATTAATGTCTAGATGACCTAAAAGTGAAAATTAGCTCATCATTTGCTCACCTCATATCCTTTTAAACACAAAAATAAGTTGTCCTATTATTCCACACATTGAAAGTCAGTGGAATCCAACTGGACCCAGTTGACAACAAAAAGTCATACTGGTTTGGAACAAAATGAAAATTCGTGACAATTATTTACTGTCATTTTTGGGTGAACATGAACCCAATTCGGGTTGGATGTGCACACAATACAGGAAACCACTGGAAATTTTAAGGTGAGTGAGATCCCACTAACACACCATCAAGTTTAGTCACATTTCACATGTGATATCAAACAAATACTTATGTGACAGTATGGAGCCATATTGTGTATAGTTACCTTATCTCAACAAGGGCTCATTCTGAAGATTTGGGCGAAGTAGAGTGGAAAAACATTCCAAGGCAATTGGTTAACTATTTAGGAAAAACAACCCATCTTTAGGATTCCTCACTTCTTTAGAAGTGAGAAGCGAAACTAAGGCCTTGGCATCTAAGCACCTCAGGTAATTAGGTGCTGCTAATTTTTCTTGTAAACAGAAAAAGGGACAGACACAGCTGTGGCTGATTAGGTAGTTAATATCTCAGCAGTTGTGAAAAATAAACACTATAATCTGAGCTAATCTGGGAGAGATTGTTAGCCCACTGCAATGCATCTGACCTCGAGGGACATGTGGCCCATCAGTGTGTCAACAATTTTAGACTGGACAAACAGAGAGGAAACGATGAGGCTAATATATGAAGGTGAGGATTTAGTAAATCTTACTATTTACAAGGAGTCTGATTCTTTGCATAGCTTTTTTAAAATAACTGTTAATGTTAAAGAGTTAAAATTAGTGCTATTTTATCAAACTTGCATAAAAAAAATCAATATTTTCATGAATAAAATTAATAAATAATGAAATTAATGAATCATGTCCAGTCACTTTGGTGAATTCTGTCAAGGGTTTTCCATACCAAAGGCAGTGGTAATGGATTAGTAGATATAAGATTATACAATTAAAAAAATTGGAATGAATTCATTTTCTGGGTATAATTAACCACAAGAAATTGCATTTTTTATTATTGGACCTGACGTTTGACAATCCTGGTTGAAATGTTAAACCAAATGCAGAACAGAACATGCCGTAACAATTCAACGGCCCTCTGCCAATGTCTCACACTCACTGATCCGGTCTGTTGTTATTTCCAATGATACTGAGTAAAACTAAGATGTGGAAATTGTGAATATAATTTACATAAAATGAACAAAGTTTGGAAAATTAATAGTGGGGTAAAACGAACACTCAGTGATACTCTTAATTCTCGCATATGTTTGTTGATTTTGTTTCTTGGTGTAACCCACAGCTACAATTCAACTCAATGGTACATGTAGGTAGATTTATGAAACGTGTCACAAAGAATTGGAGTCTAGCACTCCTGCATTTTGGAGCATGTGAAAATATTCCTTAGTCATATTTCAAACGGAACTCTTGTTTGATGCTTTGTTCCTGGGTAATATGTTTGCAAGCAATTTTTCCTCCTTCATTAGAAAAGTCAAATTCAACATGAAGAATGGAATGTGATAGGTGCTTACATGAAGTCATTGAATTTTCGAACAATGGCTGTCAAATGTGCCACCCTTAAACTTCTAAGCACCGACTCTTTCAGGTATATTTGTCTACTGTCATACAGGTAGCTAAAGAACCATCCTAAGATGGATTGTGATGTAGCAGAAACATATAATATTTTGTATTCAGGTCACCACTGGGTGGAAATTTACCAACTCCCCATAAGTGTAAACACAGTAGGTTTCCAACAAAGTAGTTTCTCCTCTACATTAAGTATATGATTTTTGGAATTGGCCTTAGACAATTCGTGCTAACTATTCGCCCATGGACTGCCACAGTATGTCTGCTGCATTTATTTGAAATTTAAATGTCTCCTTTGATCAATTTAATGCATGTTTACTGAATAAAAATTTCTTTCTTACTCCCCCCAAACTTTGGAACATTAGTGTATAATTATTAATGGATGTGTTTGCAATAACAAATTATTAGCTATGTTAGCATTAGTCAATCTTTCATACTAAGTAAGTAATAAATGTACTATTTTAGTTGAAAGACACGCAACCACCACTGTAGGTTAAAAAGTTACAGATCCAACAGACAGAAACAATAGCTGTAATAATAATAATACAAAGAAATCTTTAAATAAGAGGTCTGCTTATTAAGTCTCTGTGCTTGAATGTATTGAATAACATACCTGCACAATATCTGTTCACACTTTGAACCTATAATACCCCCAACCCAGTTCATTGCTTTATACTCCAAGACCCTCCGACCAGAAACCAGCATCTACTGCAGGTTGTGAAATCGTCTCTGGTTACTTACGTAACCTATGTTCTCTGAATAGGGAACGAGACGCTGCGGAAAGCGCAGTGGGATATTCTCTGAATGTGCCGATTGTCTGAAGCCTTATAGAATCACGCCAATTCATTGGCTGATGGCGTCCGCGCAATATGGCTCCGCCCCGACGCTCTTACGTCGCATCATACGTATTCGCGCGCGCGCCATCTGCTCCTCAGATTTCTCTGCCGAAAAGAAACTGTCAGCAGCGCGAGGAGCTTGGCCGCTAACGCAGCGTCTCGTTCCCTATTCAGAGAACATAGGTTACGTAAGTAACCAGAGACGTTCTCTTTCATAGGTTCTCTCAACGCTGCGGAAAGCGCAGTGGGAACGGACTACCAAACTCGCCAAGCTAGAGCGCTTTTATGACTGGTAGATAAAAGAGACAACGACCGAAACGAGTTCAAACAGAAGAACCTGGGAACCCGGGGTCATGTCAAGATCCAAGCTATAGAACCTTACAAAAGTATGCGGAGAGGACCAGCCTGCCGCAACACAAATATCCTCCAAAAGTGCTCCTCTGAAAAGAGCTTGAGAAGATGCTACACTTCTGGTGGAATGTGCTCTAATGTTAAGAGGTGAAGGCAAGCCACGCACCCCATAAGCCAACGAGATAGCCTCTGTGACCCAGTGAGAAATCCTCTGCTTCGATGCAGCAAGCCCACGGCGGCTAGCACCGAAACAAACCAGAAGCTGGTTAGATTTCCTCCAACCGCCTGAGCGGTCTACATATATCTTAAGAGAACGAACTGGGCAGAGCAAGTTAAGTTCCCTATCTTCCTCAGATGAAAATGGAGGAGGGTGGAAAGCATTAAGGTTAACTACCTGAGAGCGGAAACTTGAGGAAAGAACCTTGGGGACATACCCTGGTCTCGGCCTCAAGGAAACTTTGACCAGGCCAGGGGCAAAGTCCAAGCAGGACTCGCTAACAGAAAGAGCTTGTAAGTCTCCCACCCGCTTTAACGAGGACAAAGCTAACAAAAGAGAAACCTTAAGAGTCAGAATCCTATCCGGAGCTGACTCCAAGGGCTCAAAGGGGGCTTTCGTCAAACCCTCTAGGACAACAGAAAGATCCCATGAGGGGACTCTAGGGGAGCGAGCCGGTTTCAGGCGCTTCACCCCACGCATAAAGGCAGAAACTAACCTTAACTTGCCTAGGGGAATCTCATCCGATTCCCTATGCGCTGCAATAGCCGCGACATAAACCCTGAGAGTGGTAGCGGCTGCTCCAGCCGCAAACTTCTCCTGCAGGAATTCCAGTACTGAACCAGCAGGGCAGTTAACTGGGCTCTTATCATGTGCTAAACACCAAGTCTCAAAAACCTTCCATTTGGAAGAATATAATCTCCTTGTAGAAGGAGCTCTAGCACTCGCAATAGTCTCCTGAACGTCAGTTGGGAGACCGGAGCTTAATGCTAACGGCCTCTGATCGGCCAAACATACAGCTTCCACATGTCTGGGCGAGGATGCCATATCCTGCCCTGTAGCTGGGACAGCAGATCTTCCCTGACCGGGATCCTCCAGGGGGGAGACTCCAGTAGAGGAACTAGCTCCGAAAACCATGGCTGAGATGGCCAGAACGGAGCTACCAGGAGGAGGCGGACTCCGCTCTCTCTCACTCTGGCCAAGACCGCCGGGATCAGTTTGATGGGCGGGAAGGCATAGAGTTTCTGCGTTGGCCAAGGGTAAGCGAACGCATCTATCCCCAATGGGGCCGGGGGACTCAGGGAGAACCAAAGAGGGCATTGGGATGACTCTTGAGATGCAAAGAGGTCCACCTCCGCCTCTCCAAAAACCTTCCAGATTAGAGCCATCGTCTGGCGGTTCAACATCCATTCTCCCGATCGGAGTTTCTGTCTCGACAGAAAATCTGCTGCGAGGTTCAGAACCCCTGGGACATGAACCGCTCTTAGAGATAGGAATCTGCTCTGAGACCACAGGAGAAGGTGACGCGCATGCCTGTCTAGGGTGCGCGACCGAGAACCTCCCTGCCGGTTCACATGAGACACCACTGCCATATTGTCCGTTCTGACAATGACATGGTGACCCTCCAGAAGAGGGAGGAAATGAAGCAGAGCCAGAAAAACGGCCCTTAACTCCAGGCAGTTTATGTGCCAGGAGAGAGCCTCTCCGGTCCAGACCCCACACGCTGGTCTGCCCTCGAAAACCGCTCCCCAGCCGGTGAGAGAGGCATCCGTCGTAATCATCTGGCGACGAGATACCGCACCCATGCTGACCCCTTTCCGAAGAAAAAGAGGGTCCCGCCAAACTGACAGGGCTCGAAAGCAACTGCGCGATACCTTCAGTAGGCGAAGGGTTGACCCGGAGGGTCGAACCCCTGAGAGTTTCACCCACCACATGAAGGGTCTCATGTGGAGTAGGCCCAGCGGTAGCACGGAGGAGGCCGCAGCCATAAGGCCCAGCATCCTGCGGCAGGTGCCCACAGACACATGATGGCCTAGTGAAAAACGAGCCAAGCATGTCGTCAAGCTGGAAATCCGTGCAGGGGCCAAACGGGCCTGCATGAGAACGGAATCCATGTTCACCCCCAAGAAAACGGTGCTTTGAGCCGGAGCAAGAACACTCTTCTCCGAGTTCAACCTCAAACCGAGAGACTGGATATGACTCAGAACGACGTCTCTGTGGTGGGCCACTAGCTCCCTGGATTGGGCTAAAATGAGCCAATCGTCCAGGTAATTTAGAACACGGATGCCCTGGAGCCGCAATGGGGCCAGAGCTGCATCCATGCACTTTGTGAATGTCCTTGGAGCTAGAGATAGGCCGAAGGGAAGGACCCTGTACTGGAACGCCCTTTCTCCAACGGCGAACCTGAGGAATTGCCTGTGTCGCTGTACAACCTGGATGTGAAAATAAGCATCCTTTAGGTCTATCGTCACGAACCAATCCCCTGGCCGAATCTGAGATATGATAGCTTTCAGCGTCAACATCTTGAATTTCCCTTTGTAAAGGGCGAAGTTCAGCCGGCGGAGGTCCAGTATGGGACGCAAACCGCCGCCCTTCTTCGGGACCAGGAAGTAACGGCTGTAAAAGCCCCGCTCGGTTTCCCCTGGAGTAATCTCCTCTATTGCTCCTTTGAGAAGGAGGGAAGAGATTTCCTGCTGCAGTACAGAAGCCTGAGCGGCGCTGTCTACTACAGTAGGAAACACCCCGTTGAAACAGGGGGGATTGCGGCAAAACTGAAGAGTGTAGCCGAACCGAATTGTGCGAAGAACCCAGGACGATACCCCTGGTAAGCGTTCCCACTCTGGAAGGAAATGTGATAGAGGAGGAGGGATGTTGTAATGCAGACGACATACCTGAGTAAGGGTGCCGTGTTGACGCTCCTGGGGTAAAGAGGTTGACTGTGCAGGAGGGCCATCGGCGTCCTGGCACGTGATGGGAGGCATCGTCATGGTGACCAGGTCCGCCTGCTTCGGATGAAAACGGAAAGTGCCTCCGAGGATGCGGCCGGTAGTTATAGAGAGCGTGGGGGGTGAGGGGAGAAAGCCGAAAGCGTCTCCTTCCTCCCGCACCAGACTGAGTAGAGAAGGTGAAATATGGCCTGCACTTCGAGACACTCTGAGTGGCGAAGGTGACAGGGCAAGGAAAGGAGAGCTGGGAGGTGGGCAGAAACGCTTGCGCGGTCTGACCCAACCCTGAGGAACCAGAGGAGCTCTCCTTTTTCTGACCGGAGGGTCAGGAACGGCTCTGCGCCGCCGGAGCAGTCGGTTTGTCGGACCGCTTCAACTGGAGGCGCTTGTGAGGCCGTTGACGGGGAAACGGGCGACCGCGGGCTCCCCAAACCGTGGCAGGTGGGGGATGCCCTGGTTCGCTTCTTCTGGAAGAGAACTCCGGTCTATGAGAGGGACGTTCTCTGGGTCGCACCGGGGGGGGAGCAGAAGGTTCCCTAGCCCTCCTGGGCATGAACTGTCTGAACGCGGCCGATTGGGATTTGGAGGAGCGGAATTTCTCAACCACTGTGTTGACCGCCTCACCAAACAACCCTGTTTGAGAAATGGGGGCGTCCAAGAGGAAAACCTTCTCTTTATCACGGATCTCCGTGAGATTAAGCCACAAGTGGCGCTCCACCGCAACAGAACCAGCCATAGAGCGACCTATAGCACGTGCGGTATGCTTGGTGGCTCTTAAGGCTAAATCCGTAGCCTTACGAAGCTCCTTGACCGCTTCAGGGGTCACACCGTCACCCTCGTCCATTTCCTTCAGGACGTCCGCCTGGTAGGCCTGAAGAATGGCCATAGTGTGCAGGGTCATGCCTGCCTGCCCAGCCGCCATGTAGGATTTCCCAATCAGAGAGGAAGTAGTCCTACATGCTTTAGAAGGGAGAAGGGGGCGCGACTTCCAGGACGGCGCAGACGACGGAGCAAGATGGTCGGCTAAAGTTTCCTCAATCGCCGGAATGGCGGAATAGCCCTGTTCCACAGAACCTACCAGGTTGGTGAAATCAGCAGCAGCCGCATTAGTGAGGCGCGAAGAGAAAGGCTGCTTCCAGGATCTGGAGATCTCATGATGCAGATCACTGAAAAATGGCAGCTTCCTCCGTTGAGGCCTAGAATTAGGGCCACTGAGAAGCCTTTCGTCGAGTTTCGACGACTGAGACTCACGTGGCTCGTCGGGCCAATCAATAGTGAGCTTCTCCGTAGCGCGCGAAAGCACGTCAACGAGCTCCGCGTAGGCCGCAGTAGGCCGCGCTTCCTGGCCGCTCGGCGGAATAACCTCGTCGGCGAGAGTAGGCCCGAAATCCTCGGAGTCGGAAGCCTCGGTAAAAAGTATATCCTCCAGCCCGAAAGAAACCGCGTCGCGTGCTCCCGGGCTGGGGCGCAAATAATCGTGTGAAAATTCGACTGGCATGTCTCGCGCGTGCCGAGGGGAGGGAGGGAGAGAAAGAGCGGGGCTCGTCTGCTCGAACTCCGCATCCTCAAGCTCTACATCCGAACCCCAGGTCGCGGATCCTCGAGAGGCCTCGGGAGCGCGACAGGGGGAGACGAATGATTCCCTCTCAAAGACCGCGAGCCGCAATTTGAGGGTTTTGAGCAACAAATTTTCACAGAATTTGCATTTAGACGATCCTATAACTGCCTCACGCGCATGTGAAAAACCCAAACATTTAACGCACTTACTGTGTGGGTCGTCGTTAGCGATGTAACGAGCACATGGCGGAGTACAGCGTCTGTAATCCATGGCAGCTTCACCGTAAGGAGAAACAGAGTTCCGCTTGAACAGTCGCAGAAGCGCCGAGAATAATCCAAATGTAATTGTAGCTCAGAAAAATCACGAGCGAAGGGCAAACGTGACCGCTTCGTTCTGAAGGCAGAGAAATCTGAGGAGCAGATGGCGCGCGCGCGAATACGTATGATGCGACGTAAGAGCGTCGGGGCGGAGCCATATTGCGCGGACGCCATCAGCCAATGAATTGGCGTGATTCTATAAGGCTTCAGACAATCGGCACATTCAGAGAATATCCCACTGCGCTTTCCGCAGCGTTGAGAGAACCTATGAAAGAGAACTTTGTGTGTGTGTGCTTATTAGGTCTCTTAGGGATCTAGTGAGTGCTTGACCGGTATGCAAAGGTTAAGGATACACAGTGGTAAGAATCCACTTTGTCAGTGCAAAATGGCACGTACTAAGCCCCCTGTCAGAAGTGTGTGTGCGTGTGTGTGTTTACACAGTAGGATCAATGAGAGGGAGGGATGGCTGGCAAGAGGTTTTACTAATTGACCTCTGACAATAATAAGCCAGAATCAACCAATCAAGTGTGAGAGCACATACACGCATAGAGAAAACCAATACAATAACCAAGACGACCACTAAACATCTTAAACATTAAAGCATGCAGGTCATATAATACCATTCAAAAGTTTGTTGTCGGCCTTTTTTTTTTTCATGTTTTTGAAAGAAGTCTCTTATGCTCACAAAGGTTACATTTATTTGAAAATAGACAGTAAAAACAGTAATCATGTTGAAATATTATTACAATTTAAAATTACATTTTAAACTATACTAAAATATGTATTCCTTTGATTGCTGAATGTTCAGCATCATTAGTCTTCAGTGTCACATGATCCTTCAGAAATCATTATACTATGCTGATTGTGTGCTCAAGAAACAATTATTATTATCAATGTTGAAAAACGTTGTGTTGTTGCTTAATATTTTTGTAGGATTTTTTTGCCAGGATCCTTCAATAGACATTTGAATAGAAAGAAACTTGAATAAAATGTTCATAAGAACAGTATTTATTTAAAATAGAAATATTTTGTAATATTAAAAATGTCATTACTGCACTTTTGATCTGAATAAAAGTATTCATTTATTTCAAAGAAAAGAAAATCTTACTGACCCAAAGATAATTAATATAAACACATAAAAACTCCCAGTTACTCTGCTAAAGGTGAACTCAGTAGCCTAATTATTTTTATTTTATTTAATTGTTTATTTGTTTATTTGAGTAGTATTCAACTGGTCAGTTGATCTCAACATGGAGTCTTCCATGACCCACTCCATAAGGTATAGAACTGTTTTGTACTTAAATCTTTAGTGGGGAAAAAAAATTGATTCAATTAAAATGAAAAAGTGCTACTGAGTGCAGCATTAACAGACAATCACATGAAAACAAAAACATCCTGCACAGTCATTGGATTTGGGCTCTGACATAAACCTGGCACGGTTTGCTCGTTTTTTAAATGAAGAAAACAGCTCAACAGTAACACTGAGTGGCTTTAACCTTTTCCACATGTAAAAAAGAACAGGGTCAGTATTCCCACTTCTGAAGGCAATGCGTCTTACACAGTAGCATGAATGAAACAGTGTTGTCTATGTACCGGCAGAGAGCAAGGGCTAGCTTTGTTGTTTTTAGTGCGGTTCAGATCCCGTCTCATCTCTTCACTCCCCACAGCAAAATACTGTTGATCACCCTCCTTTCGTCTGCTATTCATCAGGGAGAAGCACATGAGAACATGTTTTCATCTAGAAAATCATTTAAGAATACAGGAATCAATCAAACTATCTGTTTCTCATTCTGTTTTGATTGATGTTTCATCTATTTGCATCATATCCCTCTCCTTTCTCTCCATTTCTTTGTAAAATGTCTACTGACTGAATCAACCGCTCCAGTTTAGGGTACTGAACTTCACTTTAACCTGAGCGCCTGAAAATTACACAAGCTGATTACAGTTCTTTAGGTTGACTAAACACCATTTTTTTCTGTTAATAGTCAAAAGAAAATATTTTTGTCTGTAGCACACTGAAATGCGTTAAACGGTCCAGCTTTGTGCCAAAATGGTCTTGCTTATGCGTGGTATTTCATTATAATTAGCTGGAAAAACAAAACTGGTCTGTAGTTATCAAAGTGGAACTATTTTTGGAATGTATGCCATATTATTTCAATTTGTTAACCATATTTTGTTGGTCTGGCCAAGCTGGTCAACATAACTACTGCAGTTCGCTGTTTTGGCTCGCCAAATTGAAAAATGCTTCTTTGAAAAATATGACCCTGACTGCACATGGCTTCCAGAAGCATAAGCCAATGCAAACACAACATTTCAAATGTGAAAAATGTGATGATAACAATTATTTATCCTGTTAAATGGGTAGGAAGGGAGAAAGAGAGAGAGAGAAAGAGACATAAGAGTAGCGCTGAACATGAGTTTTATTTTCCACACTCCCTGTTTTCCTTAGTAGAAGTTAAAAAAAAGAAAGTATTATAAATGAAAGAAGCCAAACATGGGCTGTGAGAAAAAGACCTCAATGTATCCCCTACATTTTATGAATTAACAAGAGGATTCATCTCCTGGCCTATCTCAGACAGATATATCTGTGTTTTACAATTGCATCTACCCAAACATTCATCATGGAGCCCGTGTGTCATCCAGAGTGTTTGGCCGAAGAAGATTCTGGAGCTAGTCAGCGCTGTGCATTAGTCACATCACAGAGAGAGAGAACTGCCGTTTTAGTCCATCTACTTCTGTAAGAAACATTTGATGGAGTGAGTTCACATATACAAACTCTATGTTACATCTGACAGCCGTAGAGGTGACATCCAAACACAACACTCATAAACAAGACAGACTTGAGATGAGAGTTGACAGAAGAGTGCTCAACTCTGCTACATACTGTAAACACTGCTGCAATGGTAAAAGGCATATGAGGAGTAATAAAATTCCCCTACAGTAAATACAACTCTATTCCCAGTGCTAAGGAGACAACACATGACAACAGAACCAATGTAAACACAGTTCAAATCATGTTCCAAACTCAATTTGTTACAAAGTGTCATAAACAGGTATGTCACGATATCACGAAAATCAATTTCTTCTATGTAAATGAGTTTGTCCAAACTGGCAACATTCGTAACAAGAAACATCTGAATATGCATACGTCCCTACTCTACTAGACAGTATGTCAAATTAGTAGTAGGATGTCTGAATAAGCAGTATTCATGAAAGAGTGGGTAAAAAACAAAAAGTGGACACTTGCCTATCCATGAGGCCATGGGAGTCGAAGAGGCTTTATTCTTTAAAAATGTAGTATGTCCAGGAACGTATTTACTATATCAGACCTGCATACCTAAAGAACGTACTTCATAAAATTTAGCACAAACTCTAAAAGTATGGACAAAATTTTGGACGCAACATACTTTTGTGACGCTCTTGATAGCCCACTTTGAAATCTTATTGGTGAAAAAAATACACTGGATAGACTCTAAAGCCACCTTTCCATTATCTCTGACATTTGTGTACAATTGTCATATTTCACTTCCTATAGGGGGTTGCATGAAACTTCAATTTGGTTGTGAAGCAGTCATTACCCAATAAAAAAAATAAATGTATGAATGTACAGTATGTACACAAAACAAATGATCACCAATACATAGTGGGTTTTCTACGGCTCAACGTAAATAATTGTGGAATAATAGTAAAATTATTGGGGATATAATTATTCATTGAAAGGCTTTAAAGAATAACATTTTGGTGCAAAATATTATTAACTCTCATCTCACATTTATGGTTTTGATTTAAATGCATCACGTCCTGTCAGGTTGTCATGTACGGTCTAGCTACAAATGTAAGAACATTCTCCATACCCATATGGTCAGAACTCCAGCAGCTGTACACTCATATGGAAAAGAATGACTTTCGGTCTGACATTAAACCTTAAGGTGACTTAATACTTCAAAACTTACAGTAAATGATATTTAAGAATTCTGCAGTGAGAAACAGCTGGTTTTAAAACATTCTAGAACAACTCTGGGTATTTCAAAGTGTTGAGTTATTTATTTTTTGTGGAGGCTGGTTTAATAACAAAGGGGGATTGAGAAAAAGAAAAAGAAAAAAGAGAATTGGAGAGAGCATTAAGCAGAATTGAAAACAGGAAAAGCTGGTTTGCTTCACTCAGAAACACCAAAGGCTTTTAGCAAAGCAGTAAAAATAATATACAGAATATTCCCATGAGTGGCAGCTCTAAACCAGCATATGTTCACTTCAATACAAACACTTCACCATCACATGCAGTATTGCTAATTATTTCATTTCATGAGCATGGAAGAGTGTCCGAGGTCAACACTCAGGGTGGCTTTGGACTCTCAAAGCATCTGCCCTTCACAGTTCTGCACTTTTCCCATCTGTGAAACAGCATTCTGCAATTTCGCTTGGATTCCCAGATCATCGCTGGATTGGGTGAATGAGCATTGGAAAGTTCTCGGAATCTCCCCAATATTTCCTCCTCTCAGTCCATCACATATTAGGATAGGAGCAGGGTTGCCAGATCCAGCTATCTTTGACGAAGTGTATACATTTATTTAGCTTTATGTTTATGTTCTTGGCAGACAATGTCTAAGCAAACCAGCTCTTATAAGATAGTGCATGTATTGAGTAATACATTACAATTATCTAAGCCGGTTTCTAAGGACACAAGTATTACGGCTACAACTGAAGTCTATGTAAGACGGCAATGTAACATGCAAACACTCTTACAAGTTTGGGTCAGTAAGATTTTTTTTTTTTTATCATACAGACCCTAAACATTTGACTGGTAGTGTACATACTAATATGTGTCAAGTGAACAAGTAAAGTTTACAAAAAATACCACAAGTTCATCGGGGGACAAATTCACCCAAACTTGACCGATAACCCTGAAACAGATTCACACACAAGTATTCCAACATGCATCTGGTCATAACCACCTTGTTCCAGGGTTAAATGCAGTACTGACGGATAAATGCTACAGATTTGACATGTTCTCCAATCTGTTTCCCTCAACTCCCGTTCTCAAGGTCAAGGGATCACAAAGGTCAAGGGTCATTAAGAGGCCCACCATCCACTGGACTAGAAGAGCTCCGAGGGAGGATATCCTACAATTATATGATTACGGCCAATAGCTCTAAATGCTCCTGGAAAACCCTCACTTTACCCTTCATTCTCTTGCTTGTTTCCTCCTCTGCAATTCTCATGAGTGACGTGTAAGCTACAGTAA
The DNA here is from genome assembly GCA_036326025.1 of Chrosomus eos. Taxonomy (NCBI): domain Eukaryota; kingdom Metazoa; phylum Chordata; class Actinopteri; order Cypriniformes; family Leuciscidae; genus Chrosomus; species Chrosomus eos. The sequence goes on from CM070833.1 coordinate 21,568,339, forward strand.
TAGGTTTGTCATGTTTGGCTGTTTGCTTTCGTCCTACTTTTTTTCACAGATCATTATCATCCAAACATTTACAGGTGAATTTTGAGCCGAGCATTTACAACAATTAGAATCTAGTATAACGTACAATGAGTCTAATTGACCTTAATTAAGCATAATTTACAACCAGTAACATTCAGATATTTCCCTCTCTCTGCATTTAATGAAGAGATCTCTGTTCTTTACAAAATCCCCATGAGTTTAAAAAAAAAAAAAGGAAAAGGGAGCACAGGTGCTCCCATTACATCTTCATCCACTAAATCATTCCACAGTTATTACAGGCCGTGTATGATCTTACACTTTTAGAACTCAGTTATGCTTAGTGCAGAGCCATCTAGAGGCCAGCCATTAAAAGTTCATTTATTCCCTGGAAAAGATCCTCCTGTGGAAAGCATGGATCATTTACACAGGCTGATACAAGTTTTGAACGCATAATTTAATTTATCACAATTATTCACAACTCTTGTCAAAACAAAGCAAGTACCTCACACCTTGGGTTGAAAGTCATTAATCTATTCAGCAGTTGGCAGCACTGGTCTGACTCCCATGCGCATATGCACAGATTCAGCAGACATATTGCAATGCTTAAAGGATTAATTCAGCCCAAAAATAAAAATTCTGTCATTATTTACTCACCCTCATGTCCTTCCAAACTCATATGATTTTCTTCCATAGACCACCTTTATAATGGGGCTTTTTAGTCATTTTGAAACTTGAAGGATCAGTTTTGGATTTACCTCATTTTCATATCCCTAAATTTGAAAGTAAGTCGCATGGCATGAGAATTAAAAAAATAGTTGTTGTTTTTTATTTCTAGATGAACTATTCCTTTCTGTCTGACGGTTTTTTACTTTGCCATTGTATTTGATCACCCTCATTGAACAAATGAGACGCCACAGTTTCTACGGCCGACACTTTCTTCTCCTGTATAAAATTCCAGTCCCATAAAACTGCTGTGTTGATCAGTGTGGCAGCCTGGGGACATATCAGCCACTAAACCCCCTGCTGCTGGGCCCTAAAACACAGTGCTGAAGGACCCCCAGAACACATGTTTAATGGGCTTCATTAAAAACCAGTGAAGCGTTCAGATTAGCATAGTTATGGACTGTTGAGTTTTATGTACAGGCTACCTGAGTTTGAGCTAAGACCCTAGTAGATTGAGGGAGACTGATTGGCTGCATTTCGGCTCAAAGGGCGCTGCAAACCTTTTATTTTATATCAGCTATAGTCAGTGTCAAAAATGTTAGAAACAGTTACACTTTTTTTCAATGTCCACGCATTCTACTAACTAGAAGTGACTTTGCAACTACTGTACATGTCAACTGACTCTCATAAGAGTATTAGTAGACTGTAGTCCGTTGGAGGATTATCAAAATAAAGTGGATATTAACCAGACTAATGAGTTGACATGTAGTTGCAAAGTTACTTATAGTTAGTAAAATATTAGTTTTTACATCCAATATGTTGTCTATTAAGACCAATAGTTTAGGACACAGTTATCCCAAAATAACGCCGATTAAAATAGCTCGACATGGCAGTCGCTGAGCTCCATCTGTTAGCCTCGGATACTTATTTTCCACTCAGAGAAACCTGTCAGACATACATCCACTGTGTGAAATTACACATATTTCTCCTGAATGCTTGCTGATGCTGAGTGTAATTGAAATGAATTTAATGGGGGTCACATTCCAGGGTGTTTGGACTGATGAAAGGGAAAACTCTAATGCATGCAACTGTTTTCTTTATGGCAAAACAGAGGGAAGGGGAAAAAAGAGAGACGTCTTAATTAGGTCCCTGTGATTCAGACTTGTTTGCATGGGTCAAGGCTGAGGGAACGGCAGTTGAGCAAAATGATGAAAATTGTCTGGCCTCTTTGGAACAGCACAGCTACTGACAGAGTGACTCAACTCAGCAAAAGACAGCCACAGAGGTCACTATGTGTTATTTGTGAATCAGACGTCCTCCACTACTGACTGAACCGAAGTCATTGTGAAGAAATGATCACTGCTTATCGTTTTGGTTCTAAAGCTTCTTTTTGAATGTTAAATTATAACTCTACAGCACTTCATCGCTCATCTATATAAAGACTGCTTAAAACTCACGTGGACTGGTTGTTGTTGCCCACCAAGGCAGCTGAAAAATACAGTAAAAAACAGTAATATTGTGACATTGTTACAATTTGAAATAACTATTTTTGTTTGTAATATATTTTAAAATGTAATTCCTTCTAATATGCTGAGTTGCTGCTCTAGAAACATTTCTTATTATTTTCAATGTCGAAAACAGTTGTGCTGCTTTAGTGTGTGTCATCACTGCTTTTTTTCAGGATTCTTCGACACATAGAAATTTCTTAGAAATAGAAATATTAGCATAGAAATATTAACTGTAAAGTTATAAATGCATTTACATTAAACAACGAACAAACATTGAACTGTATTTTTATGAATTTATTTTATTAGCAAAGATTAATAAATGCTGTGAAAATATACTGCCGATTATTGGTAGATATAGCATTATTAGTTCATGTTAGACAAATACAAAGTTCTGGCATAAAACTCTAGATCAGGGGTCAGCAAGTAAGTTTGGCATCGGGCGAAAACCCCCCCCCCCAAAAAACACTATGTGACGGGCCAGAACATAGTCAAAGGATACTTTAAGAAATGAACTGATGAAAAATGCAACTAGAATTGCCTGTGACGGACTGTTACAGTGTATTTTGTGTATCAACTGGTAGTGAGCTGTTACGCTGTGTTAAATCCTGTAGTAGGACAGTCATTAACAAAAAGACATATTTGTGGCGATGTCTGGGTTTTACACGGGATAAATTAATAAAGCAGTAGTGAAACTTAACCTGGCAAGTATTTTCATTCACCAACATGAAACACAGACCGCCTTGCTAAAACGCACAAATATGGGAGACGCGCGGAATGGATAAAAATAACAAAAAAAATAAAAGATGACTTGAATAAGCCCCTTAATTGCATGTTTGAGTCATGCTCTTAACAAACTATGTTTTATTTCCTCTTTCCATATTGTGAATAATAAATGTGTATCATTTTAATCTGCATCCTCACATACTAAACTGCATTTTTTTTCTCTATGTTTGCGTGCTGGATGTACGCTATTACGTTGTGTGCAGATTGATGTTAACATTTAAGCTAGCAGGTGAGAGAAAATGGCACTATCAAAGAGTCTAAAGGGGAAAGTTGACAGCGAAAAGGCATACAAAGAAGAATAGAAAGACAACTATGCGTTCATCTACTTTTGTGAATGCAAAGCGGTGTGTCTTATCTGCAACAAAGCGATCCACAGACTCTAGAATGTCTTTCAATACTTTTCAAATTAAAAGCACTCAATTATCATCTAAATCATCTAAAAATAAAGCATTGCAGCAAAAATGTTCTCGTACTTTTATTTTGAAGGCAAAATCACTAAAGACAAAGTTTTTGAGAGTACTGTTGCTGTCATGATAGATCTATTTCAGAACCAGCTGCTATCAAAATAATCTGATAATCCGATATTATTGCTGGCGGCTGTTCTAGATGACGCAGGTTAATAGGTACTTTTACTTACCTGTTCATAATCACATGGTTATCTATAGGGTGCAGCTGATTCCTGAAGTATTTAGTAGCCAATGAGCTCGCTGCTCAACCTTCAAATACTTGGCTAGCATTTGCCTTAGCAGGGCAGCGCTGTTTTAGCCTGGTTCTACCAGACTCTCGTACATTTCATTTGTACAGAGAGTCTGGCCTCGCTCCATTGACAAACGTTTACTTCCTTGTAGGCGGGTTCTCTGTTAAAGTTCAAAACTATTGGATCTGCCCAGAGTCACTCAGGATCTGCCATAGCCAATCGCTAAAGTGTGGTCGTGCGAACCATAGACTGTAAAAAAAGAACTCATTCACCACTAGCTGAGTGAGCTGGAAAATCAAACATTTCTCGAACCCCGTGGGGAGGAGGGCCACAACTTCATGGCCACCAACAAAACTTAGCAAACATTGTTCTTGCTCCGGCTTTAACTTCTGTATATTCAGCAGTTTTGCAACGACGGACCGAATAGCTTTTCTCACGTCTTTCTCCGCTCCAACTCAAACTGACGCGCTACATCGACGTCATCGTTCTCAGCCACTCCCTCTGTTCGCTGATTGGTCCTACAAAAAAATGATTTCCGGAAACCTAAGAATATACAGCAGTCCCAGACGTAGTACTGAAGGAAAATGAAATTGAGCGAAGTGCGTAGGATGGCGCAGCCAGGCTAGCGCTGTTTCAAAAAACACACACCTTCCCCAGCTCCACCTGTATAGATCTGCTACGGGTTATTCATGTACTCTATATTGTACACAGCAGCATGTCTCACTTGCTCACAGCAGCGTGTTGTGTATGTATTGGCAGTCGCAAGTCCCGTACTTGCTCTGCTGCAGCAACAGCAATAACCTACAGCAGCAATAAAAGCAGCAGGGTAGCAGATCTATTCCACCAAGACCAAACATACAACATTGTCATATCCATTACCATGCCAATCACTCCGGGAGTTGTCATGACAGAAATATTGTTAACAAATGAAACCTTATTAATTGTAAAAGCTTATGACTTGCCACTTCATTCATGCATTCAAACATCTACAATGCTCAACCATTACAATAATTTTTAATATTCAACAGTAGTACACCTAAATGGAAAAAAAAATTCTCAATTATAATCATTGAAGACATAAACCTAAACTCAATTAATTATGAGCACTATAACTTTACTAAATTAAAACTTGATTTTGGATGTTAAAGCACACAGTTAAAGAACATGCAGCACTTAAAACTAAGTTAACCATCAATTCAACATCTATCATTAACTAAAATGGGCAATATGTCTTCTTGGGCAGGGTTTCATTCCATATGTGAAATAAATCAACATTTCCTAGATAGTTTCAGCCTGCTGCTGGTTTCATTGGTGCTGTCTGTGGGTGCACACATTACTGTTGCGTCTGGAAGGCATCAAACTCTGATATATGTAGTTGTCCTGGATAACATTAAAGACGGTGTGAAAGAGAAAAAGTGATGCACAACACAGCATATGTAAGGCTCAGACTGAATGTGTGAGTTCTCAGTTCTGGGTAAACTTTGACCTAGGGTTGCCAACCGCCCTGTATATTGCAGAATTATACTGTATAATAGGGAACAAAATTGTGTTCCATATTATAGGAGGGTTGTATTTTACACCCAGACAGCTGAGAATGTGTAACTATTTTGGCTATTGAATTTAAATCATTAAAGAACAGAATGAGAAACAGATCGCTAAAGATGGATGTTAAAACTCATTTACCTTTTGAGTGAGACATTGGCCATTGCTAGGTTACACAAACGGGTATGTGTGTAACATGCGATTAAAATTCATTATTTGATATGCCAAATTTAAATGATTTTACTTTATATGCCAAAATCCACAAGACTGCATTTCAAATGTATCTTTTGAACACATGCATATAGCTGTAGAAATACACCATTGCTCTGCAACATTTCTTTCATTGTATTTTTTTTTTTTTTTTTACAATGTGGTTAACTGTCCTCAGCCACCAATGATTTCCTAAAAATAAGAGTGTTACTTAATTTGCTCGGCTGAAGCTGGCAATTCTAGACTCTAAACCTAAAAATGCACACCACAAGTGTGCCTTTATTATTAAAGGAAAAAGTAACGCACACAAATATACACGGTACACGGAAATGCGTTTTTTTTTTTAAATGTATACGTTTATATAGCAAGGATGCATTAAATTGATCAAAACTCAAAAGTGATTTTAGACTATTTGAACTTTGTTCATCAAAGATTTCATAAAAAAAAAAAAAAAACGTTTTTCCACCGAAAAATATTAAACAGCACAACGGTTCACAGCATTGATAAAAATAAGTTATGTCATGAAACCGATGGCGTAAGCTGATAGGTCCTTACTTTCAATCAAATCATTATCTATAGGGCACAGCTGATTGGATCCTGCCATATAGCCAATGAGCTTGCATGCTCAACCTTCAAATACTTGGTTAGGATTTGCTGTAGAAGTTGCAGCGCACTTTAGAAACCCTACACCTTCCGCAGCTCCACCTGTATAGATCTGCTGGTAATAAATGTATGCTGCTACAGCAGTGTATTGTGCATGTATTGGCAGTAGCAAGTCCCGTACTTGCTCAGCAGCAGCATAGTAGATCTATTCTGACAAGACCAAACATATCAACATTGTCATATCCATTACCATGCCAAACACTCAGAGAGTTGTCATGACAGAAATGTTTCTTGAGCACCATATCATTAGAATGAAGGATCATGTGACTCCGAAGACTGGAGAAAATGTCTGATGAAAATTCATCACTTCCATCACAAGAATAAATTAAATTTTTAAAAATATTTAAAAAGCTAAGTTATTTCATATATCACAATATTAGCTATTACAGTCAGTAATAGTGTGAATAGCAAGTGAATCATACATAATCATAATCAGACAACTCTGAATTAATCTGGTAATGTGTGATTTAGTCTCTAATTAATATAAATGAATTCCTCTTTCTCCAACATAAACTGACTGCGGTTCAGCTCACAGCTGTCTGGGCAAATATGTGCTGTGTTTACAGCTGGATGATCTCATTTTAATCACAAGAACATCAGATGAGAAGAACAAGACATTGGGTTCTTTTTCCCACTATTTTTACCCCACCTATTTCATTATGCTCTGATAAAGTGGGTTTTATGCATAGTAGAAAAGCTCAAGAAACAAGATGGTTGCTCACTCAAACATTGGTCTGTAGCCTCCCCCAATCCCCCCGGGTTGTCTATAGCACAAAAGAATTCTAAATTAAATACAGATCTGCTCAGCCTTTTGATTAATATTTGATCAATTGTTGAAATTATCCAAAACGTGCATGTCTCGCATTCAGCAAATCCAGATGAACTATGTTCAAGATCTGACGATACGGCTCCGACTTCACTCACGCAAAAGTACTTTTCCAGCTTTATTCTGGATGGCCAGAAACCAAGCCGCTGCTGACCCCCTTGGTGTCCAAAGAGAAACGCACAAGATTGTATGATTGATTTGAAAATTTCACATAATTCTGTTTTGGAATAATTCTGTTAAGCAGAGCACCTGCGATCTGATTCGTTCACCCAATCACCACCATCACTTCTGTCTGGACGTGTGGATGACTTCACAGTGACCCCTGAAATATGTGCCATTCTTAAAATGCTAGATCACTATCAAGATAAATATCTCATTAAAAACTCAGTAAATGTGCTTTAAGTTGAGTGTGTTTTTAAGCGTGGCCCACAGTAATGGGGGTTGCGATTGCGAGCATGTGTGTGTGTGTCTGTAGCAGGGAACATGTTTCTCATCCTGCAAAAGGCCCTGCTTCTGTGGTTTGCATGCCAGAGACACTAACCAAACGAATGACTCCCAGTCGTAAAGCATTTCCGCCTGACTATCGCTGCATTCTGTCAGAAGTATGTGCTTGCTTTTATCTTTTTTCTTCTCTCTGGCTTAAAATGTTCGGTTGCTTGTATTGTGTTGTGATGTGATGGTGCAAGGCCCTGTTTTTATCAAATACTAAAGTTCACAATTAAACAGACTCTCTTCAAAGGCATAAGCTCTTTTCACTGATGTCTATTAAAGTCTAAAGGCCCTTTCACACCGGACGCGTAACGAAAAAGCGAAACGGAAAAGCGAATGGTTCGCGTGCGAATAGTTCGTGTCAAAACCATTCACATCAGCCGCGACGCGAGTTTGCGACGTTCAGAGCTTCAACATTCCAAAACGTTCGCGCCGACGCTGAGAAAACATGGACACTTCTTCATCATCATCATCATCATCATCCAGTGAAGACAAGCTTTTCATTTTCTTTAAAAGACAGAAAAGAAAGGTTTTGTGTGCACCCAATCTTAAAGAACAGAGAGTCTGGGGAGTAGACCTATGCTAATCTTGTAAAGAAGCTAAAACTTTACCACAAAGAACCAGCCAAAGTAAGGATTATGCATTAAACATTTGAATTGTTTAATAATAAACTAGTGTTTTTCTGTCCGTTTTCGGTATGAGACGTGCTGCAGTTCACGCGCAGTCGCCTCGATTAGCCTATATTGTCTATATTCTTCTTATTTATTAATCTAGACAATTTGTTGACGAAACATTGATTAAAATTAAGATACAATTTATACAAAACGAAATTCACTTTAAAGAAAGGCTTTCTACAAAACACAACTTAATAAGTGGCCAAAATTATGTCTGACCCATTCCAAATGTTTTCGATATATTGGGCATCTTATGATCCTCGTTACTCATCTCATGCGGTTCCCTTTTCATCAACATAGATGAAATAAAAAAATAACATTATATTATTTAAACATATATATGAAACGTAGCCTATGTTTAAGTTTTTTAACTTATATTTTGCGTCACCCCGCTCCGTTTTACTCCCATGCTCTGGTGTGTGGCATGCAAAAATAATATGAAACACACAATCATGAATGTTGAAAATGATTAAAAATCAATTATTTCCCTCCTAGTCAAAAATATTATAAATCATCAGCACGCACTTCAACTCACCGGAGAGACACCAACAATCCCAGCTATTTTATCCAATGCCTCGTTCTTTTGTAACTGGTCCCTATAAGCAAACAACGTCATGTCATGCGTGCGTTGAGATGCGGAATAGGCAATATAAAAATGCTGTCATTATAAAAGGTTTCTATAGTTTCAATGTATTGCTTGTTTTTAGTTTACATTTCATGTAACTTGTGACACTTCTCTTCTCTCGCACATAATGCTGCTACGTCAGAGCAGCCAAAGCGTCAACAAGCACCTTTGTTTCCTTGTATGTGATTGGCTGAAGCCGTTTCTGTCGCAGCAAAAGTACAAAAAAATCGACATCGAAGCGAAAAAAATAAAAGTCGTTTTTTCGCCGCAGCACATTCGCGTTCGGTGTGGAAGCACTCATTACACAAACAGCTGATCAAAAAATAAAACCATCGCGCGAATTATTCGTGCGTCAAAATCGCGTCCAGTGTGAAAGGACCTTAAGGGTACGTTTACACTACAACAATGTACTAAAAACGGAAATGTTTTTCCATTGCGTTTTTCACATGTAAAAACAATCCCTGTTCACACAGATTCGCAAAAACCACTAAAGCGCTGTATTATGCTGTCAGACCAGCAGTTGGTGTCACTCAATAAATAAAAACGACTCACCTATAGAACACATAATATGCATGCACATGACGTCACCGTTTTCATAATAAAAATGTGCGTTTTCAATCCTCCAAAACGCCATTGTAGTGTAAATGAACACCCAAAACGCATAAAAAGTTTTAATTTGAAAACTGTGTTATGTAAACGGTCCCTAAAAAGTACTTTAGTCCAAACATTTACTTGAGAAGCAAATTTGGAAAATAATTTTCTTGTTTTAAGCATACACCTCCCTCAATTTTTTTACTTTTATTAGCAAATACAAATAACATCAACTATATCACAGCAATACTGTGCTTTTCATTTATAGTTTTCGTCCATACCATTTTAAACACTCCTCTAGTAAAACGAGTATTAACACCATGACGACTTTCTCTCACCATCTTTATATCATCAAGTTCCCCGTTTTATTTCAGTACATTAATATATGTCTTTTTATGTGCTTGCTGACTATCCTCTTTCCAGCAAAAATACATTTCTCATGTTGTTGGTGAGCATATCCCGAATGCTCTCTCTCGCTGCTTCTGTTATGGACCTCACACCCGCCCCCCGGATACGGAAGTGGTTTGACCCGTCACCTCTTCAGATTAATAGCAGGGTTCCCTGACCACTGCAGCTCAACAAGGGGTGCACTCCGCGTGACTGAGCAGTCCATGCACGACTACATGTGGAATACATTTCCTGACAAACTATTTTTCCCTCTCTCCATATCGTACCTTCCTTCTTCCCATTCCTTTCTCTTCCACTCTAGCCCCCTGTAACAGGATAGTTATGTCTTTTTTTAACTAAACAGTCAAGTAATTAGCGTTTCAGTGCTTTATGAAACAACTGAGGTGGTGCGTGGAAAGAGCGCATAAGACTCAGACTGGGTTTGCCCGTAAATGTTCAATGTAATCACTTACTTGAGTCAGGCAGGACAGTCTCTTTCTTTTAGATACATTGTAACACAGTCCTCCTTCAATTAACACTCAGTCAGTTCTTGGCTGTTCTCTGCTGTCTAAACTGTCACAAGCTGTAAGAGCTGACATTGACGTCTGTTTATAAACACAGAAGAAAGCAAGCACACTCTTTAGCTCTCTGAAATCTACTCACGGATTTTATAGCATTGGGATGCATGAAGCAGCACAGCTACAGTTACTTATTACTCAGTTACTCATTAAAACGGAGTCTCTATTACAGAAATGTTTTTAATTTTCAGGTCAGAACTACCATGGGCTCTGAAACTGCAATATGGCTTTGTGAAAACCATAATTTCAGATCAGTTAAAAACCATAAATTGGTCGGTTTCACGTGACGTCACATTGCGTCGGAGAGCGCGAAATTCTGATGGGGGCAGGAAGTGAAATAGCTAAGGATCTGCCGTCTGAAAAATGCCCATGTTTTGGGTAGTTTACAGCTGCTTCAATCGTTCTAACTGAGAAAAGGGAAAGGGGTTTTATAGAGTACCAAAGATTGTCGTTCATAAAGGTGAGAAATGTAAACATCTCATAGAACAACGCCGTAAAATGTGGATATTAAACGTAAGTCTGCGGTCGGGAGGAGCAGAGTCTGCTAATGCCCGTGTCTGCACCGACTACTTCATTGGAGGTATGTTAGCAAGCTAACTTGGTTTTTGTGGCTGTATTTATATAGCATTAGGTTGTGGATAAATGTTAATTTACTTAGTAATGATTATCAAGTTACCGGTAGTCTAATATGGTAGACTTAGACGGTAGACTTCATTGGGACTTTTTAGGCAGCCCTAGCGCTTTGGGTGAAGTTGAGTCAGTAGACTGGGCTCCAGAGAGCAGAGGATGAAGCTCAAGGAAGACCAACAAAGACGGTCGGAATGTGCAGAGGCTATGTTGGATCTCCAACAGACAGCTGAGAGCCTGGGTATGAGCCCGGATCTGACGCAGACAGCCGAGAGCTCCGGACCGAAGCAGCCATCATTCAGAGGGCATCAATTAAATGATCAAGGTAAATTATTGTACTAAGATGTGTAAGCCTTATTATTAAATGTTACAAATGTGATTGTCAGAAAAATCACCCTGTATAATTGGACCAGAGAATTTGCATGTTTGTAAAATGGTTGTCAAAAAGATAACTTTAGAACAATTCACATAATTCATATTCATGGGGTCACGTCCAACATATCTGTTAATGAACTCCTTGTATCTATGTCTTGAAACTGGATCTAAATCCATACAATAAGGACTCTGCAACGGTTTCCTCCATATGTATTCTCCATGTTTACTTCCTTCCCTCCGTCTAAAATCGCACCGCCTTCGCACGTCATCATAATCACGTGACATTTTTTTACTTGGATGTAGAATTACATTTAATCAATTAAGTTCTCTACACTGGATAATGAATATTTTACTTGCATCGTGCCTTTGTTTGTTAATGAGAGGATTTGCGAGCATGCAGAACTCAGTACTGAACAAAAACTCCAGTGTTCTGAGTGGTGAGTGGATTCTGACTAAATAAAACAGCTCTGATTGGCCATTGTGATCAACAAATATGACTGTGATTGGCAACATTTCTCACCGCTGCAAAAAAAAAAACATTTGAAGTTTTCTAGAGCGGAAACACAAAAACACACTGGAGCGTTTACCAAATCTGTTTTGACAATATGCTATTATTACAGTATCAACTGAGGGTGCTCTTGATTTCATTTGAGGGTGCTTATATTTACTTTTTTTTTTTAACCATGTTTTAAATTTTTAACAAAAAATGACGGACCCCCCTGCAGACAATCAAATACAGTTTATTGACCTTCATACTAAAGTTAATAGTTTTATAATTGCTCAAATAAAATAAAATAATTAAATTAAATTAAAATTGAAAGATATGAAAATAAATAAATAATACTAAAATACTGTAACACTGGTGTATTGCTTTTAAAAAAAAAGTTTTTACGTATACTTCATTACTTCATACAAGACTAGTTAATTACAAGACATTAAGTTTAGTACCTTTGTACTAACATAAGTACTTTTTCAAATCCTGTTGATTCAAACATATTGGACCTGTTTGATCTGGTTCAAAAAGAAAATGCATAGGGGAAATATTTGGGAATGAAAGTCGCTAAAAAAGGCAGTTGTCACTGTTGTGGTCCATGGGTTAGTATTGTATATCTGGTTTGTTTGTCCTAAACACAAACACAACCCAGGATGCATAACTGAGGATTTGAGATAATGGCCATGCTCACTCAAGTCATGTAACTGCAGTAGGGCTGAACCTCTGAGGTTTGGGAAAGGGCCTGGGTTTGCTCTCTGGATGCCCTCTGCCCTGGCACGCCATCATCAAGGGGTCTCCAGGGGGTCGTAAAGAGCTCTAAAGAGTGGCCTGTCTCCATCTCTTGCGTGCACTCCACCCCACTTCAAGACACCAGCAACATTCATGACTTTATTGGACAATCCTTTACTATTGTTCAAAGAATGCCAGAAAGGTCTGGTCCCTGTCAAGCCTGCACAGTGATCAACAAGAAGATAATCGTGTATTGGTTGCATGGTTGCTTAGCCGATGCTTAATCTACAAAGTGACGAATCTGTTGACAAGCATTGCTTCATCGACTATCTCACCCAACTGAACAAATCTGGCCTCAAAAAACGTTCATCTTTGAAACACCTAATGTTGTACAGGCTAGATGAAATGGGCCAAGGATGGTTGACTAGACTAATTCAGCATGCATTATGTTAAATGGACAACTGTTACACTCACTAGGGTTTCCAAACGACTTTGTATCTAGTCAAAGAGGGAAAAAAATGTCATGTCGAGTAAATGCCTTATTAAAAACAAATCACCAAAACAGTTCAATTGAGACTCAAACACTTTCTTGAACCCACCGTTCTTATCATATGATGGTCTTTTTGGACTATGTTCTCGAAAAACGTGTCAATTGTCTTGCATTTGGCTCGCACAGTTCATTAGGAGGTTCTTCGGGCTGTGGTTGGTTTACGCAGACTCTGTAATGGTCAGAAGTGCGTTAGTGATGTTTCTGGACGGAGGCAAAGAGGCTGTAAGAGTGCGGTACAGCTGTTTCTGCTTGGTTTGTTATGTTTGGAGACTTTATGGCTGGCATTTCTGCCTGGGTTACTGTCAGTGAGATCTGTCGGCCACTGGCCTCGTTGTCCCTGACAACAAAGACTGTAAACACTCAAGAACCCACCCGCACTCCTCTTGAATGAAAAAAAGAGCAAAGAACAAAGAGAGTTTAGCTCTGGTTTCTGTTATGACCTATCCTTTATTCTTCTTTACTCTGTGTTCTCAGAGAGTGGTAACACAAACTATGGAGGACAGCTTGATGTCAGGTGAGAGAGAAGTTCTTTGGACTTCCAGATCATACAGCTCATTTCGAAATATCTTAAGAGTTCCGATTAAATGAACCTTCTCACTGGCACCCAAGTAATCGTGTTAATTCAAATGCCTAATGTAATGATTCATGTAGAGACGTTCTTCGTCTCAATCGTTTGTTGCTGTTTATGTGTCAGGAAATCAAGTGACTAAACAGTCAACTTCACATTTTTTCTCTTAGTCGCATGAAAATAATATGTTATTTAAATTGTGATTAAGTTATATAAGTTATATCTAGAAATCAATCAAAGAACCTTCGCTTTTTAATCACTAAAGCTGTCAATAGAACAGCGTGAGTTTATCCTGTTATAATTAATGATGCTGTCTACACTGCACAATGAATGTCTTATTTACATCACGTCTGCACTGTTAGTTATGACGAAAGCATTTGTGAGTGCAGAAATCGAGTAGCAATGGCAAGATAACTGCATTTATGTACTCGCTTATTAATGATGGGGGTGGATCTACATATAATGCAATAATCAACATTTCTCACAAATAGTTAATTCTGTAACTATATATCATATGCAACGATGTTAGCCAATCACAGCAGTGGACGTTTACATTTACGTCTCACGCCCTTCCAAATGAGTGTTCAAGTTAGAGGGCTAAAATGGCCATTTATTTGTAAATTATGACAATTTTTAATGTTGTGATCAATATTTTAAGTGCACCTCAGGAAACATAAAATAATCACTCATGAGTTAATGTCTGAACTATTCAGAGCTGTTGCTGAGTTAAGACCCATTCACAGCAGGAACAATAAATAGAAAAATATAACTATAACAATAGCTATAACACACCAATGGTCGAAAATATTCTGTTTATTATAAGCACACTGCAGTTACGTCATATGCCCCTTTTAATGCTCAAGCTTGTTAAAGTCAGGTGGTGTCTGATTGGCTGTCAAAAAATCGTATCGTTATTAGCTGGAAAAATAAACAAACCACGAAACGTGAGAAAGTTTTGTTGTAAAAATGAATAAATTCAACAACAAACGTAACTTTAACATTAGATTTGCTGATATGTGCGTCCCAGACACTGATCTATATAGAGAATTCAACTTCATTATACAGATCAGTGATTCCAGAGCATTTTTCAGCAAATCAGTTTTCAATACAGTATGTTGATGCCATAACTTCAAACACTTGCTGCTGTTCTCTATCTTCGTATCCAGTACAAGCACTTAAACGCGATGACAGATAAAAGTTGACACACCTACTCCATCACATTTTAGAACAACTGTAAAGTGACCAAACCTATGAAATAACGCAAATGTTAGAACACACAAACACACGCACACAATAAATAAATAAAAAATAAAAATTTCTGTTTGAAACTTAAACAATCTGGTCACCCAACCTAAACTGCATACCAGTACAGTGAGTCAGGTAGCCCTCTTATTGCACTGCTCATGAAAACTCCCCGTGATCTTCGCATCAACATCTTAGCAGGCCTACAGGAGCCATCTGCTGACACTCCATAAAATATCTCCACTCCCGTTCAGAAATCCTCTTATTTCCACCCAAATTGACTACAGTACAGTAGTCTTTAATATGAATCCTTTGCCTGCCAAAGGAGCAGATGACCGTCGTATGTAAACAAGAACATCATTATAAGGTAACAAAAAAGCTCTAATGGACGAAAAACAGACTAAACAGAGTGAACAGATAAATATATACCACTTATGTTGGCTCCTGGCAGACAATGGCTACAAATACTGGTCCACATTAAGCCTCTTTATGTCCAAAACAAAGCCTAAACCTACACTATTGGTTGGGAATATGTCAAGACTTACTTGGCCTTGGTTAAGTGGGCTGGACAGATGTTTGCTATTCCAGTGTATGATGCTGCTGAAAGACTTTGTCAAGTGCTGAGTTAGTGGTTTGTGTTTGGCCTGCAGTTCCATGTTTACAGTCCAGGGTGATTGGTTCTGTTGTCTGGACCTTTAAGAACTGTTCTCCTCAGAGCATCGATCAACATGCAGGCCAGACGTCAGAGAGAAAGAGACATATGCATAGCAGGCAAAGCCACAAACTGCTCTGCCAAAAGGTCCATTTTATTGATAAACAATTACAAAATCCATAAACGATGATAAATTACAGAGCTTTTGTGTAATGTTGGAGAGCAAATGTTGAGGATCTAAATGCATCTTGGTTTTTAAAATAAATATTAAAGCCGGGCTGCGGGGCACCTGCACTCTTTCATCTCGGGGTCTGCAAAAAAAAACATGGCCAACCTTAGATCTTGCCTGTCACTGAAGAAAAATGATTGAATTCTGTATCCAAGTGTGGGTTTATGCTGTTGTGAAGGGTCACGGTGGCCACTAACATTAGCCGTGGAAGTTTTCCGTCTCAGCTTGAGAAGCAATATCAGTTGCTGTTGTCACATCATTTTTAGGCCTGTTTCCAAAAGTGACAGCATTTACACATTTTAAGTTTGGCTGCTGTGAATTGTGAACATTTTTATAATGTTGGGTGGAAAAGTGCCTGAAAAGGTAAAATTCATAAAGATAACACTTTACAATAAGGTTCATTAGCCAACATTAGTTAACTAGATAACATAGAACTAAGAATGAACAAAACTTCTAGCATTTATTAAACTTAGCTACAATTAATTTCATCATTTACTAATACATTATTAAAATCAAAGGTTGTATTTGTCAACATTAGTTAATGCACTGTGAACTAACATGAACAGCTGGATTTTTATTAACGAACATTAACAAAGATTAATAAATTCTGTAACAAATGTATTACTCATTATTGGTTCATGTAAGTAAATACATTTAACTAATGTTAACTAATGAACCTTATTGTAAAGTGTTACCGATAACAACATACACTACTGTTCAAAAGTTGTAGCTCAGCCTTTTAAAGACATTATTACATTTATTCAGCAAGGATGCATTTAATTTATCAAAAGTGACCATAAAGACATTTATAATACAAAAACATGAACAGCATTCTATTCATCAAAGAATCTTGAAAAACATGTATTACATTTTATTAAATATTAAGCAGCACAACTGTTTTTAACACTGATAATAAGAAATATTTCTTGAGCATCAACTCAGCATATTAGGATCATGTGACACTGAAGACTGGAGTAATGATGCTGAAAATTCAGATTCGCCATCACAGGAATAAATTACATATTAAATTAAAATAGAAAACAGCTCTTTTAAATTATAAAAATAATTGTTTAAATATCACAATATTACAGTTGCTACTGTTTTTTTATCAAATTAATGGAGCCATGGTGAGTATATAAGAGACTTGTTTAAAAAAAAAAAAAAAATCGCACAGACCCGAAACATTTGAATGGTAGTGTACAACGACAGACAGACAGACAGACAGACAGACAAGACAGACAGACACAGACAGACAGACAGACAGACAGAAGACAGACAGACAGACAGACAGACAGACAGACGACAGAAGACAGACAGACAGACAGAACAGACAGACAGACAGACAGGCGACAGACAGACAGACAGACAGACAGATAGATAGATAGTAGATAGAGATAGAGTAGTAAGTATATAGATAGATAGATAGATAAGATAGATAGATAGATATAGATAGATATAGATAAGATATTTTAACCCCCTAACACTCAATACAATTTTTGACAGTCTTTGTCTTTTAAGAGATTCAGTATTTTTTCGTACATTCGGTCCCACAATATAAGCAAAACAGAGCTCTAATAATTAATTATTTTTAAGCAAGGTACAAGATGCCAATAAAAATTCACATGCCAAACATAGTCCACAACAAAAGACAAAGACCACTATAAACCTGGAAATCCAAATTATTTAAAGGGGTGGTTGATTGCGATTTCACTTTTTTCATTTTAAATAGTGTGTGATGTTGCTGTTGGTGCATGAACATTATCTGCAAAGTTGCAGCGCTGAAAGTTCAATGTAAGCAGAGATATCGTCTTTTAAAAACCAGGAAGTGTAAATGCCTACAAAAACGACTCGATTGGGACTACATCTGGGTTTTAGACGTCACTAACCCACACATTTGCATCAACCCTCCCTCCGGAATATGCAAAAAAGGACATGGCCATATTTCTGGCTTTGCTGAAGAGGAAGTTACAGGGGAGAGCTAGCCGTGCCGTCGAAAGTGTGTTATGTTCACCCAGCTGTTATGTCTTCTGTGTTCGGGCTTCCTACAGACGCTGTAGTTCGTCAACAATAGCTACAATTTATGTTTGATAATGTTTCTGACAAATACAATCGTAATTTAGCTCTTTGTGCGGCACATTTCACTGAAGACAGCTTCCTGAATCTCCAACAATTCAATGCCGGATTCCACAAGAAACTGTTGCTAAAACCTGAAGCTGTTCCAACGTTAAAACCAGATGCCGCCGTGGTTGGGACACAACCTGTAAGTAAGACTTAATAATTTTAAACGTATTTGTATAATTTTAGACGTAATGGTTTCGTTTTATCAAGGACGTAAAGAAATGCCAGCGCTGGCTTAATAGTCACTTGGTTATGCTATTTCGTGTTTCTATGGCAAACGCGTACAAACATTTAGGACCTGAATTTGTAATCATATAGATTTTGTAAATGTATTTGCCATGTATAGCTACTTTATGACGTAATTTTTCGATTTGATCATGAACGTGATCAATGTCAACAGTGTTGTTTATAGTAGCCAGTTATATCGATGCTAAGAAAACATACACAGAGTAAACTAAGTTTTGTTAATAGCTAAACGGTTGTTCATTATATCGATAAAACAATAACTTTAAAAAACTGTATTACTCATGTAATCATTTGTATTAAATGTTTAATCAAGGTAAAAACGTATCTCAAAAAGCTAACAAGCAGCAGTAGCATTTTCAAGTATAACAGGTATCAAACTTCTTATGTAATAGTAGAAGAATAGAATAATAATAATTCAAAAACGTACCATTCAGAAACGTTTTGTAACAGCCGTGTTTGTGGAGGTTCTGTTTGACTCTCTTCATCGCCGCTTTCTGGGTCTGATTCGGGCTCAAACTGATACATGGCAGTATCTGACACCATTGTTTACATTAACCGGAGCACATGAAATTCGAGCCCGTAAAGGCAAGGGGCGTGCCGGTTCCGGACAACGTGCGCTACGCAGTTTAGCCAATCACAACACACCGTCCCAAACTAACCAATCTGAGCCCACTGCCTGTTTCTGAGGGAGTGGTTTCATAGAATCAGGAAGTCAACCGGTCGTTCAAATGACAGAGGAGAAAGAGGCTTACAATAAAGGTGAAATTTATGAAAAATAAGACTTTTTAAAAAAGAAAAACCACGAATACATGTTATATTGCACCCCATAAACACAATCATGCAAAGAAAAAAGGCAGTAAACCACCCCTTTAAGAAAAAGGTTTTAGTGAAATTGCCAAATGTAATCATCTCCCCTATATCTACTATCCCAAATTCATAATTTGTTTTGTATTTTAATATTTATTTATTTTTTAAAATTGGTAGATAATTTCCTGTTCACTGAACTCAACTTTGCATGCATGTGCACATACAGGAAATCTGAGGATTTTGGCAGTCATTTAACTATTAAAACTTTCTAAAAACAGATTTTTAAAAAATATCGTGACTCCAAAAGGAGTTTGTTCTTCATCAAATCTAAACATGATGAACAGATGAGGAAATGGCAGAGATCTTCAGAGTTCTGACGACCTTCCCTGGAAGGCAAGACGAACAGTCTTTCCCTGACAGGAAGATATTAAGACAAATGACTACACAAACATTATAAAACATATTCGCACAACTCTGAAATCCTATGCAGAAACAAATGGAACAAGTGAGTACAATCGCAGCTTGTGTTTTCATGAAGAAAACTGAAGGTGCGGTGCAAATGATGAGAGATCCAACTCTTCGAGCATTTAATCATTGGTTAACAGGAAATATTTTGTTCATTTATCATTTATGATGGAGGAAAATAAAGGTGCGTCTTTTGCGGTGAAGGGGGAGTGTGCGCTCTCCTGAAAACATCCATCCACTGACAGATGAGCATGGCGCGATGTGCATTTCTCTGATCTTGTCAAGCTGTTGATGTGAAACTTTAGACAGGTCGATGGTGTTTTAACGTAATCACCACACTTAGAGAGGTGTAAGTGGGCCCCTCCTCCGCCACCATCCTTCAGTCCAAAGCTCTCCATCCGTCTCTCTCCTGGGAGGTCGTCTCTACTCCTCTTTCTCGGCTGCCTCCCTCCACTCTCTCGTCACCTCATCCATCTCTCTCAGGTAAGCTGATCGCACGCTGCCCTGCTCATCTCTCCAGAGCAGAGAGAGATGAGGAGGAAAAGATGAAGGTATATGCTTTTTTTTTCTTCTTATTTGCCCTGGAGGCCTCGGAAAGCCAGGCTGTTTTCTTAATGCACCCTTTCAACACTGCACATTTACAGTGAGACATACACAGTCATTTATATAGAGAGAGCAAAGAGAGAATGAGAGAAAAGAAAGCTTTGGACCAGAACAATACAGTCAGATTAATTAAATTAAACCAAATCAGCACTTAAACACAAATAAATACAATGCTATCTGAACAGACACTACATAATGGGATGTGTAGTGATAGATAAATAGAAGAGGTCAAACAGAACAATATGGCTGTCTCAAGAAGAATTGGCTGTGCCCAGTCGCACTACTGTCAAAGCAAAAATCGAGAAAGCTGCACTATCTAACAGAATGCACAAAATAAATTTACAATCCGAAAGAAGTTTTACCACAAAATGACACTGTTAAACAACAACACATTTGATTGAGTCCTATAGGGGAACAGTTTGTGTCTGTCTGCCTGGGTACCAGAGACTTTGTATGTCTCAAATACTAAACTTATGCTCATTATCATGGCATCTCTAGTTCATCTTTACTTAAGTTTCTCTTGTGTTAAATGAAGCTTTCTTAGTTTACCCTGCAGTGTTAGTTATTTTGCATTATTGATTTTTTTTTAAAGAAACCAATGTTTATTCAACAAGGATGCATTAAACTCATCAAATGTGACAGTAAAGAATTTCAAATTCTTTAAAAAAAATTTTTTTATTAAAATAGAAAAGTTATTTTAAACTGCAATAATATTTTACAAAATTTCTGTTTTTAATGTATTATTGATCAAATAAATGCAGCCTTGGTGAGCATAATTAACTTAATTAGTTAGGGATATTTACCCAAAAAGATTAAAGGGATAGTTCACTTTGAAATATATTTTTGGTATGTTTTAGCTTACCTCAAGGGCATCCAAGATTTAGGTGTCTTTGTTTCCGCAGTAGTTTCAATTTTGATATTTTTAGGTCAAACCGTTCTTGTCTGTCAGTCATATAATGCAGGTCTATGGTCACCACCTCAAAGAGCATACACAGAGAAGTCCAAATTAAACATGATTTAATGACTCGTAAATGTAAGTACACATTGATGGCCTAAGACACGAAACGAGCGGTTTGTGTGAGAAAACGAACAGTATTTATATCGTTTTTACCTCTTGTAACCACAGCCACGTCCAAGTGATCTGAAGGCGTGGGCACTTCGGTCTGTGCGTTACAAGAGGTAAAAACTATATAAATACTGTTC
Organism: Chrosomus eos; assembly: GCA_036326025.1. Lineage (NCBI taxonomy): Eukaryota > Metazoa > Chordata > Actinopteri > Cypriniformes > Leuciscidae > Chrosomus > Chrosomus eos. Next base: position 21,589,500 of record CM070833.1, read on the forward strand.
GTTTTCTCACACAAACCGCTCGTTTCGTGTCTTAGGCCATCAATGTGTACTAACATTTACGAGTCATTAAATGATGTTTAATTTGGACTTCTCTGTGTATGCTCTTTGAGGAAGTGACCATAGACCTGCATTATATGACTGACAGACAAGAACGGTTTGACCTAAAAATATCAAAAACTACTGCGGAAACAAAGACACCTACATCTTGGATGCCCTTGGGGTAAGCTAAAACATACCAAAAATGTATTTCAAAGTGAACTATCCCTTTAATTCTGTCATCATTTACTCACCCTCAAGTTGCTCTAAACCTGTATGAGTTTCTTTCTTTTGTTCAACACAAAAAAAGATATTTTGAAGAATATGGGTAAACAAACAGTTGATGCGCCACATTGACTTCCATGGTATGAAAACAAATACTCAAAAATAAGTAATCATAAGTAATTGTAAAAATAATACAATTTTAATTTAATTGCAAAGAGATGAAATTAAGAGAAGGCAATAAGAGAGAAATCTAAAAGGAGAATTAGAGTGATAAATGACAACAAGTTCTCTTAATAATTGGGACTAAATGAGATCTTGAATGAGATCTTCAATAGATCACCATGACCACATAAGAAAATGAACCAAGCGATCCTCCAGTGTTCATGTCTGTTCCATAAACACAGCAACAAAGATTGTGATTTCCCCCCCCCCCCCCCCATTTTTTTGGAAAAATGAAAACATCCACGAAATACAACATGAATGAACAAATTCAACCTTCATGTAAATACTCCGATGTTGCATAGTTTTTGTTTTTCTAAACTGGTTTCATTTCACCATGAGAAGGCTATACCCTGAGGATACAGTAATTCTCAGTAATTGATGGTTTTCAAACTATGGGAAAGGATGCCCTCAGCTGGTGGTTGGAAAGGACAAGTGCTTTTCCCTGGAGCACTGCAGCCCACAGTGCTCCTACATCATCATCATCATCATCAGTTTGGTTCTACAGCTTTCCACAAACCCCCAAAAAGAGGCAAAGCTGGGGTGAAAAGCTCAACTATACATTTTGTGTAGACATTTGATTGATGATAATGACATGAAATGGCAGGGAGTAGATTTATAGCCCTGTTAGATGTTATACCATTGTAAATGCACCACTACGTAGTTGAGCTTGACTAACAGGGTGCAGGGGACTCAACACATCCAGCTTTCTCTATGCATAAATAACTGTTGGCAGCCTGATTTCCTCTATAGATATTTGGGAATTCCAAAAGTTTGAAGGTGAAGTATGTGCCGAAATCCCACTCAGCTTCATGTGAAAAGAACTTCTGTGGAAACTTTGATCTCGTCATGTGAAAACGGTGAGAACACTGAAGCTACCGTGCCAATACATACACCGTGTTCGGAGCGAGTGCGGTCAGCGTTGAGCATGGCACTCCGGGCCAACTTCCATTGGTCATGTACCACCTGTAGGACATGCTCCTCTCGCTTTTGTCCACGACACTGGGAGCGCTTCCCATCCCAACATTCCTCCGGTTGATGCCAGGCTCTCTCGGGATCCATTACATGCTACATTAACATGCTCATTCACACGGCACCAGCCACAAGCCTCCACTGAGCCACTGATGCAGGGGAACGCATTAAAAAGAGATACTCATTAAAGAAGCATTACCCCACAACCAGAAGCCTGAAATACCATCGAGAGGGAGAAAGGGGGAAAAACGAAAAAGAAAAATTGAGAGAAAGAGTGAGATTGAAAGAGAAGGAAATGTCTAGGACGGCATGTGCTGCACGCTTATGTTTAGTGGATACCAGGCACTGGAGCTCATCCAAACAGCAGATTTATTAGGATGGTGTAATTGTTTAGGTAAGGGGTGGTGATTCGTGCATTTGGCACTCAGATGAGCTGGTTTGATGTAAATGCATGGCTTAGTTCAATTCAGAAAGCATGTCTTCAGTGCTAAAAGGCCAAAATGAGGGTTGTTTTTTAAAAGCACCACAGATTAAATCTTAGTATTGATGAATCAGAGGCCAGCAAGATTCAGAATTAAACAATGAACTGCCTTTAAATGTAACAATGCATTTTAATTGAATTGGTCACACCCCACAGACAGTTAAATTGGAATTCTAGTTGCATATTAGTTTACAGTACGTGCCGTGCACTTACGTGTACTTACCAAACAAAGTACTGGTTAACATAAGGTAACTAAATAGGTTAGGGTTAGGTTTGGGGGTAGGCTCAGGGTTATTACCTAGTTATTACCCAATTATTTGAATAACTATAATAAGTATATAGTATCTAAATGGGAACAGGACTGTAAAATAAAGTGCTACCGGAATTTTAATTTGGAATGACAGGAAGAGGAACTTGCTAAACTGTAATTCAAAGTAATTCAACACAGGCAATACATTCTTGGAAATTAAGATCTCGACCATGATCCACAAAACATATTTTTTTAAAATATGAAAAACTATACATCCATCTAATAATCTATTGATCCATCTACAATAGCATCCATCTATAACTACATATGTTCATCCAAATTGCCAATGCTATATTCAAGTTACAAGCCTTGATACTTTTTATTTTCTTATATTCATTTTAATTCTGCATCCTGTTTGCTAACTCAGCTAAAACTCAATTCAAATTCTGGAATTAAATTAAAATTAAAAAGGCATTCTTAATTCATTTCTGAATGGTGCACAACTCAGCCAGAGTGATTGTGAACTTCACTGAGCTCCTCATCTTCCACTTGACGTTTTTAAACAACGTGTGAAACACTGTGCCGAAGCCCCTGTTGAACCGGGGGACACTTCATATGCCCATCAGGGGCCACAGCTTTTGAAAACACAGCTGCCTAAGAGGACAGACACATGTGGAGTGGGTATGTGTGTGTGGCTCTTCAGATTCCCAGGAGACAGTGTTCAGCTGCCACACACAGCCCCAGACTGCTACACTGTTTGGGCTGTTTGCTTGCCGATCACAAGGATTCCCCCTACTGAGACTTCAGAGGTTGCAGCCGACTCGTTTGCTTCTCCGGATCAGCAGATGTGAGAATCATTTCTTTATTTGTTTACTTATTTTTATCCATTGAAAGGGTGGCATAGTGGGGGGTTCCAAGTGAGTGTCACATGACTACCACCAGAAAAGATTCTGATGGCATGATATTCAGTCAACGGAATCACTGAAGATGGAAATCACAGAACACAAATGAAGATCTTTTAATGAAATCTGAGAGCTTTCTGTCCCTCCATTGATAGCCTACACAACTACTGCATTTAAGACCCAGTAAGGTAGTAAAGACATCCTAAAACCCCCGTGACTTAATCTTCATTTTGTGTAGAGATGTGAGTGCTTTGTTTTTGCGAAAATAAACATAATTTACCACTTTTTCTCCAGCACACATTCACGAGAGATGTGTTGACATGAGAACAGGCATTGTGAGTGGTAAATTATGTTGTTGTTTTTTTTTGCAAACAAAGCACTTCATAAAATTAAGGTTAAACCACTGAAGTCACATGGATTACTTTAATGGTGTCTTTACTACCTTTTCTGGGGTTTAAAGTGGTAGTTGCTTAGACTGTCAATGGAGGGACAGAAATCGCTCAGATTTCATAAAAATATCTTCATTTGTGTTCCGAAGATGAACGAAAGTCTTACGGGTTTGGAAAGACATGAGGGTGAGTAATTAATTAAAGAATTTTTATATTTAGGTGAACTAACCCTTTAGCAATACAGTTTTTTTAATTGAAGTGCTTTGCTAGTGGTTTAATTAACTTTTTTCAGAGAGAAAAAAATACACAACACACATAACTTGCATCTACACAAAATGACACAAATGCACAAGTACAATTTAAGTTATGTTTTGATAAGAATGTATAAATCACACTGTAAATAGGCTCTTTCAATATAATGAGTTTGTAATATTGTATTACAATAAAGAACTCATTGAAATGTTATTATTTTGAAAGATTGGGTTTACACAACACAGGCCGTTTTCATATGTTGTTCTGGCTAAAGGCCCTTGCACACTGAGTCCGATTTTTTCGTATGCGTTTTTTCGTGTTCATCAGCCTAAAAATTCGTCAGGCACAGAAACCTTGCACACTGAGTCCGATGCGTATTTATTAACCTTTGCGGGAAAAAAACGCAAAAAATACAAAATGGATTCGTCAAGCAGTGAGGATGATTCTGTTGCCCTCTCTCTTCTTTAAAAGAGAAAAAGAAGAAAAAGAGGGTCCATCCAATCTTGTGCCGAGAGGAAGGAGTTTCAGCTCATCAAGGAGTTGCGAAATTATCCCGAGCGATTCAAAATTTACCTCAGAATGTCAAGGAACAGTTTGATGCTTTGCTAGCGATACTGGAGCCGCATATTAAAAAGAAGACCACCAAAAAAGACACACACACACACACACACACACACACACACACAAACGGCCGGCAGAAACGCTGGGCATACAGAACAGCTGTATGGTTTGTTTATCATACAGTACTTTGTGCTGCGAGACGAAGTGTATCAACTTGTGAGATGCCATTCTGGATTGTGTCGTTCGCTTGTACGGTGGGTCTGAATAGTCAAAAAACCTCTCAAAATGCTGGCTGTGGATGCGAAAAACGCAGAAAATCGAACCTGATCCGAATTTTTTTTTGACGGACGAAAGTTTCGGAGGCAGTGTGCAAGCGTGATTGACATAACGTGAGGTCGATTTTTTTTTTAACGTGCGAAAATTTCTGATGCGAATTTCGGACTCAGTGTGCAATGGCCTTTAATGTTGATCCGTTTAAATTAATATCTAAAATGTTTGAATATTTGGTTTAATTTTACGCATTTACAAATTTGTATTTGCATCAACTAAAAAAAAAAAAAAACTTTACCTTGAATGCCCACTTCATTTAAAAAAACATTGCAACATACTTAACGAATGAATGGCTGAAATAAGCAGGATATGGTTCAGAGAGCATTATGTTCTGTGAACATGGCAAAGTACCCGTTAAAACACACCTGTGCTAACTCAATTATGATCCACGTTCCTTGATGATCTTAGCTTACTGGCTTTCAGCCTCAAAAATCACTCATGAATGCATTCCCAGGGCTCCGACGCTGAAGTCAAGCTATTAGCCATTCTCACCAGGCGAAAGTTCTAGACTATCAATCAGGGATTTCATAAGAGAAAGCAGCACTTCAGTTAAGCTACATACTAGTTCAAGTTCATGTTCACGAATGGCTGCAAGAAATCAGCGCACACTGAGGTCCACGCAGGAGCACAAGCCTCCCAGCAGATAATATCCACAAACACAGCACTGACCCTGTTGACCTCTGTGCCCCATGCAACTTCCCTTTGGGAGCAGGAAGTCATTTTGTCCTAGTTCATTTACTCACCTGCTTCTGCTTCTGCTATGCAACGGCCATTTTTTTCCCATTGAAACAGCAAAGCCAATTCTTAAAACACAGAGTTTGTGTTTATTCAGCTTCCCTTCGTCGGAGTCGGCCCACGTGAAGCTGGCGTGGCAGTGGGCCACATGGTGCCTGAGGCAGAGTGGCACTCTAAGAGGCCCACAGCTGCCAGAGCCCATACCCACCCCCTGAACACCCCCGGCTGGAACGGCAGAGAAAACAACGGTTCCATGGAGAGCAAGGATTAAGAAAACATACACACAGGATCTTTGAAGTAGGGCGAGTACTTGCCGATGGGCAGCTATATGAAAAGAGAGGGAAATTTTGGGGAGCTCAGTGTGGAACAGAAGAAAAACACAAAAGACAGTGACGAGTCTAAAAAGTTACATGCTTGCGGCATGTGGCCCCCAGACGCACTGCCGTCAAATTCAAAAAACTCCGCTCTTCGCTTTAATCAACCCCAACTGAAAATAACTGAGCCGTCATCACATTTTAGAAAATTCATAACAGAGACATTTTGCTTTTTGACTCAATAACAAAAATATGGACACCATTCTCTTACATTTAAATGCTGGATTTAAGAGAGCACTCAAAAATTACTTGATTAACGTATGACATTCCACTGCAAATATATTTTGTAGAATGTTTTAACTGTTTTTGTACATTCAATTAAATTCACTGCTCACTAGGGTCTAGAAAAAAACTAGACCTCATTGACTTTTATAGTATTTCTAAGTTTCTCCTTTTGTGTTCTATGGAACAAAGTCATATTTGGAATGACATGAGGGTGAGTAAATTGAGAATTTTCTTTTTTTGGTGAATTTTCTTGAAGTATTGTAAAAATTAACAAATCAAGTTAAATAAAGAATTTTTAACTGGCCTGTCCATCTCAAATGGTTTCAACTGCCACAAGGAGCCCAAGAAAGCCCATCAACTGGAATATGCGTTATAGTTTCCCTATATGAATGTGAAATATATAAAGTCCTCTTGCTTTTGTGAAGGTTGTGGTTTCGGTGTGTGTAATGACCTCTATTAGAGATGATTGATGTGTTGTTTTCGCAGTGTGTTCGTATTTTCCTTGCTCAGATCAGCCGTTTTAATTGCCTGCAGTGTGTTGTGAGCAGGGAAATGAACGGAAATATCTGGATGTGGCTGGTTTTGCGTAGATGTCGTGGCAACCAGCTGTTTCCAGTTGATCATAATTTGTTCAGCGTTTTGAGTAAGGCCCCGCAAGTTCACCCTCCACCAAAATATTTGTTGGCTTTTTGCTTTCAAAGTAAATATAACTTCTTGTAAAGAAGACCATTTTGTTTTTGGAAGCCTCTTATTCATGTGCTTTTTGCTGATGTCTGCATGTGTTTGCAGAGTTTGTTTCCTCTGTAGTTTTAATTGTTCTCAGTTGTGCAATGGTGAACAGGTGGAATAAATGCTTTACATAAACACCAGCACCAGCTCATTTTAGTCTGACTTATGGCAGAAAAGATGGTTTGAGACTGTCAGGGTCCCTAAGAGCCTTTACCAAAACACATCCGAGTGCACTCCTACATAAACATACTCTCTCTACCTCCTTCCCAATCTGTTACTCTCATTGTATCTATCTATCTTATCTATCTATCTATATTATTATCTATCTATCTATCTATCTATCTATCATCTATCTATCTATCATCTATATTATAATAAATTTGAATTGAAGTATACTGCACAATACACAATTGCAATTTGATTTCAAATGCATGAAAGTAGAATCAAAATAAATTTAACTTCAAATAAATTTAACAAATCATTCATTAAAAGCAAGACAATTCTTCAAGTCTGATTTCTGCCAACTATTATTGATTCTAAAAAATAAAAAAAAGGTCCATGCTATTAGAAAATGGCGGCAAGCTAAACAAATGGGTTTTCTAAAGTCCTTATGTTTATAGAGTCAATTCCTTCAAGCGACAAGGAATCATTACTTTTACTTATCTATTTATGGGTTTATTTTCAAGAGATTTGTTCGGATATGATGACCTTGAACAGATGCTTGTGTATAACTGTGTTTGGCTGAAAGATTTACCTCACTCTTGAGAACAGTTTACACCAACATGATGTGAGAAGAGGGGCCAATGAAAGATAAAAAAAAAAATGCCATTGCATTCCAAGCCCAGAGTACTTAACATGTAATGTTCCAGCTAAGATTAGCAGTGTTTTCAATAGCGTCTGAGCATCAGTTTAACGCCTGCTGCTTCTAATTAAGGATCATGTTCCCACACGGAAAGTGAAAAGGACAGACCAGAATCTGGAGTAAACCAGTCAAGACACATGCACCCAAGATCATAAGAACGAGTTTGACAAACCATGGGACATGGCGCATCAAATACTTACATTACACTAATGACATGGCTTTCAAACCACAGAGCAGCTGTGCTGACTGAATGAATGTCCAAATTTTCTGAAGGTGAATGAGTTGTTTGGCTGAACAGTATTATATTTTAACAAAATCTAAAAGATTTTAGATCTTTGTCTAGACGATTTTAGGAAAGACTTTTAGAAGTTTAGACCGTTTGTAATATCAATGAAACATAGGTTGTATACAGATAAAATGCAGGGTGGACTTATTTTATCATTGGGAATTGACTGGATAATTGGTTGAAGGTTGTAAAGAGGAGTCCAATTAAAGTCCATAGATACAGTCCATTTCTGAGGGGAATGAGTTTTTCGGCCTTATTTTTACATCTGAAAGCAATTATTAAATGTAAACGCAAGTAACTTTGTGGGTGGATCTCGCAAATCTAAAATGGGTTGGTCTGAGTATAGGCTAGCTACATTACTTATAGGTTGTGGTTTGGCGTAACGTGAAATAAACCAATCAGAGCGTCATCTCACATTCCCTTTAAAAGCAGGAACGCTTGTTCCATGGCGGATTGCTATTATGATGGTGGTTTTGCCAGGCGCACGCCAGGAGCGGTTCACAGCCGAGGAGACCGACGTTCACGTCAGGGCTGTAAAAGACAGAGAACTGACATTGTATGGGGATGGGAGAAACCCACCCAATTAGCTTCGGTTAACAGCGTATAATAATTTGGGTAAATGTATAAGCTAGATTTATGCCTATTTCTTCACACCTTCATTGACACCACAATGATTTCCCTCGTGTGGTAATATTTTTTCTTGTAAATATGTATGGTTTGCAAAAATGGGAACTGCTGCGTCTGTGTAAATGAGAGAAGCAAAATGTATGCACATTGTGCACACGCTACATTATGGCCAAGCATGCGCCCTTAAAGAAGCATCTGAATAATGACTTTAGACTAGGTTTTTCCTGGTCTGTGGCGGAATTGTTTTCTGAAACTGCAAAATAGCACCAGGGAACGTTTGCGCTGGAACACACCTCCTCTTTTCGCTGAAACCGCCCCCGGGTCCGCAAGTTCATTCCCTAATTTACCGACGTGCATCTGTGGAGGGAAAAGTCCGCTGTGCGTCAGGTGCAAAATAGGAATGATACATGCGTCGGTGTACAAAGTCAATTGACCCTTCGCGTGGAGCTTGATTGACAGGTGTTCTGACCAATCATACTTCGCCATCCGCCATTTTGTCGGATCAAGCAGTCAGGAGAGTTAGTAGATTAACATGGGAGGATTTGAACTTGAAAAACTGAATATACGTACTGGCGCCTTTCCGCGGTTAAAACAACATTCCTTCTTATGTTAATTCATGTTTATTTGATGCTATAAATGAACTAGAAGGAAGAGATGATCGGATCACGAGCAGCTTTAACTGATGCTCTACAGCAATCTGTCACGGCACATTAAAGAGCCACAAAACGGTATTTATTGTTTAAATTTATTTCAAAAAATGACCATATTTGAAACGTGAGACTTTGTTTAACATGCTTAATATCAAAAGTAACCGAAAAGTAACCTGGTCTGTCCTGTCTGTCCGTGTGTTGTCAGTCTCCTCTCTGGTCCGCGATGTATTTTTCACTGTGTGAGAACTTGGTGAGAGCATGAGAGCGGCGTAGCTTGTCGGAACATAGCGACAGTAACTAAGGAGGGCGGGTCTTTGCGAAGGGTCAATTGCGCTGGGTGCAAGATAGGGCCCTGTATTTCACAATACTGACTTTATAACTCGCAATTCTGAGGACGTTTATTCATTTTTATACTAAATATAAAATTAGTGAACTAAACTGAAAAGACAAATAAAAAAAATAAAACAACTATGATAACTCGGGATAGAAATTCAGTACACAACATAGTCCCGACCTGAAGCTACAGTAAGTACGATTGGATGATTGATTAGCAGGTTTAAATCACACCTTTAAAATGGCTAAATGACAAATATATATATATATATTATAATATATATATAAATATATATATATTTAGTGAAATTTACCAAATCTGCCATTTCTGTATTTGTGGATCTGCATTTCCAACTTTGCCATATTTCACAGTAATCAGTTGCAAACCTGCAGCTAAACAGGAGCTGTAATGGTGAGGTATTTGTGGCTGCTGTTTCTCAGCTTTGCCTGGTAGAGGAGATACGGTTCCGCAGAGCATCACTGAGGAGTGATGGCTTACTAGCTGAACTTTTACAGTTTTATAGGATCTCAGATGTGCCAAATATGTTTCAGATGTGAGAGTCGGTCTTGATCGGAGTCCGTCACCGTCACTCTCTCTCTGGTTTAAAGAGGAAGGCTCTGATTTTGTTCGACAGTCTTAGACCCCTGGTATTAGGTTCACTTTTTGGAGACACTTTGATGGGGATGTCAGTTGTGTCTTATAAATACAAAACATACAACTGTCTAACTTGGCTCTACACTTCCTGTCTGCAGTTTAGCAGAGATATAAATCCCCATTAGATCTACAAGGAAAGCCAAGGGCTTTCTCTGCATTAGGTTGTCCGGCTTTTTTTCGCATGGTTGGATAGTACAACAGTTCAACTTAAACTGTCACCTATGACTATACATGACAAAAATGTGAGAGGAAATATGTTGCACTCAAAAATACGTATAAACAGGTCCAGACTGAAATGTAGTAAATTTATTGATATGTGAAATAAATAAAACAATTTATTAAACAACTCTTTTAATCAGTATTGCTAATATACGATTTCAACAACAGTTGAGAATGTTGGAAAATCGCATATCTAGAAGCCTGTTAGTAAAACTTCTGCCTTCGGAATCCAAAGTAATATCTGAGTACAACATATAAAGTGTGAGATTCCACAGTGTCAGCTGCAAGTATTCCTAATTCCCTGGATTTAAAGGATCTTAGGAAGACCTCTTCCACCAGCCCTCTTCCAAACATCCACAGCGTTTATATGAACTCAGAGGACGCAGTGAAAAATGTGTCGGTTCCTCTCATGAATCGTGAGGCCGAAATGAGCGGGAACAGTCTGGCTGATGTAAACACGCTGAGGACAAGAGAGCTCATCAGCAGCAGTAGCAGTGCCGTTGTTTTAAATATCGTTGACGCATGTTATTACATGTCCAAGCTGTTGCAGCGGACGTCTTCTGAACAGTAGCCAGGGAACGTTATACTTCAATATCTCGCTTTTCTTTTTATTTCCTCCAGAAATACATGTTTATACTTGACTTTTTCAGTACAATAAAAACTTTTTGATGTCTGTCCTTTTTTGTAACAAGGTTCATATTTCAGTATTCCCAAACGACATTAGCAAATGTGTCTATAGCTCAAAACTTCAGGGTTCCCCAGAAAAGAATTGGGCACCACTGGCCTATAGCATTATTTCTTACATCCAGATTGACTGCCTCATGTCAAACCGTTGCTCATGTTGCCTTTTTAAACTCAGGCCTCCACTGAAGAATCAGATAAGAGCTATCAGCAAATTTGTCTCAAACACAGAAACACAGTAAAGACGCGATTGAGCATGCAAAGTGGCGGTTTCCATGAACGCACCTAAGTGGGTTGGTTGAATTAGGGTTCAACTCAAGTCAAGCTAGGTGGCAGAATTACAACACCTCAACACACGCCGAGCACTTTGTGTGACGAGACAGAGGCAGCTGAAATATCACTTCATCTCAAACGGCCTGCAAGCAATTAAAATATGGCTATTTTTTAATTTTGCAATTACAGTGATTGTATTTTTCTAAAGCCGCGAAATTGCAATTACCTACAACAACACCGCAACGGTTTCAGCAGAGTTATGAACTTTCTTTTTTCCTCTCCCCCCACCTCCTCTGAAGCAGTCAAGCACATTGTTTCCTTGCTCGCTGCCAAGAAAATGAGGAACATTTGTGGACAGAAACATAATGCTATAGAAGTCCGAGTGGTAAAGCCAAGCGGAATATCCATCTTAACAGATTCATTTACACGCATACGTTCCCCTTCACACTAGTGCTTTATGGAAATGAAAACAGCAACAATCACCCCTCTGGTCAGATGAGAAACTCGCCGGCGACAGAATCTCAATTCATTTACACACACCGGCTCACAGTGTACATAAACAACATCACTCTTTCTAATGTTCTTTCCACTTGGAGCTTGGTAAACCTTGTCTTTGGTGTGCTTGCTAAACTTGCTCCTTGGTTACATATGATTTATGTCTTTTCAGGTCCAAAGTGACTAAGTCTGTGATTTAAAGCATTTGCAATCGTCTAACTGTGTACTCACATCTGGGCAAGATCTTGTCATCTTCAAGACATTATTTTTATTTAAACCAAATCTTATTCTGATACATAAAAAAATGGAACACGCCACTGTACACAGCCTCATAATACACATTACTTTCATCCCAGATTATTAACTTGCAAAAAGTTAAATATATTGTAATAAAAACTGATTTATTACAATATACACATCCTTTATCCCTGTACGGTATGTGTCCACATATTTATTTATTTATCACCTTAAAAAACAAACATAAAATGCATTATCATAAATAAAATGGCAGTCTTTAGACTTTAAAATAACCAATAATAAGCTGTTTTTTTGCTGAAATGCCCCCCCAAATTGCTTCAGTAAACACATTTCGGAATGTTTCTTCTATACTGATTTTTATTCTGCACCACCTGCAAGTCAATTAAACATCGTGGTCACTTGATCAACTTTATGTAACTTAGTATTGAAGAGAATGTGAACATTGCCATATAACTGTACAACAATGGTGAAATTGGTTTGTTGTCATATGGTAGCCTAACTGTGAACTACAATGGAATGGCACAAATGCATTTTCTCATTGGGAATTGTTAAATATAGCTGTATCAGTTATATTAAATTTATTTGGAAGAGACTTTGCTAAGGTGAGGAATCCTGAAACATGACCCCCACTTAATAAGAATCACATGCTGAAGTGTTGTGAAATACATGAAGACTGATTTAAAAAAAAGTTTTATAAACAGCTAGGTTGACATTGACTCTTGACCAGCACCAGTTCAAGTCAGACAACAGCGAAGTTGGTGAGGCGGTCATGGTGTGAGCTGCAAATAATGAGCAAGACGGACCTTTCAGGGTAGGAGATGGACTTGAAATAAACTCAAAACGTACCACCAGATTCTGGAAGATACCTTTTTCAAACAGTGGCACAAGAGGAAGTGCTGCTATAGTCCCTCAAGAGTCACTCTTAACCTATTTTTCTAGAAGTCTTTTTTTTAATACATTTTTATCAGTCTTCATGTATTTCACAACACTTCAGCTTGTGACTCTTATTAAGTGGGGGTCATGTTTCAAGATTCTTTACCTTAGCAATTCTCTGAGAACCTGACACCTTGTACTTCTGGAGACTCAAAGTATTGCAATTCTGGTGGAAAATGGTGGCACTGGAGAACAAAGGGTTCCTGATGGTGCACCGATGGTGTGAGGACCCTATCGGAATTGCTCCATTGCATCATTATCATTTCATATTTTTGGGCTTTTCAGTTGAAAATCTTTTTTTTAATTTTGGCTATTTTTACCTGTAAAAGAAAAGTGCTTAATAATTATGCACAGAAGATGGAAACACTGTGGTCATAAAGGGATGAACATGGTCAGCAACAATACTCAGATTGTGGAGTTTAAACGATGTTCAACTGGTATTAAGGGGCCCAAAGTGTGCCAAGATAATATCCCTCACACCATTACACCACCAGCAGCCTGAACCGATGATACAAGGCAGGATGGATCCATGCTTTATTATTGATTACGCCAAAATCTGACCCTACCATCTGAATGTCACAGCAGAAATTGAGACTCCTCAGACCAGACAACATTTTTCCAATCTTCTACTATCCTATTTTAGTGAGCCCGTCCGAATTGTACGCTCAAGTTTACTTTTCTCAGCTGACAGGATTGTCACACGGTGTGTGTTCTGCTGCTGTAGCCCATCTGCTTCAAGGTTCGACATGTTAACAAGTGGTAATTTGAGTTACTGTTGCCTTTCTATCAGCTCAAACCAGTCTGTTGAGTAACTGTTGCTTCTCTATCAGCTCAAACCAGTCTGACCATTTTCCTTTGACCTCTGCCATCAACAAGGCATTTTTGCCAATAGAACTGACACTTACTGGATATTTTCTCTTTTTTGGACCATTCTCTGTAGACCCTAGAGATGGTTTCCAGTAGATCAGCAGTTTCTGAAACACTTAGACCAGCCACCAACCACACCACCACGTTCAAAGTCACTTAAATCACACCTTTCTTTGAACTTATTATATAATATAATATATATATATATATATATATATATATATATATATATATATACACACAAACATTTACTATTTTGTTATTAAAGCTATTTTATGTTAAAAAATAATAATAAATGCCGAAAAATATTCCACCATTGTAACGCAATGTGTAGTGTACAGGGTTGCATGTTGTAGTTAAATACAATCAACGGGTCTCATTCATGAAACACGAGCAGAACGAATTTTTGTGTAAATCGTGTGTAAAGTAGTTCTGGCATAAATTTTCGGATTCATTAAAATGTTCGTTTTTCCAAATGTTAGTTGGTACGCAAGAAATCTACACCTGCTCCCAGCCACGCGTAAATAGTGCGCTTAACACCCGAACGTTTTGCTCATTAATAAGACTGCATTTTAATTCACCTTAATCGGGTACATATTTACACAGCATTTTGAAAAAATATTATATATAGTAATTACATACGGTTTTTCTTATTATGATGGTGTTCCTTCTTCAGTTTGCATACGATTTTTCCGAAGTGAACTAATTTGTTTTTTGCACTCAAGCTTAATGTCGAAGCATTTTCTTCTCACTACTGGGACTGTTCGATTAACAGATGAAACTCCATTAACTGCATCTGTAATATGCTGCCAAGCTTCCTTTTTTTTTAGGACCTGATACGCCACTATGTACGCTTGAAAATAAAATGTGGCATTTTGAATGAACTTCTGATAATAAAACTTCAATTTCTGCATCTGAGAAATATTTCTTTTTCATTCGCATTCATGTCATAATATGATGCCCATAAATAGTTGTCAGTCGGATTTAATGGGCGGGATTTATGGTAATTTGAGAATGAACGTGCACGCGCATCCCATTTACGACTGATCGGAATTCATTAACACACACACACATTTCACTATCACATCTGACGTTTACGAAGTATTTGTGAATCAGGAGAAGAGTTTTCGGGAAGATCTCTTTACGTGCAAATCACTCACATATTTAGTCGTATATTTACGAATGTTTCATGAATGAGACCCATTGTCTCCACAAACCCCCTGCTTACTTTTCATGAGAACAGATAGTTCATGTCAACAGTTAGTGTATACTGAGCACTTCAGCTCACATTCATCCATCTAAACACACAGGACATTATTATAGGGACGAGTAGCCCCGGTTACGAACCAGATGGCCTCCGTCTGTCCTACACCTCTGGATGGATGACCAGCAGTCAAGATTTTCTCTAACACTTCAGACATCTCAGGTCTAATGGCTAATGGTAGTTGTTTGGTCTGAAGTGGATGCATTTAGCCTCAGCGTGCTTTCACACACTCCCACACACTCCCGCTCAATTTCTTATCGAGTTTCCCGCCAGGCACTTCAAACGCTCTGTATATTTTTAGTGGAGAAAAAGAGGAGTCTTTAGGTTCAAAGTTCAGGGTCAGAGTGCTTTATTTATGTTTAGACGACATTCTTGTTCTAACGTGATGAATTTGTCAGGCTACATCGGTGAACTACTCAAAGGGCCCAACACAACTATATCACTTCTAGCACTCTTACATAACCAGATTCATCGTTTTGGTTCTAAAACCCAAAAGGATATTCACCATTTTGGCAGAATTCACAGAATATACAGATCACACCACTGGCTTTTCCCATCAGGGGAAAGCCCAGAGTCTGGGGAATTGGCCCAAAGTATCAAGGTTAGAATGAGTCACCAAGTGAAGGAGGCGAACGGAGGGCCTCCCTGCTTGGCTGTCATGATGGGGAGATGGAAAAGAAGAATCTGAGAGCCGAGCCACAGCCTGTCAGATCCCGTTCAGGAACGGTCGAGATGAGTTCACCCAGAGTGCCATGGCAGGATCACTTGCTTCAGCTTCTCTTTTCTGTGCCTCTACCAGGCAAAATATACAAACAATGGCTTTTGCATTCTGTAGTGTCTTTGAACACAACAAATATGACCTCAAATAATAATAAAAATGTTGTTTTGGAGAAAACAAAGAGTTTGCTAATGGAGAAACCTATCAAAAACAGTATGAGGGATAGACAAACCAAATTCCTATACTCACCAAGGCTGCATTTATTTGATAAAAAAATACAGTAATAATACAGTAATAATAAGAATTAGTATTAGGCTACAATTTAAAATAACTATTTTCTGTTTAAATATATTTTGAAGTGTATTTACTCATGTGATGGCCATTACTCCAGTGTCACATGATCCTTCAGAAATCATTCTAATATAGTGATTTGGTGCTGATAATTAGAAAGTTCAAAAGAACAGCATTGATTTGAACTGGAAATCTTGTGTACTATTATTAATGTCTTCACTGTCACTTTTGATCAATTTAATGCGTAAATGCTGAATAAAAGTAATAATTTCTCATATGCAAGCAAGGTGCTGTTCTTTAAATGTTTAAAATACTTGTTATTGTATCTTGCCATCCATATAAATAAAGGTATAACATGAAGCACTTGTGTATATATAATGGCACAGCTATGGGCAGTGTCCAGAAAGTTCAAATGAAATGTATCAAATTGAGTTCACTAAAGAATGCCCACATAAAATATCTATATCGTGGTGCTTAAAGTGTTAGTTCACCCAAAAATGAAAATTCTGTCAGTAATTACTCGTTCCAACCCTGTAAGACCTTCGTTCATCTTCGGAACAGAAATTAAGATATTTGTGATTAAATCTGAGAGCTGGATCACTCCTCCGTAGGCTTCAAATGGATTGAACCTTGACAGCCCTGAAAAGTTAGTAAAGAAATCGTTAAAATAGTCCAAGTGACTACAGTGGCTAGATCTTAAAGGGTACCTATTATGGCATTTAAAGTGTTCCTAATGATGTTCTGGGAGTCCCCAACAACCGTTTTACATGCATGCAATGACAAAAAACACTTTTGTTGTCTTATAATATGCATTTATTTTTACCTGATTTGCTCACCGACTCCCTAATGATTCGTTTGACGACTCATTTGTCCAAACCCCTCCTTTGCGTGACGCTAATCGGCGGTGATTGGTCAGATGACGCAGTCAGTTATATTTTGCGTTAGCCCAAAGCTTAAACATATTGATAAAACACTCCAGTACTACAATACGCTTCACATAATTTCACATATTTCAAAAAACAAAAAAAATGACATTGGAGACCTAGAAGCTGCTGCGCGTAACTCTCACTCTCACACACACACACACGCACGCACGCACGCGCCACACACACACACACACACACACACACACAGACATAAAAGCAACAATTATTAATAGTACTTACAGGTTGTGATTCGGAGGAGGAAGCTGATCCAAATAAACTTGGTATTGAACCTTCCTATATCAGCCGACTCGTGAATCCACACGTGAAAGCATTTGTGTTTGTGAAGCGATCATCATTAAAATAACGCGAACACAGCTCAAGGTGGCTATACTTGTGTGTGTATAGCTGTGAATATAAACTCTAGCCACTGAGTCTTCACATGCTTGTCCCTGGGCAGTGAAAAAAAAAGTTTGCTTTTGATTCGCACTTCAGAACAGAGTCTCGTCGACATGATGTTGTCAGTTTTTCTCTGTCTGCTCGGCGCGCGCAATGAGTGGGCGTGTCGAATTCAAATAACTTGTACAAGTGACGTACGAAAGTTAGAGAAAATGCATCGTTTGTCTATCGATTCATATCAGCGACTCAGAGTCGACTCTTACTTTTGAGAGACAATAACTTTGTATACGGTGAACTTTCATATTTAAAACTTTGCAGGATGTTTTTGTTCACTTAGATCTATGTTACACACTACATGAAAGGTAATTTTCAAAATTCCATGATAGGTACCCTTTAAGTTTATCAAGCGACGAGAATATTTTTTGCGCGCAAAAAACAAACAAAAATAACGACTTTATTCAACCATCTCTTCTCTTCCATGTCATTCTCCTAAGCTGTTGACGTAGTTCTAAGTCACACGTAGGCTCACTATTGGCCGACACTCGTCATGTGTGTGATGCGTTCAACCAGAAGCGTTGCGCAATAACACTACGTGAAATCTCCAGGCCCAAAGAGAATACTTGAATAAAGTCGCTATTTTTGAGCGATTTCTTTAATAACTTTTCGGGGCTGTCAAGTTTCAATCCCTTAGAAGCCTACGGAGGAGTGATCCAGCTCTCAGATTTAATCAAAAATATCTTAATTTGTGTTCCGAAAATGAACAAGTGTCTTACGGGGTTGGAACGACATGAGGGTGAGTAATTACTGACAGAATTTTCATTTTTGGGTGAACTAACACTTTAATTAATAACTTGTTTGAAATATGCTGTCATTTAGATTAAGTTTAACACAACAATGCAAGCATTTTGGACTCTAATTTGTGGAGTAATCTTAGCCCCAAGAACCAACAAGTGTTTGCTATTAGATTTCATGGATAGACAGATGTCTAAATCAAAGTACAAAAGAAATCTAATATTTAGTTTAAAAGAAGAAAAAAATAAGGCCTGGTTTGAAGGACAGAACAGGCTTTCCTTTGTAGGAGGTCATATTCGGAGGGCCTAACTTCTCAAAATCCTAAAAAGAACCTCCTAAAGAGAAGACAATAATCACTGACTTAGTAAAAGAAAGTGAGATACAACTTGTACAAGGTACTCCAGATGATGAACTCCTCATGGGACAGATGGGAAGAAGTTAAGGACGCTCTAGCAGATGCTATGTGTATGCAGCTCCAGCTTTAAGAGTTGGAAAACCCTCACAAGCAACTCAAATAAGTAAAAGCTTTCAGTATGCTGAAGACCGTCCAACTGGCAGAGGAAGAAAAGATTGAACTAATATGGAGGAAAAGAGAGCATGTGTATTTGATACAGATGTGATTTGTTAGGTCCTGCTTTTGTCTGCGTGTTAATAGAAGGAAACGGACATGTTCATTATAGTTCTGACCCTTGGAGGCTACGGCCAGTCTTACTGTTTAGTTTTTGCTAGTGACACTTGTTTGAGGTAGTAACTCAAAGGAAAATGGTGTCAGTGTGAATGCACCTTGGTGTGGTCTGCAGCTGGTGACCTCCCAGTCTCCGCATCAGGGAGGCGGAAGAAATCAAACAACACAGCATCAGGCGCAACACAGCTGCTTGTGCAAGCATCTGTGTGTGTCAGTGTGGAAGAGAGAAAGAGTTTTTCCATTACTTTATTACTTTATTCTTCATATTTATTCAATCTGCTGTGTAGTACAGAATGGAACTCAGAATCTCAAATTGAAAAGGAGACCCTAGCAAAAATAAAAACAAGAAATTGAAAACTATTGAGTAATACGTGCAAACGGCTCAGATAAAGGATGAACATTATTAAACATGAAGGGGGTGTGAAAGAAAATGACCTCATTTCATAATGTACCACTCAAAAGTTTGGGGTCAAAATGTTATGTTTTTGAAAGAAGTCTCTTTTATCCACCAAGGCTATACATTTATGTGAGTGACAGTATAGTAAAAACAGTACTACAATTTAAAATAAGTATATAATATTTTTTAAAATATAACTTAAGCTGGATTTTTAGTATTATTAATCTAGTCTTCAGGGCCACATGATCCTTAAGAAATCATTCTAATATGCTGATTTGGTGCTAAAATAACAATTCTAATTATTAATAATGTTGAAAACATCCATGTCCCTTAATATTTTTGTAGAAACCGTGATATATAGTTTATTCAAGAGTTTGAAATAACAGTATTTATTTGAAATAAAAAGATTTTGTAAAATTTTACATGTACTGTCACTTTTAATCATTTTAATTCATCCATACCGAATAAAAATAAAAAAGTAAATATCTAACTGATCATTTTGATTATTTAAAAAGGTCTTCCTCGAGGATAAAAAAATAGAAATACATTTTTCACAAAACTTGCAGTCCTTTTCTACCACGAATTAACAAATAAACCAGGTAACTGTGAGATAGTTTCATTGCACACCATCTCAAATATTGTTTTATTTATTCTGAAATGTCTGAGACAAAGTCTGTCATCAAAATGATTTAGTATAATGACTGCCTAGAACTGCGTCACATGATCGCGTTCAAAACATCTGACATTCGAATGCAAGATAACATGATAGCATTTGTTTGTATAAAGTCACAAATACCTTTATCTTTGTTTATTGAAACAAGCTTCCATACTTTACATATCATGGCACCGCAAGTGAGTTAACATAAAATGCTTTGTAAAAAAAGCAAGTTGTAAGGTAAAATCGTATGCACTTTTCCCCTTCATGTGGCCTTTTGCTTTTTTCAACTTATAATATTCACTCCTCTTTTTGTTATCTTTTTTGTTATCGTTCATCAAACGAGCTGCGACAACAAAAACTGGTGCACTCTCTCTGAACTGGGTCTCAATCAAAGAGCGGCTGAACCAAACATAAACTACGCCATCGCTGTCAAAGGTCAACTTTCAACCCCACATTACCGTCTCAAAATGGCCGACCTCTGCCTGGCCTCCTTACCTTTAATCACAACCGCAGGGAAAACCATTACACGACTCTCGGCTCCGAATATCTCTAATACGTCTGTAATTGTGTGAAACCGTTCAAACAGACCGATGGCTTTGTGAAAGAATGGAATGTGGTGTATTTTCATCATTTGCTCAACTTTGCCTCCGACTCTTGCAGTCGTGCATGCCTTAATACGCAATAATCTCTTTTTAAGTCTATTTTGGGATAGATTTGAAATGGAGGGCCATATATCAGCGTGAGGTAGCAATGCTTATTTGGCAGTGACTCCCGCTGTCTGTGTGTACGGTGTTTAGCCCCCCTGCAGGACCCTACGACTCCCAAACATATTTCAAAGGGATTTACAGACTCGATAACAACCCTCTGTCATGTTACACTGAAAACCAAATACGAAAAGTGACGCAGAGGCTCGCGAATGCTGTTGTTTTAACGATGCATTCCACCTCTGTGTTTTCAGAACAAACATCTTTACAGGTTCTCAAGCTATTTAGGTGGGGAAAAAGGAAAACATATTATATGCTTCAGTCGGGTTTGTTCAAATGCCATTTTGTTGAGTTGTATTACCCAGTTCACAAAAAATCTGAGTGCTTCAGGAGGACTTCCCAGAACCTCGGCCCCCACCAAAAGCAAACAGTCCAAATTGATCCCGTTGTTCCTTAAACAAGTGTGATTTATCATTTTAAATGTTTCCATTTTCTGAGCAGGTTGCCCTTTGTGGATGCCTTGGCACATCTTTGCTCATCACTTAAAGAAAAGCAAAAGCTCCGGAAATGCAGGAAGGAAACACTGAGTGTGTGTGAGATGTCCGAGCAGTAAAACTCCTCTGCAGTGGGCCAGAAGGACCATCTGCGTCAGATCAAAGCCAGATCCTGTGTGTTCTTCTCCACTGTTTCCCTAAACCTGGCACACACATACACACACATCAACCACCAGACGGACACGGGCGGTTTTTGAACCCTCGCTGCATGCATGCAGTGGGGATCGGATAACAGAGATGCGTGTTTGTAGGGACACCGGTAAAGAGGATAAAGCAAAAGAGGACTGGAGTCGTAAACTATGCCTGCGATCGGAGGCTTATGACAGAGACTCTGTATGCAGGTGTGGGCTTCAACCAGTGGATGGATGGTCTGTGTTTCTACCGTTTACAGCACACTTTCACAAGCAAGACGGGCTTTGATTAAGACGGGCTACACGCTCCATCGACCAGAGCTGCGTAATGTTCGGCTTTATCAAACAAAGAGCTTCCTCACTATTCTGTATTTGGATCTCTATCAGTTTGCAGAGCAATCACTAGCCACCTCAGGGGCTCTGAGGCGATTCTGTGATTTATTTTTATTTTTTTGAACAAGTTCACTTACAATAACCACCCTAAAATAATTCTGATTTCCTAATGCTATCTATCCGTCCTGAAAGTATTTTCCTCATTCATTTTCTCATGTCTTCAAGTCATGAACCAAACCAGACAACTCTGAGATGAATCATAACATTACAAACTATGATTTTAAGCAACGGCAAAAAAGTATATGTAAAGATTAAGACAAAGCTATAAAATGTCAGATGAACAACAATTTCATTAGGCATTGTGATTGATGTAATAAAAAAAAATAAAAAAAAATAAGTTTAACTAATGACAGATGTAGCATTTTGTCAAACACAAATTTGGCCAAAGTTAAGCCGACGGTCACTGAAGTTTAGAACATAGCTCCTTTTAGTCATTTACTCTCTACCACACATACACAACCTTTATTTCGTTTTTGCTTCTGCATCAACTAGACATTTTTAAGCTTTTTTTTTTTTTTTACTCACAACGGTGAAGTTTTTGCTTAAACTTTCCACTACACAAGGCTAAGAAAAACTATGGAAACTAAGATCAGCTCTGATAATTTCAGGGTGGTAAACACGGGATAGCAGATAAAGATCTATTCACTGCTTTTCAGAGTACATTTCACAGACTGCCGGGTGGGATTTCTTTTCATTGAGAAGAAGCGAGCATGAATCCATGACTAATCATAAAATTTCTTTAAACTGCAGCAGTAATAATGTGAAAGCTGTTTATGAGGAAACAGCAGACGCCAGAGCGGTTCATGGTACATTTTTATCCAGTTAAGATTAAAGGTATGGTTCACCAACCACCCACTGCAGGAATGATTGTGCAATGTTTTTAGTTAATGAGTTTTAGTTAATTGCCCCGCATAATTTACACACTTTCAGAATACTTTATTCAGTGCGTCTATGAGATTATCCCCTCTAGGGGGCAGTATTGTAAAGTCTCATTTTACTTATTTCACTGGAGGTTTCTCTTGAAATCTTTTATCCTTCATCTTTTAAATAAAGCCCAGACATGATGAGAGGAAAGCAAGGAAAAGCAAAGAATTAAGTCCATGGATTCATCATGATACGGTTTCTACATAGGTCATTTTTTTATCTGCAATTGCGACAGAACAATGAAGACCACTGTCAGTTTTCTGTCAGCTTCACCTGAGATTCTGAGGTGCAATGAGCCGAAGGCAGTGGTTCTCAAAGTGTGGGATGACCTAGCTCTTAAGTTTGTTCACTTCCTCATATTCAAATGTCACATTGATAATAAACTTTGCCTTATTTATGCATCTGTAACAAGCTAGTAAGAGCTGTGTGAGTAAACCTTACTCCCCTGGCATCAAGAGGCACGCTAGGGACTGACGCTAGAAGTCCACCTCCCTTGCCAGAAACGTTGGTTTGAATCCCTCTCAGAGTGGTGCGAGTACAATCGGAGGGCTTACATTTGGTGCTGTGACTCGGATGGGAGTGAGGTTTAGGGGAGTGAGTGTAACGGAGGACAGCTAGTAAGAGCTGTGTGAGTAAACCTCACTTACCTGGACTCAAGAGGCTACAGCCTGCGGCTTTAGTGTCCTTGTTAGAGAGCCTGCCACCCATGTCCAGTCGAATCCTGCGTGGAGCATAATGAGGGTTCCACATTTATTTTAAATACATCAACAACAACAAAAAATTCTATAATTAAAACATTTTTCAACTCGCATTGTTTGATTTAGGTTTAAAATTGTTACAAGGTGGCATTTTCGTATGAACTCAAAAAACGATTTTTAGAAAAGGGGTAAAAAAGCATGAAGGTAAACCCTAAACTAATGGAACATTTACAGTTTTCACTGTCACTTTAAAATACATTTATTCAG
Source organism: Chrosomus eos (assembly GCA_036326025.1). Taxonomy (NCBI): domain Eukaryota; kingdom Metazoa; phylum Chordata; class Actinopteri; order Cypriniformes; family Leuciscidae; genus Chrosomus; species Chrosomus eos. The sequence continues at coordinate 21,613,117 of CM070833.1, forward strand.
GGAAAAACAAAGCGAAATGAACATTTTTTATAAAAACATTTAACAATTTCAAATACTGAGAATTGGTTAAATTGCTTGCGTTTTTCTTCATTTTACATCGCTTTAGACAAGGACATTGTTATTATGTTTTTCCCATCATTCATTTAACATTTGGCAATAATACTGATTAAGATGGTGACAAAATCTGAGAATCCACCTCCATCTTGCATAAAACAAAAATTCTGTAACGTAGCTACCAATGCTGAACACGCTCTGTGGTTTTATACTCTATTTATGTATGTCTTCAGATGACCAACACATCAGCGTAACAACTGTACAACAACTCGGACTGAATAAACAGTCCCAAAATTGTTGTTTTAGACTTTAAACCATGTACTTAATTCCTCTAAAAGTTTGGCAAGGAGAATGACATGGAACGTGAATGAGCATTTGTCAGAGTTAAATGCACGGGTCCTGCTCCAAAGAAAACAAATGCAAAGCAAGGTGAATCTACTCACAGCAAAATAGAGGAGGGGAAATATCCGTGTCTGCATATTTCACCTCAGTAATCCTCTGACCCTGGGCGTCTACCCAAAAATCTCATGAAGACATGGCGAAAAATAACTCTGAATTCAGGTTGGGCACCTACTTGACCATCTGTCCATCATAGGGGCTTATATCTGTTACTTAATACAACCCTTCAGATGTATTGTGTAGTCATTCTTGACAAAATATTAAATATGAAGGCTAATATCAATTTAAAAATGGTTCTCTTTCATAGGTTCTCTCAACGCTGCGGAAAGCGCAGGGGGATATTCTCTGAATGTGCCGATTGTCTGAAGCCTTATAGAATCACGCCAATTCATTGGCTGATGGCGTCCGCGCAATATGGCTCCGCCCCGACGCTCTTACGTCGCATCATACGTATTCGCGCGCGCGCCATCTGCTCCTCAGATTTCTCTGCCTTCAGAACGAAGCGGTCACGTTTGCCCTTCGCTCGTGATTTTTCTGAGCTACAATTACATCTAGGATTATTCTCGGCGCTTCTGCGACTGTTCAAGCGGAACTCTGTTTTCTCCTTACGGTGAAGCTGCCATGGATTACAGACGCTGTACTCCGCCATGTGCTCGTTACATCGCTAACGACGACCCACACAGTAAGTGCGTTAAATGTTTGGGTTTTTCACATGCGCGTGAGGCAGTTATAGGATCGTCTAAATGCAAATTCTGTGAAAATTTGTTGCTCAAAACCCTCAAATTGCGGCTCGCGGTCTTTGAGAGGGAATCATTCGTCTCCCCCTGTCGCGCTCCCGAGGCCTCTCGAGGATCCGCGACCTGGGGTTCGGATGTAGAGCTTGAGGATGCGGAGTTCGAGCAGACGAGCCCCGCTCTTTCTCTCCCTCCCTCCCCTCGGCACGCGCGAGACATGCCAGTCGAATTTTCACACGATTATTTGCGCCCCAGCCCGGGAGCACGCGACGCGGTTTCTTTCGGGCTGGAGGATATACTTTTTACCGAGGCTTCCGACTCCGAGGATTTCGGGCCTACTCTCGCCGACGAGGTTATTCCGCCGAGCGGCCAGGAAGCGCGGCCTACTGCGGCCTACGCGGAGCTCGTTGACGTGCTTTCGCGCGCTACGGAGAAGCTCACTATTGATTGGCCCGACGAGCCACGTGAGTCTCAGTCGTCGAAACTCGACGAAAGGCTTCTCAGTGGCCCTAATTCTAGGCCTCAACGGAGGAAGCTGCCATTTTTCAGTGATCTGCATCATGAGATCTCCAGATCCTGGAAGCAGCCTTTCTCTTCGCGCCTCACTAATGCGGCTGCTGCTGATTTCACCAACCTGGTAGGTTCTGTGGAACAGGCTATTCCGCCATTCCGGCGATTGAGGAAACTCTAGCCGACCATCTTGCTCCGTCGTCTGCGCCGTCCTGGAAGTCGCGCCCCCTTCTCCCTTCTAAAGCATGTAGGACTACTTCCTCTCTCATTGGGAAATCCTACATGGCGGCTGGGCAGGCAGGCATGACCCTGCACACTATGGCCATTCTTCAGGCCTACCAGGCGGACGTCCTGAAGGAAATGGACGAGGGTGACGGTGTGACCCCTGAAGCGGTCAAGGAGCTTCGTAAGGCTACGGATTTAGCCTTAAGAGCCACCAAGCATACCGCACGTGCTATAGGTCGCTCTATGGCTGGTTCTGTTGCGGTGGAGCGCCACTTGTGGCTTAATCTCACGGAGATCCGTGATAAAGAGAAGGTTTTCCTCTTGGACGCCCCCATTTCTCAAACAGGGTTGTTTGGTGAGGCGGTCAACACAGTGGTTGAGAAATTCCGCTCCTCCAAATCCCAATCGGCCGCGTTCAGACAGTTCATGCCCAGGAGGGCTAGGGAACCTTCTGCTCCCCCCCCGGTGCGACCCAGAGAACGTCCCTCTCATAGACCGGAGTTCTCTTCCAAAGAAGCGAACCAGGGCATCCCCCACCTGCCACGGTTTGGGGAGCCCGCGGTCGCCCGTTTCCCCGTCAACGGCCTCACAAGCGCCTCCAGTTGAAGCGGTCCGACAAACCGACTGCTCCGGCGGCGCAGAGCCGTTCCTGACCCTCCGGTCAGAAAAAGGAGAGCTCCTCTGGTTCCTCAGGGTTGGGTCAGACCGCGCAAGCGTTTCTGCCCACCTCCCAGCTCTCCTTTCCTTGCCCTGTCACCTTCGCCACTCAGAGTGTCTCGAAGTGCAGGCCATATTTCACCTTCTCTACTCAGTCTGGTGCGGGAGGAAGGAGACGCTTTCGGCTTTCTCCCCTCACCCCCCACGCTCTATATAACTACCGGCCGCATCCTCGGAGGCACTTTCCGTTTTCCTCCGAAGCAGGCGGACCTGGTCACCATGACCCCAATCTCGATGCCTCCCATCACGTGCCAGGACGCCGATGGCCCTCCTGCACAGTCAACCTCCTTACCCCAGGAGAGTCAACACGGCACCCTTACTCAGGTATGTCGTCTGCATTACAACATCCCTCCTCCTCTGTCACATTTCCTTCCAGAGTGGGAACGCTTACCGGGGGTATCGTCCTGGGTTCTTCGCACAATTCGGTTCGGCTACACTCTTCAGTTTTGCCGCAATCCCCCCTGTTTCAACGGGTGTTTCCTACTGTAGTAGACAGCGCCGCTCAGGCTTCTGTACTGCAGCAGGAAATCTCTTCCCTCCTTCTCAAAGGAGCAATAGAGGAGATTACTCCAGGGGAAACCGAGCGGGGCTTTTACAGCCGTTACTTCCTGGTCCCGAAGAGGGGCGGCGGTTTGCGTCCCATACTGGACCTCCGCCGACTGAACTTCGCCCTTTACAAAGGGAAATTCAAGATGTTGACGCTGAAAGCTATCATATCTCAGATTCGGCCAGGGGATTGGTTCGTGACAATAGACCTAAAGGATGCTTATTTTCACATCCAGGTTGTACAGCGACACAGGCAATTCTTCAGGTTCGCCGTTGGAGAAAGGGCGTTCCAGTACAGGGTCCTTCCCTTCGGCCTATCTCTAGCTCCAAGGACATTCACAAAGTGCATGGATGCAGCTCTGGCCCCATTGCGGCTCCAGGGCATCCGTGTTCTAAATTACCTGGACGATTGGCTCATTTTAGCCCAATCCAGGGAGCTAGTGGCCCACCACAGAGACGTCGTTCTGAGTCATATCCAGTCTCTCGGTTTGAGGTTGAACTCGGAGAAGAGTGTTCTTGCTCCGGCTCAAAGCACCGTTTTCTTGGGGGTGAACATGGATTCCGTTCTCATGCAGGCCCGTTTGGCCCCTGCACGGATTTCCAGCTTGACGACATGCTTGGCTCGTTTTTCACTAGGCCATCATGTGTCTGTGGGCACCTGCCGCAGGATGCTGGGCCTTATGGCTGCGGCCTCCTCCGTGCTACCACTGGGCCTACTCCACATGAGACCCTTCATGTGGTGGGTGAAACTCTCAGGGGTTCGACCCTCCGGGTCAACCCTTCGCCTACTGAAGGTATCGCGCAGTTGCTTTCGAGCCCTGTCAGTTTGGCGGGACCCTCTTTTTCTTCGGAAAGGGTCAGCATGGGTGCGGTATCTCGTCGCCAGATGATTACGACGGATGCCTCTCTCACCGGCTGGGGAGCGGTTTTCGAGGGCAGACCAGCGTGTGGGGTCTGGACCGGAGAGGCTCTCTCCTGGCACATAAACTGCCTGGAGTTAAGGGCCGTTTTTCTGGCTCTGCTTCATTTCCTCCCTCTTCTGGAGGGTCACCATGTCATTGTCAGAACGGACAATATGGCAGTGGTGTCTCATGTGAACCGGCAGGGAGGTTCTCGGTCGCGCACCCTAGACAGGCATGCGCGTCACCTTCTCCTGTGGTCTCAGAGCAGATTCCTATCTCTAAGAGCGGTTCATGTCCCAGGGGTTCTGAACCTCGCAGCAGATTTTCTGTCGAGACAGAAACTCCGATCGGGAGAATGGATGTTGAACCGCCAGACGATGGCTCTAATCTGGAAGGTTTTTGGAGAGGCGGAGGTGGACCTCTTTGCATCTCAAGAGTCATCCCAATGCCCTCTTTGGTTCTCCCTGAGTCCCCCGGCCCCATTGGGGATAGATGCGTTCGCTTACCCTTGGCCAACGCAGAAACTCTATGCCTTCCCGCCCATCAAACTGATTCCCGCGGTCTTGGCCAGAGTGAGAGAGAGCGGAGTCCGCCTCCTCCTGGTAGCTCCGTTCTGGCCATCTCAGCCATGGTTTTCGGAGCTAGTTCCTCTACTGGAGTCTCCCCCCTGGAGGATCCCGGTCAGGGAAGATCTGCTGTCCCAGCTACAGGGCAGGATATGGCATCCTCGCCCAGACATGTGGAAGCTGTATGTTTGGCCGATCAGAGGCCGTTAGCATTAAGCTCTGGTCTCCCAACTGACGTTCAGGAGACTATTGCGAGTGCTAGAGCTCCTTCTACAAGGAGATTATATTCTTCCAAATGGAAGGTTTTTGAGACTTGGTGTTTAGCACATGATAAGAGCCCAGTTAACTGCCCTGCTGGTTCAGTACTGGAATTCCTGCAGGAGAAGTTTGCGGCTGGAGCAGCCGCTACCACTCTCAGAGTTTATGTCGCGGCTATTGCAGCGCATAGGGAATCGATGAGATTCCCCTAGGCAAGTTAAGGTTAGTTTCTGCCTTTATGCGTGGGGTGAAGCGCCTGAAACCGGCTCGCTCCCCTAGAGTCCCCTCATGGGATCTTTCTGTTGTCCTAGAGGGTTTGACGAAAGCCCCCTTTGAGCCCTTGGAGTCAGCTCCGGATAGGATTCTGACTCTTAAGGTTTCTCTTTTGTTAGCTTTGTCCTCATTAAAGCGGGTGGAGACTTACAAGCTCTTTCTGTTAGCGAGTCCTGCTTGGACTTTGCCCCTGGCCTGGTCAAAGTTTCCTTGAGGCCGAGACCAGGGTATGTCCCCAAGGTTCTTTCCTCAAGTTTCCGCTCTCAGGTAGTTAACCTTAATGCTTTCCACCCTCCTCCATTTTCATCTGAGGAAGATAGGGAGCTTAACTTGCTCTGGCCAGTTCGTTCTCTTAAGATATATGTAGACCGCTCAGGCGGTTGGAGGAAATCTAACCAGCTTCTGGTTTGTTTCGGTGCTAGCCGCCGTGGGCTTGCTGCATCGAAGCAGAGGATTTCTCACTGGGTCACAGAGGCTATCTCGTTGGCTTATGGGGTGCGTGGCTTGCCTTCACCTCTTAACATTAGAGCACATTCCACCAGAAGTGTAGCATCTTCTCAAGCTCTTTTTAGAGGAGCACTTTTGGAGGATATTTGTGTTGCGGCAGGCTGGTCCTCTCCGCATACTTTTGTAAGGTTCTATAGCTTGGATCTTGACATGACCCCGGGTTCCCAGGTTCTTTCTGTTTGAACTCGTTTCGGTCGTTGTCTCTTTTATCTACCAGTCATAAAAGCGCTCTAGCTTGGCGAGTTTGGTAGTCCGTTCCCACTGCGCTTTCCGCAGCGTTGAGAGAACCTATGAAAGAGAACGTCTCTGGTTACTTACGTAACCTATGTTCTCTGAATAGGGAACGAGACGCTGCGTTAGCGGCCAAGCTCCTCGCGCTGCTGACAGTTTCTTTTCGGCAGAGAAATCTGAGGAGCAGATGGCGCGCGCGCGAATAACGTATGATGCGACGTAAGAGCGTCGGGGCGGAGCCATATTGCGCGGACGCCATCAGCCAATGAATTGGCGTGATTCTATAAGGCTTCAGACAATCGGCACATTCAGAAATATCCCACTGCGCTTTCCGCAGCGTCTCGTTCCCTATTCAGAGAACATAGGTTACGTAAGTAACCAGAGACGTTTTCCCGGAATACTGTAACTGAGCTCTTATATGCAAATATGATATAACCCAACTGAGCCCAATGGCATGGATCTGATCCGGTCTTTCCAAAGGAAAATCCTTTAATGAAATTCTGAGGTAAGCTGTACTGCACTACATCATACTGTCAATTACATAATTTAACCACAGAAACCACCACCAACATCGCATTTGCTTCTTCCACAAGCAGTTTAAACAAATACTGTTTTCTTTTAAAAAGCAACTCTCCGGGCAGAAGTCAGACATAAAAATAAATGGTGTGGTCACATGTAATCAATTAGATCGCATAAAAGGCAGTGATAGGTGCTTGGGGCCTGTTGAAGGCCGTGGGGTTAAGAGAAGCAAAACCCAACAGAAAAACCCCAAGTCTCGTGGCCTGCCAGCATCAGGACAGGATTATGGAAGATTTGGTTACTCTTTGGCTCGTCTTTCCTATTTCATCAACTAACCTTGTCAATTGACCGTTCGCAAAAGCCACGCCCCCTAGTTATTGTTGCTACGCCCGTCAAACAAATGGTCAAACACGACCAGCGCCACAGATTGCCATGAATGGAAGAGGTATACCCGTGCGTGTCAGTGACCTTTTTTCGAGCAATTACCTCCGCGATATCCTCCAGATCGAGGCAAAATGGGTTACAGTATGCAGTGGAGGGATATATTCAAAATATAAAAATACGCAATGAAGGAGACATGACTACTATTGAGGCTAATATACCGGTCTCAAGCGAAATCTGAGAAACCCCATGACCTGTACCTCAAATGCAACCAGTAAATTACAGCCTTGAAGAAGATTTAATACGCTGGTTCAGTCGCTAATTGTTTGGAGTTAGAAATATATAATTCGCGCTGCATATTTAGTAATTTTGCCTCAGATACAGGATTATACATTCGCTTTAACAAGCAGGTTTTTCATTACCACGGCAACCGCTTGCGTGTCATGCTGAATCCGATTTTCGTGTTTAAAAAGTAACTATACATAAGAGACGGAAAGATGCAGATAACCATACATTTAAGGTTATTTCTATTCATTACGATATTGATTACGTTATATGAACTGATGTTGTCAAGTAAGCTTGATGCGTTCCCCGTTGCGAGCGTGCACTCTTCTAAACTGTAGCTAGTCTACATGTCCTGCACTGCTAGTGACTGCTGCTCATTTCCCCCCGAAAATATCACGTTAACAACAACCCTTTAGAAAACGTACTTCCTTTGTGGATCCTCTTGATCTGCTCTCTCCATGTTTCTTTGACTAATCTCAGTGTGTCAGTCTCATGCACGCTGTTCGCGAGTGAACCATGTTCGACACATGTAACTGGGAGTGGGGCCGTCCACACTGTTTTTATCCATCGTAGGCACCGTTCACGTTGTGTTTTCGGCTTTGGGAACGAAAAGAACACAACTCCTCCAGACAATCTCTCGGAGTATCTAGTGTCCGGTTTACAAACGCAGTGGGCGCACCGCTTCACCAGCTTGCTTGGAGTCAATGTTTGACGGAGCTGCTCACATAGTAACGGTTGCTATGATGTGTGATTGGACAATGGCCGTTTTGGGGAGGGGCCTGCGAACGGTCAATTCTCTCTCTCCTACTTGATCTCACACTTTCCGTTAGAATTTCCATTTGCTAATCTGACACATTACTACCGAGATCACCAGGCCTGACCGCCAGTACTTTTCCCCGCCTCACGAAGCCGTGGCAGATGTAGTTTGTGCCACACTTTCAATCACTGGAATGCCTAGTAAAAGAGCATACTGTATACACTAGATGGATAAACATGTACTGCTCAGTTTTAGCTGTTTTCTGCGTATTTGTAATGTTTCAGATGCAGTTTTTTGAAGCTGACAGGGAGAGTGCTCCGTGAGGAGGAGGTTGGTCTTAAACAGGAAATGCTAGTGCATGGCAGCTGTATTTGACATGGATGAATCACAGAAGTGTGTAGAGGAAAAGGGTTATTTCTGTTTGTCCAGCCCTTCTTCTTGTTATGAAAGATTTTATTGCTGGTATGATATTTGTATATATAAGTTGACTATGTATAACTAACAGAAAACGTTATTTTAAAAAATGTCTCAAGACAATGCCAAAGAGAGTATTTTGCTTTATTCAACGGGATTTGATGTCCATATGATGTTCAAGTTACAATTATTAACATAGGACGTCTTTAATTTCATGTTGTGAGCTTTACATATAGTGGGCTTCGCTAAGAACAAAATCAGCCAAGCAACATGACAAACACTGCAATGATAAAATACTGTATTATTAATATGGAGCTAAGATAAGGTTATCGCAACCATACACAGGAGAGTGTGGACCAAATGACAAGATGAGTACACCAAAGTCCAGGTCTACAAGGCTTGCGTGGAGAGCAAGCTCTTCTACAGCAGCGAGTCATGGACCGTGCATACTCAACAAGAAAGTAGACAAAACTCCTTTCACTTGCTTTGCCATATCCTGGGCATTACCTTCAATATCCTCAACTGCACCATCCTTTAGGGAGCAGGGTTCTTTTTCATGTTCCCCCTTCTCAAGCAGAGATGCATGCAATGGCAGGATCATGTTGTCCGAATGGATGCTGTCCGAATGGATCTCCTGTATGGCGAGCCATCACAAGGAACACGGCCAACAGGCAGACCCCACCTGAAGTACAAAGACGTTTGCAAAAGAGATCTCAAAGCCTTTAGAATCGACCCAGATTCTTGGGAAGCTACCGCCTCAGACAGGCCTCATTGCAGACTCTCCAACTTGGATGAGACTTTTAATCACCAGTCTGAGGCAAAGCATCTACGGAGGAAAGCCAGGAGCCAAACTATCCAACCTGCCTCAGAGTTCACCGATAGGTTCTGCGGCAGAGACTGCCTCTCCCAAATTGGACTTTCAAGTCACAACCGACGTTGCACCAGTGACCCTCATCCGACGTGATCCATGGTCTCCCAAAACTGGCGGGTGCCTTAGGTCTGAAGAGCTCCAAAGTAAATTTGTCTGCAATCGCAGTAAGATCAATAGCATGCATTTAGAAAATAATTCATGTTAATGTGTTAATGCTTCTAACCATAGTGTTAAATAGATGTTAAATCACAAAGTCTGGGAAACACAAATTTTTCCTGAATTCCACAGGAAAACTAGATCCCTATACAAATAGATATTTCTGTCCACACCATCTACTGAATGTATATCATATATTATTCATCTATGATGTTTGAGTTTGTCTGTCTTCTATGTGGAAATTAAAGAGTCTTGTCTTTTTATACATGTGAGGTATACATGTCATTTCTGTTGTGGGTGAGCAGTGGATTGGGTTCGCTGGCTGACAGGCCTCCACGTGTCTCTTGTATGACTGAATGTTTAATTTTGGTTCATACACATCGTCGAAACATCTACTTCAGTGTTTCCCGTCTCAAATATGATCCAGGTGCTGTGCCATACCAGGAGAGCACAACAACCCTACACTTATTCACCAACATAACCAACTCCCATGCTCCTCGCATACACACACACACACGCAAGCAGCTGCAGATGGGTCAGGAGGTGGAGGCCAAAAGATAAAATATTTAGTGTTTATTATGAGAAGAGAGATGGAGAGCGGTAGAATGAAAAGACGAGAGAGCAAGATAAAAGATGTGAGGATTGACAGAGAAAAACTGACTTTGCAGTATTAGAATGTATAATAAGCAAAGGTGAAAAGACATAAATATACAGTAGGGCAAAAAAAGGTCCCTGCACACTGAGTCCGAAACTTTCTTCCGTCATAGAAAAATTCTGACGGTTAGATTTTCTGCGTTTTTCGCATCCGTAGCAAGCATTTTGAGAGATATTTTGAAAATTCAGAGCCACCGAATGGCGAATACAAAAAAACTCATATGAAAATTTCAGACTCAGTGTGCAAGGACCTTCAGTCCACTAAGGAAAATGTTTGTTTTTTTTGCATTTTCATTGTAAACTTAATATCTTTTTTGATTTTATTACAGATTTTTCAGCACTTCAATTTGATTAAAAGTTTTATTTAATTGTAAATACTTTAGTTTAATAATTTAGCTTCATAGTTTAATTTAGTAAATACTTTAAATGTAATAATACATATTAATTATTATTAATTATTAAAATATTCATATTAAATGTGTTTGCTTTCACAACAGCATCAAGCTGCATGATGTTTGTGTAAAACCTGATGATCATGTTATGCGGCATGATTTGAGAATGTGGAGTTCACATGGTCATGGTCAACTTGTTTACAATTTGTCAACACCGAAACTCAATCAAAATCAATTCAAACTCAGAATGTGAAACATTTCAAAGTTTTGTTTATTGCCAGGTTTAAATTAGATGTTTAAGATGTTCAATGTGGCCTCAGATTTTGGAGCCCACTTTATATGTGTGTGAGAGACCAATCTGGAAAAGAAAAGAGCAGAAAGAAAGAGGCAAACAATCTGTGAAGTGTCTGTCGAGAGACAGATGGTGTAAAGCAATGTCTTATTTCTGACCTCTAAGCCCTTTGCTGTACCCTACTGACGTGAATCTCTTATTATAACACTCCTGTACTCAATTAAGCCTTTGACCTTAGCAGATCTGTTATCTTTCATCATGCACATGCATCTTTACATGCTAGCACAATAATAAAAACTATAATTCATCTCACTCCATTACCAAATAGCACAGTGATGACGTACAGGTTAATCTTGATCAACAAGCCACTGAGCAAGTGCTTACAGAGGAAATGACGCTCTGAAGTTGATAGACCTTCTAACAACTAACAGATTTCCTACAGCAGAGCCAGACATTAATTAAACCTTCACTTTGATATTAAATCATGTTACCTAGTTTGCTTTCCTGCTGTTCAGTCCAGATTTACTGTGTTTTGCATCCGCTTAAGTCTTCATCGGAGAAAAAAAAACAATGTTGACAGACAAGTTTCGACTGTTTGATTTTACTGGTTTAGCAGCATACAGTATTCCAACAGGTAGACCAGCACCAAACCAGCATGAACCTAATGGAACAATCATGAAAATTCATGCTGGTCTAAGATGGTCTCCTTCCTTACTTTTTTCCCTTTCTCCTGCCACCTTGTGCATACTAACAGAAAAAAATAGAGAGTTTGTCGCCCCTCTGTGGCCAAATATAAGAATTACCAGAAGGTTCATGTACACCTAAACATTTTTGTTTTTGAATGTCTTTGATAAGAAGATATCTAGTTATGCTGATTAGAATAACGCAGCAAGTATAAATTCAACATTTTCCAGCCAGGTCTGAGGATAAGCAAACTAGATTTCCCAACTAGTATTGCCAGAAGGCTTTTTGGTTGGGCCTCTAACTTACGTAGCTGCTCAGATTGCTTACATCACTGTTTTGGCTGTAGTTTGCACAGTAGGGGATCATGGGATGGTGAGAATGTGGCTACATCATGCCTGCCTAAATCCATCTCTCTTTCTCTTGTTCTCTCCCTCATTCTTCAACACAAACAGTTAGAGTAAGGCACACCACACTCGTTACCTCAAGCCCTGTTGCCAGAGAGGGGAAATAAACAGATGAAATCTGGACTGCTTGCAGTGAAATAAGATGAGCGAGAATCAGATTCAGTGCTGCTACGTCAAGTTCCCCAGCGCTGCTCCGCTTGGATCATCTATTAAACCCACTAAAGCTGGAAAAATAGAGGGATGTTGATGTTGGAGAGCGAGGAAGAGAGCAGAGTGTGCAGGTGTAGCATTATGTCAGAAATACAGAAAAATGAGAGAAGCAGAAGCATGTGATTGAGATGAGATTATTTTTCCCACAATTACTCATTCACACATTCTCACAGTCAAACACACACACACTCCTTTTCCACATTTGACTTAAACACACCGGAATCCCTCAATTGTTTACTGTCAAATGTGATCCTTCCACTGTTGGTTTCCACTGCAAAGAAATGTAACTACCCTCAAAACATTTGGAAATGCACTAGGTTTCAAATTGAGGTTATGGACAATATCAGCATAAATCTTCATAATTTCTTGGCGTAAATGCATTAATGTAACTTGAAATTGTCATTGAAGACAAGCAATAATAATTTTCTTTCTTTCTTTCTGAGCTCATTCTTTAATTAGAATTCAATCATGGTAGGATTAAAGCCAGGTTCACACTGTACGATACTGGCCACGCTTTGGCCGTCTGAGACCAATTTTGCAAAAGATTCCTCTGATCCTTGGCTAAAATCTGAAGTCTTTGATCATTAGTTTGACATGTTCACAGACAGCTGATTTATGACCATTGCAATCAAATTTTAGTCAATAGATTCTCTTAGAAATTCTAGTCAATAATTGTATCCTTTAAAACTCATCTTAGATCACCAAAATTACATATTTAAACATTTTGAAAAAAAAAATTTGTCATGCCTTAAAATAGCTTGAATGTAGACTAACTCTACACCGTTGTTGCCTCATATAGTATAACGATTATATGAATATGCAAATTAACCCCGCCTCAACTCACTCATACCAGCTCAGCGATCCACTTGAGGATCACATTGACTTGATTGGTTACAATGTAATTTGTGACCTCAGAAACCCAAGCGATTTCCAACCGCGTTTTTGAGACTTTGGTTCACTGCAGTTTCAAGGAAAAAATACTAAGCAATGGTGTTGACATGAATTTGCACCACATATAAACAACATTAAAAGCTTGATCTTCACCAAAGCTTGATCTTCACCTTTACAACAGCCAATGACCAAAATTAACGTTAGAGGTTTCTTTAGCCACCATTTCAATCCGGCGTGTAATGTAGTTCACTGGCACTGAATGAGTCATTGATTGATGGACTGGTTTTCTTGTGTGCGTCCGTTTTTAACACGTCTTGACTGTCGTAGTCTGACATTAATGACAACTGAGATCTTACAGTGTGACATGGCTTGCAGCAAGAATCATGTTCAGAAGCTTGACAAGCAACAATCGTAAAGGACTATAATAAATCCTACCCGGCTTTAGAGCAGAAAACTATCTTACTGCATAGGATCACTTCTGAAACACAGACTCATGGATAAACATTTTTCCACTTCTTTCCCCCAGACCTCCACGCTTTCAGGAAAAGCATGCAGTTCTGCATGGTCACCTGTATATATTCCATCTGCAGATATGATCATCTTCCGATGATTTAAACACATACACACACTGAAGTAGGTTGTTGCTATGGCCTCTGAGTCCCATAGAAGCTGATGAGCTCCTGGCAGGATCTTCTCAGTACAGATGCCAAGGGGCAATCAGCAGAACAGACCATGAAACACTGAGCGGAGATTCCCAAGGCCCCCCACAAACACTCACTCACACATGCGTCAGGCTCAAGAGCTCACTAACTGGCTAGTATCAATGTCAGAGATAACTTGTCAATTTAAACAATTAATTAAACGTGTAATGCAACAACTTAACATTTAGCAAATTCAATATTATTACTTTGTGTTCTGTGCTTTTGAAACACGGTGTAAAAACAATTATTCTATTGACAGCCTTGGTTCTGAACTGTAAGAAATAAAAACAACTGCATATATAGTGGTAAAAAATATATATTCTATCTTTCTCATTTTAGGTGTAATGGTTTTAGGTTTCAAAAGAGTAATTGTGCTAACCGCTACATACAAATAAATACATTTAAATTTACTTAAATTAAAAATGTTTAAAAGGTGCACTAGAATGTGAAATTGAATTTATTTTGGCATAGTTAAATAACAAGAGTTCAGTACATGGACATGACATACAGAGAGTCTCAAACACCATTGTTTTCTCCTTATTTAAATCTTGTTTTCTCACCCCTGAAAAATAGGCGAATCTCCACATAACACTGACTGTGACGCAACAGTCAGGATCATTAATATGTACGCCTCCAGAAATTTGCATATGCCAGCCCATGTTCAATGCCAGGCAGAACTGTGCAGCCGAATCATCGAAACAAGCGAGGATCATAGGGAAGATGGCAGGTAAATGTTATGTTACAGGCTGTGCAGGGGATGTTAGGACTTTTCATACCCTTTCCACAGAAAATAAATGTCAACAGGCGTGGTTGATGTTTATCTATAATCGGATACCGCAACAGTTTAATTCGAAGTTGTTAGTTTGCTCTGCCCATTTCACTACGGACTTATTTTCTAACCTGGGACAATATCAAGTAGGTTTCTCTCAGTGAATAAATTATATACAGAAAGTGATCAAAGAACAATCTTTCCACACAGCGCGAGTTTATCTGGACACTTGCCAAACTCGTTATGAATTGAATGACGCACATACTGCACAACGAAGCTCTTACTGCATGTAAATCATCATGTTTGCATTGGTGAAAGCATTAGAGAAAGTGCAGAAACTGCATGCAATGATAAGATCTTCAGTCTCGCGATCAACAGACTGTTTTTTGCTTGCTCAATGCTCATCACGGCAACATTTTATGTGATGGAAATAGATTTCAATACTTTAAAAAATCTCACGATTCGTTAAACTCCATAGCTGTAATAGTAAAAACGTATAATAGCTGTAGTAAAAGTATTCGAGAGAGTTTCACATGTAATACGTAGCTATTTCATATGCAAGTATATTAGCCAACTTATTGGCCATACTTATTGGCCGGTTACACTGAAGTCTCACAGCAGACACACCCCTTCAAACAGAGTGTTCAAATCAGAGGCTAAAATCAGGCTAAGTTAAATAATTACTATATAACATTTTAATTCTAACATTTTAAAACATTTTAAAACTACAAACATTCTGCCTGTAATGTAATAATTGCACAATGTTAAAAAAAATCTCTTTTTGTTCTTCCTTAGTAACTCCAGGACTTCAAAAAGTTTGATTTTATAAGTCTGCATTTCCACAGTACTATAAACCATTGAACAATCAACACTAGGCCTACAGTCTCCAGTGGACATTAAAGACAACAGAGGACGGAGTGCTAACAGGGTCACTGTTGATCCTCATCAGGACTGGGCTCATATCTGTCAAGCATCCCCTCTGGATCTAGAATCAGCTCCCAGTTGTCTGTATGATTATGTTTGTCAGGACACAAACTGAAAAATCTAATGCCAGACCAGCACTCTTCACCCTGAGAACTTAAATAGGAGCACAAGAAGTGAGGAGAGGGTTAGAAAACCACCAAACACCATCATTAATCACAGCTCAACTCCGGCCAGAGTCACTGACAGTCCATGACCACTTCAGTCAACCAGCCCATTTGTTAACTCCGCTAAAGCTGGTTTTTATTATCTACATGACAAACCGACTTCTAACTGTTTTATGTATTCGGGTTCTTCATCCTCATGAGAGAGCACTGGGTGGATCGTGGGAATCATGCAGATTTCAAGGTGGTTCTTTAAATGTTATGAATGTTCAGTTCAGTTGATCGAACTGATCACAATTTAGTTCTAAGACAATGAAGGGTGAAAACACTACAAAGGTTTTCCACAAATTATGATGAAGACCAGCAGATACATGCTCTGAATATGATCTCAAATGCAGCCGCTTGTGACTTGGATGGGACTTTGAAATCTTACACACTGTAAAAGAGTAAAGACATTAATGATTTTGGCTTCCATTGGCCGGTTAATACAAAAAGTTGTCAACTCCACTTATTCTGAGAAGGTCAGAGTTTAAATGTAATGTGTCGTTTGACCTTCCTAGAAATGACTCTATATTTTAGGAAGGGTAATCATTCATAATTGAATGAGTCATTCAAAAAAAAGGAAGACAACTTTATATGATATAAAATCAAGGCGGCCGATCCACTTTGTCAGAGAGGGAGGAAAGGCCACCAAAATCACGCAACCACAGAGATCAGCCCTGGCAGGCAGTTGTGAGTGGAACCTGAGAGTGGACCTCGATCAGCAGCTCAGGTTTCCAACAGAGATCACCATAACCAACCTTCGACCAGACATCATTCTCTGGTCTGCCACAACCCAGGCAGTAATTTTGGCAGAGCTCACTGTCCCGTGGGAGGGAGGAATGGAGGCAGCCTTTGAGAGGAAGAAAGATCGGTACCTCAACCTCACACCTATTCCGTGTGAGAAAAAAATGTGATTTAAAAAAATCATTAATTAACAGCCTTTATTATGTTACTGTATTGAAGCCAAAAGCAAATTATTAAATTATTTTATATTAAAATATATAAATTATTTATTGATTGTATCTTCAGTTATTTTAGATTTTTCTATTTAGTTTAAATTTATGTGTATTTCAGTTATATTTGTACTAATTTAGTAATTTTATTTCAGCTAGTTGCCAAGGCAACAATTAATTTGTTTACTTTTTTCAGTTTTTAATATTTAAATATAATTTCTGCTTTATTTTTGATTAACACACTATTGTTGATAGTTTTAGTAATGAAACGGGTTACTGTAGATGTATATGACTAAAAAACAAATCTTGTTGGTTTCACAATAAAAATAAAAATGAATTAAAAAAAGTTGTCCAGAACCACTAGAACGCTCTTGCGGGGCTCCTGCGGGTCCCCAGACAAAAAAAAAAAAAAAAACATAGAAGTATTTTGTCACATGATCATACAAAGAAAATATTAAAAAGTTCCCTCCAAATGTCATACTCTGTGGCACGTTCCATCTTAATTATCCAGTGTTAATAAAAATAAAAGTCATTCTCAGCCTCATTCCCAATCCCAAGTCAACTTGTAGATCAGCCCTTTCTCTCTACATCCACTGCAACCTTCATTTCTATGGCCTTAGTCACAAGTTAAATAAACGGCAGCTGCTGGCCGCACCACAGAGGGTGTTATGTAGCGGGAAACAGAATGAGGACTGATGACAGAAATCGGACCCCATTTATGTGTAAGAGACTCCCAGGTGTGCCTCAATATGTAAGTGAGTGCTAGTGTGTGTGTGAAGTGAGATACCCCACAGGATTATGGGTAATTACATCATTGTTCTGAGTCTGAGAAATCAGTGAGGTGAGGTGAGAGTGTACAGTTTAAATTCCCTCTAAGAAAGAGTATGTATTTTGTGTGGAAACGCACCAGTAAGCACACACTCAATATCAAAAAGCCATACAGCCAATACAGTCTTCTCACATGTTCTGACCATCTTAACCAGATGTGAGCTAAGGTTACTGGCACTTTAAGTTATTAAAAACGTATAATAACTCTCCAAATGTGCAAATACATACACACTTACTTTGACAAGAAAAGCACCAGCACTGAAGTCCAGTGTGACTGCTAAATGTTTGGCTATATTTTGGTTGGCCATCAAGAGCCTATAAAGTGCTCTGTTTGCTTAGTATGATCAGACTGAAAGACTGCTAAAGTAGAAAAAAAGTTTATGTTTAGGGCTGCTACTAATGATTATTTTTAAAATGTATTTATTTAAATTAGTCAATAAATTTTAAATGTTACATTTTTCTTCAGGAATACAGTATCTCCCAACTAATGATATGCAGTGCGCACAGTGCTTGAACTGATACTGAGTATCTGAGAAGAGTCATTTTGAAAAGTAAGAACAACTAAACATTTTAACTGCACAATTAAAAGTGTATTATACCACCTTAACACTATAATATATGTGTCTTTGAAAAAACGGAATTTAAATATCCTTCCACTAATCCATCAAGAAAAGCAACCAGGGAAGAGCCTGCCCTCTAAAAAAAGAAAAAAAGTTCACCCAATGATCATGGTGAAAAATAATCATAATGACCATCAGGCATTTATTATCTTATCGATAATGCTTGCTTTACCACAAAGAACAATGATGTAAAGTGTAGTAAACAATGTAATACTACTAGTACTTTAAAACACGCCACCTTGGCATGCATTTACAGTTTTCCGCATACCATTCTACAGCCCTCAAGCACAGGTGTGAATTTAAAGCATCAACTGCTGTTGTGGCAAAACAATCATCATCAAATAACTTGTAATTAATAAAATAATTAATAATTTGACCAGATACATTTTGGACATTTACAGCATGGTCAGAAAAGAAGAATTTGAGTTACATTTATGCATTCTAAAGCAGCTTAAAGCACAATTAAGGTATATGTTGTGTTGTAGTGCCGGGCTGGATAGCTTTAGGCTCACACGAGTTAAAAATGTTTTGGTAACACTTTACAAAGGTCACATTTGTTAACATTAGTTAATGTATTAACTAACATGAATTACACTTGTTTCAGTAGCTACTTATTAATCTTTAATATTAGTTAATAAAAATACAGTTGTTTATTGTTTGTTCATGTTTGATCACAGTATATTAATAGCATGGACAGGACACAGTTATTTTTGCGGCTGACCTTATTGCATATGGCAAAATGTATGGGAGGAGAGAATTTAAATTATCATGCACGGTGATTTACTAAGATTTGCTCTAGTCAATTTACTGGTATTTACGCCATTATTTACCACCCAAAAAAAAGCATGTCTTAAACCAGACGCCAATTTGTGCTGCTTTTGGTGGATTGCGTTGGTCATTATTGAAATGATAGTCAGTATCACGTGCAAAACTTTCCATTCCCATCAGCGCTTTTTTAGAATTGCGCTCTCACGCTATATGCCCTGTTTAGCAAATCTGGCCCTTACTGCCTTGACTACTCCTGCTTTCATTACATGTTAAAGAATAGCGTGAACATTCTGCAAAACTTTTTGTTGTGGTCCATGCAAAAAAAAAAAAAAAAAGCCACCATGGGTAGAGCCTGCCCTCTAAAAAAAGAAAAAAGTTCACCCAATGATCGTGGTAAAAAATAATCATAATGACCATCAGGCATTTATTATCTTTGACTTATCGATAATGCTTGCTTTACCACAAAGAACAATGATGTAAAGTGTAGTAAACAATGTAATACTACTAGTACTTTAAAACACGCCACCTTGGCATGCATTTACAGTTTTCCGCATACCATTCTACAGCCCTCAAGCACAGGTGTGAATTTAAAGCATCAACTGCTGTTGTGGCAAAACAATCATCATCAAATAACTTGTAATTAATAAAATAATTAATAATTTGACCAGTTACATTTTGGACATTCACAGCATGGTCAGAAAAGAAGAATTTGAGTTACATTTATGCATTTTAATGCAGCTTAAAGCACAATTAAGGTATATGTTGTGTTGTAGTGCCGGGCTGGATCGCTTTAGGCTCACACGAGTTAAAAATGTTTTGGTAACACTTTACAAAGGTCACATTTGTTAACATTAGTTAATGTATTAACTAACATGAATTACACTTGTTTCAGTAGCTACTTATTAATCTTTAATATTAGTTAATAAAAATACAGTTGTTTATTGTTTGTTCATGTTTGATCACAGTATATTAATAGCATGGACAGGACACAGTTATTTTTGCGGCTGACCTTATTGCATATGGCAAAATGTATGGGAGGAGAGAATTTAAATTATCATGCACGGTGATTTACTAAGATTTGCTCTAGTCAATTTACTGGTATTTACGCCATTATTTACCACCCAAAAAAGCATGTCTTAAACCAGACGCCAATTTGTGCTGCTTTTGGTGGATTGCGTTGGTCATTATTGAAATGATAGTCAGTATCACGCGCAGAACTTTCCATTCCCATCAGCGCTTTTTTAGAATTGCGCTCTCACGCTATATGCCCTGTTTAGCAAATCTGGCCCTTACTGCCTTGACTACTCCTGCTTTCATTACATGTTAAAGAATAGCGTGAACATTCTGCAAAACTTTTTGTTGTGGTCCATGCAAAAAAAAAAAAAAAAAAAAAAAAAAAGCCACCATGGGTAGAGCCTGCCCTCTAAAAAAAGAAAAAAGTTCACCCAATGATCGTGGTAAAAAATAATCATAATGACCATCAGGCATTTTTTATCTTTGACTTATCGATAATGCTTGCTTTATCACAAAGAACAATGTTAGGTGTAGTACACAATACAAACCAGTTTAAACAGACTAGTCTCAGCTGACAACTTATGTAATGAAAACTACATGGATTTACCAGTTTTAAAACTTGTTCTTCGTTGTCAGCTGCCAGCAGATCTAACAAAGCACTAATATGCAATCTGAAGCACTACTAGTACTTTAAAACATGCCACCTTGGCATCCCAGATAGCAAACAGTCATTGAAACTATGTTAAATCAACATTCCGTTGTCAACCTTAAGTCATTGAATCAACATCGAACTCTGATGTTGATTCTACATCTTTTTGCACCCTGTTTTAATATTGAAACAACATTGAAATCCAGTCCATAGATCAACGGAATTTCAATGGTATTTCAATTATCAGGAATATTGAAACAATGTTGAAATTTCAACTGAACTAAGGATCAACGTGATATCAATGGAATTTCAATCGTTTTTAAATGTTAATTTTAAATGTAATGCCATAAATTAAATAGCCTGCTTTATCTACAACCAGGATGATTACAAGTAATGGAACATTTGTGTATAAAACAAATCGTGTATAAAACACTGAACACACCACACAAACAAATTCATTTTATTAGCCTTTTTATTTAATTATTTGTACACTTTATTTACACTTCAATGTCCTCTGACGCCTGAATAGTTTGTCGTCCAGTCCCTCGATTTACAGTTTTCCGCATACCATTCTACAGCCCTCAAGCACAGGTGTGAATTTAAAGCATCAACTGCTGTTGTGGCAAAACAATCATCATCAAATAATTTGTAATTAATAAAATAATTAATAAATTGACCAGATACATTTTGGACATTCACAGCATGGTCAGAAAAGCAGCATTCTAAAGCAGCTTAAAGCAAAATTATAGGTATACATTTTTAACATGAATTCATTGTCATGTCAAGCATATTGCAGTGATGTATTGTGTTGTAGTGCCGGGCTGGATAGCTTTAGGCTCACACGAGTTAAAAATGTTTTGGTAACACCTTACTACAATAAGGTCACATTTCTTAACGTTAGTTAATGTATTAACTAACATGAACTAGAACCTGGCTGTCGGCACCTCCTTAACGGCACTGCTGTTCTCCAAATTGGATAAGCCTAAAGAGTTGAATAAATTAAGCTTTGTTTTGAAAAATTCAGTCGAAATTTTAAATCAGGTGAGAAAAGTTTTGTCCCTGCCGGAGACCTCTGTTCATATGCCATTTTGTTAAAATCAGTCCTTTTTACCCCATGGTCTGATAGAATTGACCATATCTGGGGGGAGAAGAGTATAGGTTCCATTAAAGATCTTTATGGGGCAGTTTGCATCTTTTAATCAGTTAAGAGAGAAATTTGATTTGCCTCAGGCACATTTTTTTAGTTAAGACTTTACGTGAAGTCCAAAAATTTTAATTTTGAACTCCTCCTGGAGAAACATGTCTTTTTCAATGTTTTTTTTAATCCTCCTGACTCTAGGAATCTTATTTCTAAATTTGTTTGTTTATTTGGAAGTTGCCTCTCAGCCCCTACTGAGGCCTGGGAGGAAAAGAGTTGAGCTCTCCGATGACACGTGGGACAGGTGCTTGGCTACGATACATGCCTGTCCAGTCAACAACAGACACCAACTGATCCAATTTAAAGTTATTCACCGCTTAGTTACATTCTAAAGCTAAATTGCATAAAATGTACCCATTTTTTTCACCAATGTGTGACAGGTGTAAGGTGGCAGAGGATACAGCTTCTCAAGCTTTCTGGTTTTGCCCTTTATTGTCTGGATTTTGGTCAAGCATTTTTGACTCGTACTCCAAGGCTTACAATAAGCCTCTTTCACAGTTAACAAAAACAAGCAGTAAGAATAATTATTGCGGCACAATTAAAGGACAATGCAATTCATGTAATCTTGTAAAACAAGATTAACTAAACCGACCAAAATTGAAAACTTAACGGCACGCCTACTGTGTAAATTTTCAGAAGCATTGTTCCACTGTCTATAAATAGCCTACTGTAGATGTGCGAGTTAAGCACCAAATATGAGCAATTCAAAGGTAAGCTTTTCTAATATCGGTCACTCATATGTCACGTTTGTGTCTTTGTTTCTGTTTTTCTGTTGTTGTTGTTTTATAAATAAACGTTTTATTTGTTTCAATGCTTTCAGGTGTTCATGTCTATTTCTTACAAGATCAATGTTTATTCTTTAACTGAATTCTAAATTCAGTATCATATCCTTGAAGAAATCAAGGATTACATGAATAGTTCTGACCTACCAAAAAAGCTTTTATGAAATAACTACTAATTTAGACCATGGAATAATTGTTTTGTTGCCCACACACAGAGAAAACGTCAATCAAGCACCGAAAGCAAGAAAAACAAAATTACAACAAACGCAGCCTCTGAGATCACAAGTATGTTCAAGTTTCCTTACATCTAAGAAAAATATGGCATCTCTCATTATCTAAAATCTATTTTAGATAATTTTAAGCTTTGATTAAATATTTTTGGACCTTTTTTAACCACTCTGTATGTTTGTTTTTCAGTGACATCATTCACCATTGCAGTGTCATCATGTGCATTATTCAGACATGAGACAGGGGATATCTACTTTAAAGGGGTTGCTTTTCCACTTGTCAAGGTAATAGAATTTTAGTAAAACTGTATTTCCTCTATATTAACAGCTTTATCTCCATTTTAATCAATAGTGCATTTACTTTTTCCTGCAAAACCAGTTTGGAAATGAAAAGGTCATTTGGAATTCACTAATATTAAACATTTAGCAGAGAAGAAGTTTTTTGTATCCATGTGCATCTATTTTCACTGATAATTCAGTACTGTAACTTGAACACTAGGCTCTTACACTTCATTCTACACTAGGCTCTTACAATGGTGAATCAATGTTTGACTAAGCTGGACCCAGCCATTGAAGACCGGTGTGTAATAGTGGTGATACCTACCGACAGTCAAGACATGAACCACCTGAAAAAGAACATAAAAAAATACTGTAAGTGTAGAGGAGTTTTTTTCTATATTGTTTTTAATATAATTCTGAAGAATGTTCTTTACCATACAATATATGCATGCAGTGAAACTAGAAACAACATTTTCAGCCTGCCATTCGCTTTAAAATATCACATATACTTATAACACTTAGGGCCAGATTTAACAGCTTGCGCCAGCACAATCCCTCTTTTGGCGTTAAAAAAAACTACTGTCAGGGGTTACTAAAGACATGCAGTCAGTGAACAATAATTAGCGCTGAAAAGGCATGGACAGTTATTTTAGCGGCTGACTTTATTGCATATGCATTTGTAGGCGTTTCCCTTTTCAGATGCAAAATGTATGGGAGGAGAGAATTTAAATGAATCATGTAAGGTGATTTACTAAGATTTGCTCTAGTCAATTTACTGGTATTTGCGCCATTATTTACCTCCCCCAAAAAAGCATGTCTTAAACCAGATGCCAATTTGTGCTGCTTTTGGTGGATTGCGTTGGTCATTATTGAAATGATAGTCAGTATCACGTGCAAAACTTTCCATTCCCATCAGCGCTTTTTTAGAATTGCGCTCACGCTATATGCCCTGTTTAGCAAATCTGGCCCTTACTGCCTTGACTACTCCTGCTTTCATTACATGTTAAAGAATAGCGTGAACATTCTGCAAAACTTTTTGTTGTGGTCCATGCAACAAAAAAAAGAAAGAAAGAAAAGAAACCAAACAAAAAAAAAGAAAGATGTCATGTTTATTTTACTAAACACAATGTCGTGATGCTGTCTGTGCAGATCTGAAATGTAAGATTACTGGTGAAAAAAACCCTCCTTGATCATCTTAAAGAGATAAAACCTGTTCTCTATCTGTCCACAAACCCACAGAATGTGAGAGACGCCATCAAAGCAGGTGATGCATCAAGTTTTTACTTTTTTTATTTACTTTTTCTCCAATTATGTCACAGAGCGGTTTAAACTACATACAGGCAAACTGCATCCATTACTCACAGCAACATATATATTGATGAAATATTATAAATGACTTGTACTTGTAACCAGTGTTGGGGAAAGTTACTTTTAAAAGTAATGTGTTACAATGGTGTTACTCCCTAAAAATAAACCAATTGTGTTACTGTAGTTATATTTTATGGAAAGTATGTGTAACATTACTTTTGCATTACTTTTTCTCATCTGGGCTGGGTTTTTTTTATTTAAAAAAAAATAATTGGCAAATATAAAGGCCCTTTCACACCAACAGAGAAATTAATTAAATAAATGGAAAAATTAGGGAAATGCTAATTACAACGTGAACATTAGATGGCACAGCTTAAACCTTTCAGCCGTGATGCCATTCTGGATTGGAGAAGAATAGAATGCTTAAGAAGGTTAATAAAGTGGTTAGTGAAATGAGAATAAATACCTAAAGTTAAGTACATTTGTGTTATTTAACATATTTAATTACTGCAGGTTCTTTAATATTCTGAGTTTGCATTTCACTGTTTTTAATAATTTTGAGGATACTGAATCTGTTTTTATGCAAGTGAGAGGAGTATAAGCCTGCTCACATTTAGTTTAGGATTACTAAAACCATGATGTTCACACACACACACACACACACACACACACACACACACACACACACACACACACACACAACACCCCTGCACTTACTCATGATTTCAACATGGGGACAGGAGAGGTGTCAGTCAATAAATGGTAAAACAAAGTAAACAAAGTAAATTGTGTTACTTATTTGAAAAAGTAACTCAGATATTTTGATGTAAATTTAAAAAGAATTCATTATAGTTACTTGAAAAAAGTCACCTGATTACGTAACTCTCATTACTTGTAATGCTACCCCAACACTGTACTTATACTATAAGACTTGAGATCACTAAATGGTGATGCTGGCATTGTTTTTCAGGATATGGTGCAGCCACCATGTTCCAGAGAGATTTCCACGAGCACAGTGATGAAGTTTTACGCGTGGCCTTTGATGGTGATGGAGTCCTGTTTTCAGATAAGTCAGAGAAAGTCTTCAAAGAAAAAGGGCTAAAAGGTTTCGATGCTAATGAACGCGATAATGAGGACAACGCTATGGAACCGGTAAGAATGTTGGTCCGAAACCAACATTTTAGTACTGCTAAATCTCAGATTGCTCAGTTAACCACATTGATATATTTTACATTCACAAGGTACACGTCACACAGTCTTATTATTTAAAGGGATATTTAAAGGAGCTTTCTACAAAAGTTTGTTAACATTGAAAGCACTTCTACTGTACACAATGTGGAAACACACAAAGTTGAAATTGTGTGTGGATATCAAAAGCATGCCACAGATGCTATATACTGTATAGATATTAGGTTGAAACATTTAGTTCAACATTCAGCACACTACAATTTAATGTAATCATGTATTAACTCTCTCTAAAAATGCCAATAATGTGTTTGTAATTATTTTGCAGGGCCCACTATGGATGTTTTTTCAAGCACTGGTACATCTCCAGCAAAAGTTCAATCTGCAACATTGTCCAATTCGTACCTACTTGGTAACATCACGTGGAACATCAAGTCCTGGATTAAGAGTCCTGAAGACTCTTCAGGGCGGAAAGCTGGAGATAAATGAGGCATTCTTTCTGTGTGGTGCTCAAAAAGGGCCTGTGCTGAAAGCAATCAATCCTCACATTTTCTTTGATGACCTGACACCACACGTTGAGGGAGCCCTTCAAAATGGGGTTATTGGTGCTCATGTACCTTATGGTGAAAGCAATGAGTGAGAATAAAACTGAATTTGATTTGTAAAGGAGTGACATGCACTGCCCTGCAGGTGGTGCAGCACAATCCTTTCTTCTATAATGTGATTTATAAAGTCAGGACAGTTCAATTTGGTGATTATTTGTGATATTGTTTAAATTAAATTAAGGCAAAAACTGATTTTAAGGATTTAATGGTGAAATCAATCAATAAATCATTACCTAAATTACTTTTTCTTTGCCCTGGGGCCATATGTATAAAGAAAAAATACTTTTTCGTCTCAAGTGTGTCAAACTTTCAAGAATAATATAATTTTAGTCTTATTCCTAGACCAAAGGATAAGTGATTTCATAAAGGTTCATGTGTTAAGACTAAAGGTCTTAGCTCCTGAATTACTTAAGAGTGCTGGAGAGGTTTAGAGTTTAGAGTTATATTTTATTGATTTTTTATAATGGTTGCTTTTGCATAGTGGAATTATAACACTTCCCTGATGGCAGTAGTTGATGCATTGGAAATAAAACATTGCTTGAATCACTCACATTGTCTGTGACTTATAAATTAATCGAAGTGATGTATATTCTCTTACATCCATGACTGTCATTGCAGTTTGAACAAGACCAGTTCTTCGTACGTCGCTAACTCACTTAGCTGGATTTGGTTGTTGGCGATTTGGCATGATCTTGGATTGTTTGGTTCTTCGACGCTCATCCTGGACTTGCTGTCATAGCAACAGGTCCGTAAGCTTAAACCTGCTCGCAAGTAGGCTTATTTCATGTTAACAGGATTAGATAGCGGCTTTATAAGCGGAGGTGATACGGGAAGTCTTTTAGCGCAGCGCGATAGTGTACTTTTTGAGAGATATAATTTCTCATGACTCGTGAGGATGTTGTTTACATCATTAATTTGTTGGAAACGCATAAATGTTCGACTCGGAGTCGGGCTTTAATAACAGCTCAAATAAACAGTATTGCCCTGAGATTTTTTGCGAGTGGCTCTTTCCTTTACACTATTGGAGATACGGAGAAATTGGTGAAAAATTCTGTCTGGCGTGCCATTCGCAAAGTTTACCTGGCGCTCAAGCAGGTTTTTTTTTTTTTTTGGTATTTCCAAGCCACTTTAGACCCAAGGTTTTTTTTTTTTTTTTTTTTTTTTTGCCAACGCAGGTACATTATAATTTTTAATGACGATCATGCAATCATCATGACCATGCCGATTAATATGACTAACAGTACAGGTGCTAGTCATATAATTAGAATATCATCAAAAAGTTGATTTATTTCAGTTATTCCATTCAAAAAGTACCATTTGGGTAACACTTTACTTGAAGGGTGTGCATAAGACTGACATGACACCTTCATAATCATGACATGACACATGTCATGAATATAAGGGAGGTTTTATGCAAGGTTTTTAAGTGTCTTTCACTCAATTATGACATTTTTAATGCAAATATGACATTGTTTGAGATGTCTTTGTTATGACACCTTGACATAAACCAATAAATCATAATCTGTCAGTGTCGATATCATGACAACTTGACATAAATCGATACATCATAACCTGTCAGTGTCTTTATCATGACAACTTGACATTACTAAGAAAACACAACCGGCCATAAATATGTCATAAACATGGCATAGCAGATTAATTATCAAACTTAAGAAACCACTTAGCTATATTGGATAACATTACATGTTTAACATACAGGTAGATGGTGAAACCTGCTGGGCATTTCTGCCTGTCGCACCTCCACCTAAGAGATTAAGGTGTACCGAAGGTGTACATGTTGGGGAACACTACAGAGGGCATTTATGGGTCATCAGCTGGGGACCACCAGTCACGGATGTTTCGCTCCTTTAACCCCAGTACATCTCATGGTGGCGGAGCGATGGCAGGGATTTCTCCCTGCCACCCCCTGCTGATGCCCTAGGTGGAGACTGGACCCCAACTCTTTGCCTTCCTTCTCATCCACAGCCAGAAACTGCCTCTTTCAGCTTCTTCTGCCAGCTCTTTCATGGCTTTCCGGTGCCTTATGCCTGTTGCACCCATGTCGCGGAGCAGACGAGAGGTTGAGGAGCCCACAAATCGCCGACACCCCACCTCCACAGGGTATGTGACTGCCCTCCAATCAGCCTCCCTGCACTCTGCAGCCAGTTCAGAATATTTGGCCCGCTTCCACTCATGGGCAGCTTCAAGTCCTCCTTCCCATGGGACTGTGAGCTCCACCATTAGGACCACCTTGCAAGCAGCAGACCACATCACCAGATCTGGATGCAAAGACGTTTCCACTATCTCCCTGGGAAAATGGAGCTGCTTCCCAAGGTCGACTGCTAGCGTCCACCCCTTGCCTGGTGTGAGGAGTCTTCCTGTGTCCTTCTGGTGGTGGGTGTTACCCCTCTCCCCAGCCCTCGCGAACTGGATGGAATGTGCGGTTAGGGCCGGGGCCTGCTATTCGCTTCCTGCCTGCATGTTTCCACTACCTCAGCAAGCTTCTTCAGCACCAGGTCGTGCCTCCACCTGTAGCGCCCTTGTGCCAACACTGTCTTGCAGCCAGACATGATGTGTTGAAAGCTCGCATTAGCAGTGTTACACAGGAGGCAAGATTCCTCGTTGCCAAACCATCGGTGGAGGTTGCGGGGGCAAGGTAAGGTGTCATATGCTGCTCTGATGAGAACACTTAGCCTGGCCTGTGGAATCTTCCATACGTCAGACCAAGCAAGCTGCCTGTCTAGAACGCCTTCCCACGACAGCCAGCCTCCCTGTTGGCCCTGGGACAACGCTTTGATGGTAAGTCTCTCGTGTTCAGCTCTCATCACCTCTGCTGCCACCATGGCCATCCTCTCTTCTTTGGATGAATTAGACCAGAAGAAGGGGGCCTGTCCCCAACCAAGGCCTGCCCGGCCATCCTGTACTTTGCCAACCACCTCCCTGTGTCGCAGCCTACTTATTGCCAGGTCAACTTCCTCCTTGGCCTTCCATTTCCTCCCGGTTAAAACCTGGTTATCCGCAGCTCTCACCAGATGGTCAGTGGACTCTCTTAGCTCCATGATCAACCGCACCTTCTCCTGCTTATATCCCCCGCTGATGGAACGCAGGGGCAGCTGGAGCTTGGTCTTGCCAAAGAGACCTACATCAGAAAGGCATCTTGGTAGCCCAAGCCATTTCCTGATGTACGAGTTTGCCAAGCCATCCAACTTGCTCACTCTGGAGGAGGGAACTTCACTCATCTTTAGTGGCAACATTATCCTCTGGTACAGCGTGAATTGGTAACACCACACCTTGTATTTGCCTGGGAGCTGACTGAGGTTGATCCTGGCGAGGCCACCTGCTTCTTCACCACGTTCCCCATCTGTTTATCCGTGAGGTCTGCAGAGTAGATTCGGCCGAGGCTCCGAACAGGCTGGCTAGACAACAAGGGGATTTCCTCACCGCCAGCGCTAAAGATGGTGCAGTCACTCCTGACCCCTTTCTGAAGGGACAAGCTTCGTGACTTTGAGGGTTTGATTCTCATTCTCGCCCACTCCACGAGTTCATCAAACCTCTTAACCCTCTGGGGTCGGCCGTCACGCGGCCGTGATCTGCTCACTTTTTTTCTCATCAGTGCAAAAGAGACTCAAATTACTCTGTTGATTTTGATCTTACATGTAAGTGTTATACATCATTCAAAACTGTTAAATGTCTTCTTTTATTTGTGTACACTCATAATAAAAACAAAATGTTGTGTTTTTCGTAAAATAAAGAAAATGAACATGATGCGCGTTCTGCCGTCTCTCTAAATGTAAAGCTCATTCTGAAACGCGACAGAACATGACCTGTAACTCAGCTAATACTTGTCACTGTGACATGAAACATATGTCTTTACAACACTTTGAGTCTCTATTTTTAAATGATGTAAATCATATCAAAAACAAATATTCTCTGTTTAAGTAATTCGTATGAAAGCAAGGACGTACAGTTTCTCCAGCCTGACCTCATTAAAGTTAATGTGACCACGCCCGCGCGCAACAGCTGCTCGCATACTAATGAGCAGGATAGTGGAGGCTAAACGCACGTAAACGCCGTTTACGCACCTCCCAATATTCGGAAATAGCGTTTACCCACCTCCAAAGTGCGTTTATCCACCTCTAAATTTTGTTGATCCACCTCTAAATTGCGTTTATCCACCTCTAAATAGCCTGTAGTCCCTAATACATTTTAAATGAAGCTTATGTTATGTCGTTTTAGTTTCATGTTGTTCATAATTAGTTTCATAGGTTGTTAAACCTAAGAAGAACTCTTTCATATTGCGCTGCATTACTGTCAGTGTTGTTGACTATTACTGACGGTAAGTTGCGCTGTTCACGTTCGCGCAACTTCTCGAGGACAAATCTACACACATGAGCGCAGCACACACACACTCAGTTAACAACATACTGCCTATAAAACATCTAAATGTGGAGTTTTTATATTTTTAACATATGTTAAGCAACCTCAATTATTTTTCCTGAACACCATCACGATTGAAAATGTGACATTGATTTCCTACAACAGTTCAACAAACAGTTAAAATGAAGTCACTTACATTTAAGATGCAATATTGCCTGTTTTTGTTGTTTCAGCAGCGAAAATAATTCCGAACAAAAATCACAGCAGAACCACGGCGCATCTCACAGGAACACTCAACCTGTTTTCATTACTGAATGATTCAGCATTTTGAATGAATCGATTGAGTCAAAGATTCAATGACCCATTCATAAACACATCTGTCTCATTCTTGAATGGATCATTCGTTTGAACAAACCGTTTGAATGAAAGAATCAATGACTCACTCATTAAGACGGTTGCCTGCCACCCCCTACTGGCGGTTTAGTGTTATGTTTAAAAGTAATATCATTCTTTCCAACGTTTCTTTTATGTTAATTTAAATCAATTTCATAACATTATTTTATGCAATTTTAATTTTTAAGTGTAAATGATTTAATTTGATCAGCCCCTAGGGCAACAGCCCTATAGTGTCTTATTATTCGAAATAATTGAATTTATTGATCAAATTTAGGAATTTTAATTTAAAATGAAAGATGAAGTATACATTTAATAATATTGGGGGATGGGGATGTCCTTTAAAGGTGCACTGCAGATATTACAATATGCTGATTTAAATATTAAAGCTGATTGAACACTGATGAGAATATTGTTTCAGAATAAATTAACAAAACAAAAAAAAAAATCCGGACGAGCAACTTTTTTACTCGGACAAGTGAATGACAGATTTACTTGTCCTAAGGACAAGCGTATGAAAAGGCGTAATGTCGAGCCCTTCCTATAGCAATGTCATCAGGATACACATACACCGGTATGTGGCCCACCTTACCGGGTGACCACATCGTGGTCCACCAGAATTTATAGTTTACCCACCTCTTTTTTTACCACTACACCTCTGCTAATGAGCCATGTGGAGGAACGCAAACTGTTAACGACCTCAAAACAGATAATCCGCGACTTCAGTCTTCAGTCCTGCTCTTCACGTGTGCTGTGCTGTTTATCTTGGATTTACATCAGACGAGTTAGAAGAACACAATTTGATTATAAGAAGGATTTATAAGGTAAGACATGTCTTTGTTAGTAGCATGTTAGCAGCATGTTATTGTTGCATAAACTTGTAGCTACTAGTTAAACTGGTGCCAGACTAAAATGTACGTTATGAAATGTGATTGGAGTAAAACATGAAGCCTAATGCTAAATGTATATACATAAAAACATATGTTTGATAATTAAACAGCACGATACAGAAGGCTCGTATGATTGTGAATATTATGTTTAGACTTGTGTTTATTGTGTTTGTGGATATCTGCTCACACGAAGGTATGTATAATTATGTAAGAATATGCGATCGAGCCGGACCAAAAAACTATGAAACGTTATATAATATAACGTTTCATAGTTTGGTCCGGCTCGATCGCATTCAGTAAATGTTTGCACGCGCTGAGTTTGAGTCACGCGCGCTGTGGGTTTGAAAAGCAAAACAAACCAATCATTAGGCTTTATGGTTTTACTCCAGCAATCTCATCTCATAACGTTGTAACGAATGGAAACGTTTTAAGTAACATGATAATCCATATAGTTTTCTCTAATGTAGTGTTACTGAACTTTTTAGTGATTTATAGGCTGCCTAGCTGCTACAGGCTATTGTTATTATTTCATGCAGCCCTACATATGCCTACAACTACAAGGCACAACATATATTGGGAGTTCATATATGTAGTATATGTATGTATTTAGTAAATTTCATAATTTGAACCAGACAAATCTAAAATAGTTTCTCCTAATATCAGCATGTTCACAGCTGTTTTTTTGTTTTCTAAAAAAGGTTTTTACAGGGACCAGCACTGATGAGTCCAGCTGACATTCACGTGAGTCTCTGTACATGAACATGGTGAAAAATCAAACACCTTGGAGATGACAGGTATGTAAACTATATGTTTTAAGAATGGCACAAAGCTGTGTGACTGTCCAAGTCTCTGTCTTTAGATCAGTGTGTTTTACTAATGTGCTTTTTTTGCGAACAATCCGTTCATTGTGTAGCCTATCCCTAAATGCGTGCTGTCTATATGGGCCATAGATACTCGCAAATGTTCAGTTTTAGTTAGCCTATGACACTAATTATCATGCTTACTGCCTTATGCACTGTGAATACAGGTGTAAATGTTTGAAATGTAGCGATGTGTCGATCGCGAACGATCCGTTCATTGAGTGTACATAATAAATGCGTGCGTTCTATATGGGCCATCAACAGATACTCTGTTGTATACATAATGTATGCTAACAGTTATTTTGTTTTGTTTTTAGGAATGTGGCATCATGCTCTCCTTCTCCAGCACCTCGCAGAGGGACACGCAGGTCTCGTTCAGTTCTCAGTGCGATCGAGAATAATAGGCTACTGAGTAAGTGCATAGACGTAATATCGTTTACATCGTCATAATGTAAAAGTTCCTATTATTGTGTGAAATTAATCCATGGTAATTAGTGATTGATAAGCGTAATAATAATACAGTTTCTTTGATTGTGTTATCAGCATGCATTCTATATGGGCCATCAACAGATGTTGTTGTTGTTGTTGATACTTTATTGATCCTTTGCAGGAAATTATATTGTCACGGCAGCTTTAACACTCAATAACAAAACATAATACAAAAAAAACAATAATACCTATATAGAATATTCAGTAACAGATGCATATTCAGTACAGAATATTCAATAACTCTGTTGTATACATAATGTATGCTAACAGTTATTTTGTTTTGTTTTTTAGGAAATTGGCTGCATCACGTTCTCCTTCTCCAGCACCTCGCAGAGGGACACGCAGGTGTCGTTCAGTTCTCAGTGCGATCGAGAATAATACTGAGTAAGTGCATAGACGTAATATTTTACAGATGAAATGTAGCCTAATTGTGTTTACATCGTCATAATGTAAAAGTTCCCATTCTTGTGTGAAATTACAAATATGTCTTTTTTAAATCCATGGTAATTAGTGATTGATAATGA
This sequence comes from Chrosomus eos, assembly GCA_036326025.1. Taxonomy (NCBI): domain Eukaryota; kingdom Metazoa; phylum Chordata; class Actinopteri; order Cypriniformes; family Leuciscidae; genus Chrosomus; species Chrosomus eos. The sequence continues at coordinate 21,646,495 of CM070833.1, forward strand.
TAATAATACAGTTTCTTTGATTGTCTTATCAGCATGCTCACACTTTTTCTTTCTTCTTTTTTTATAACAGATGTGACAATGTCCAAGCACCAGTTCCGAAGAGAGCCAAGGCAAACAAGCAGACGAGCAACATGCAGTCCACGCTGTCATGGAAAACAGAGACCGATGTTGACATGGTTCCACAGACACTGCGATTTCTTCCTGCACGGGAAACTGGACCGCAACTGAGCTCTGTAGACTCGCATTCGCCCATGAGTCTATTCAAACAGTTTTTTAAACCTGCGGTAGTTTTTTTTTAGTATTCTTTGAATAAAAATATTTTTTTTATAAAAAAAAACAAGTTTGGTATTTTTATGTTTGTTTTTTTGAAAGGATGTGTTAAGTGATAGTAATGACTTTAAGTCTTTACATTCTTAGGAAAGAACGTAAATTCTATTTTGAATAAATGCTGTTCTTTTTAACTTTTTGTTCACCAGTGAATCATTCTTTGTTCAGGCTGCCTCAAAGCACCTTGATGGCCCATTAGCCATTGGGGGAGTGTCTTTAGTCTTCCCAGGTGTAAATCACATTAATATTCATGGGCATTAACACTCCCACGCATACAGCACTGCTGACCCAAAAACTGATGTAAGAAATTCAAATCGTTATGTTGATGTTTCTGAAAGAGTGGTCAGAATGATTTTCACTTCATTTTGAAGTAAAAATTCTAGCCTACAAGAATAGTAACTCAACAGTATTGTTTTCAACTATTCATTATGTGTTAAATGGCCTTATTGCAGTGACATTTTTTTTTCCAAAACGTACTAACCACGCATATTATTTTTTTTCTATAAAATGCAAACAAGTACATCAATTTTGCTCACATATTATTGTAGCAGAGTTTGTGCTGAATACAGCAAATTTATATGTTGGCAAATGGTATGTTTTAAGTAGCTGAAATAAGCACAAATGTCAGGGCATATCAAAACACCGAAAGAGCCCCAAAACAGCTCAGACCTCAGAGGGTTAAGCAGTCTCACAGTGCATGGAGCTGTCTGGAGTATGGTGGTAACGTCATCCATGTACCCTCTCAGTGGAGGTAGCCTTTGGCCTGATGGCAACTTCACTCCTCCAACCACCTGCCTTGCCCCAATGAGGATGATCTCAAATGCTGCTACAAACAAAATGGGGGAGATTGAACACCCCATGGCAATGCCAACTTCAAGTCGTTGCCACTTTGTGGTGAAGTCTTCATGTGTGCAGCATATCTGGATGTCCTCAAAGTATCTGGATATCAATCCTTTACAGGGATATAGAAGAAGTCCAGGGCGAATGTAATAAGTTGGTGGGGGACAGACCCATAGGCGTTGGCAAGATCTAACCAGACGACATGCAGATCGCCCTTCTCCCTCTTCGCCCTCTGAATCTGTTCCCATATCACTGAGGAATGTTCAACACACCCTGGAAAGCCTGGTATGCCAGCCTTCTGGCAGCTGGTATCTATAAACCCGTTTCGCGTAAGAAACGAGGTCATCCTCTTGGCCATGATGGAAAGAATATCTTTCCTTCTACATTAAGAAGGGCTATGTTCCTAAACTGGTCGATATCCTTTGAGTCTTACTCCTTGGGAATGAGGACAGACAGGGCTCTCCGCCACTCTACAGGGACAACTTCTTTTTTCCATGCTGCTCCTAGGAGTTTCCACAGGATCCTCTGCACGCCGGGATAATACTTGTACAGCTTGTAAGGTATCCCATTGGGCCTGGTGCTGAGGCTCCTCTAGCCCTCCAAACGATATCTGCGACCTCACTGAGTTTAGGGGGTGCAGTATTAAAGGGCATGCTGGGGGGGCTGGGCGAGGAACATACCCCAGGGAACCCAGAGGAGTCAGTCTACCAGCATCACTGAACTGAGATTGTTCCGAGCCTGCCTCTACACTCCTCATACAAGATGTCTCCGATGAAATTGAGCTTGGCCTCAACGTTGCCACGAAGTGAGTGTTCCAGAATGGTACTGAGATCCGGATCCAGATGTTGCCACACTGCCACTTCCTTGGCTTTTGGCCACTGGATCGCTTGTCTCCGCCCTGGCTCTCTTCTTTCCCCTCTACAGACTGGCCCTTGGTTGTCAGGCCCAATTGATGTGCTCTCCCCTAGACCACCCTCAACAGGATCACTCTCCACAATTAGATCTCCTCCCTCTACTTCCTGCTCCCTCTCCTCAGCTGTGGATCCCTCAGCACTGTGGTGTGTAACCTGGCTCTGGAGTCCACTTGTCTTACCTGCAGCTTGTACTGCAGTGCAACACTGCTGGAGACTCTCTTCTCCACACTTCATCTTTCCCTGATGGATCCGTAATCCTCTGAACGTGGTCTTTTTCACCCACCCACACCTGCATTTCCTCAACCTCTTAGTCTCATTGTCTATATTCGATCCAGTCGTTGCCGAGAAATCCGTCCGATTTGGCCCTTCTTCCATCCCGCCTCTCGGAGGGCCGCCGGGTTGTTTTTCTTTATTCGTTTTCTTAGTCAGGTCAGGGGTGTCCCCACGGGGACAAGTGGATTGGGTGACTAGCCTTCCACTCCCAGTGCAGACTTTCCTGCCGTCAGCCAGTCTTTCCTGGCCGCCAACTGCACTTTCACAGCAGTCACTGGAAACCAGATATTAGTTTAACATACAGGTAGATGGTGAAACCTGCTGGGCATTTCTGCCTGTCGCACCTCCACCGGTGCCTAAGAGATTAAGGTGTACCGAAGGTGTACATGTTGGGGAACACTACAGAGGGCATTTATGGGTCATCAGCTGGGGACCACCAGTCACGGATGTTTCGCTCCTTTAACCCCAGTACATCTCATGGTGGCGGAGCGATTGCAGGGATTTCTCCCTGCCACCCTCTGCTGATGCCCTAGGTGGACATTAAACTGTCAGGTGGTTGGTTTTGACATTGGCTGTCATGAAGCCATTATAATTTTTAATGACACAAAATTAAATTTGTACCACTGTAGTTGAGGTCAAGAAAAATATTAATGACAGTTATTATTGCCTCATGACATGACAGTTAAATTTAATTAAATGCCAAGTTGTCATGACAAAGACACTGGCAGGTTATGGTGTTTTGGTTTATGTCATGTTGTCATAAAGACATCTCAAACAATGTCATATTTGGATTAAAAATGTCATAATTGAGCGAATGACACTTAATGACAGTTATCATAAACATGCATAAAAGCTCCTTCATATCCATGATGTGTCAAGTCATGGTTATGAAGGTGTCATGTCAGGCTTTTGCACACTCCTTCATGTAAAGTGTTACCACATGGCCTGAGATTTGTGCTTTTTTCAGTTGCTTATAAACATATTAATGGCGCAGGTATAATTACACTCTATATAGCACAAAAAGGGCTACCATAATATGTGAGCAACATGTATGTACATGTTTGTTTTTTTGAGAGAATAATGTTTATGCATGGTTATTGAAAAAACTAAAAATTAAAGTTTCTGAAATAAGCCCACAAAACACATACTAAACATGTGTCCACAATACTTTTGACTAATGGAAGTTGTCGCATAGAGTTTTAGCTTCAAAATGATCCGAAAATCATCCTGCCTAATCATTCACATAAAACAATAGATTGCTTTAAATTGTGAAAACAAAATTTTAGCTTGGAAAGGCAAAGTATATATACAAATTTTTGTTTTTATATATATATATATATATATATATATATATATATATATATATATATATATATATATACACACACATACATACATACATACATACATACATACATACACACACACACACGTGCTGTTCATATAATTAGAATATCATCAAAAAGTTGATTTCAGTAATTCCATTCAAAAAGTGAAACTTGGATATTATATTCATTCATTACACACAGACTGATATATTTTAAATGTTTATTTCTTATTTAATTGTGATGATTAAAACTGACAATTAATGAAAATCGTTTCAGGTTACGACTGTAACCTAGGTTCCCTGAGAACAGGAACGAGAAAATACCATCATTGATGCTGTGGGGAAACGCCTCAGGCGTGACAGGTGTCTGAAATCACTATCAAATCACGTCAATCACATTGACCGGCGACCAGTGTTTGGAATAACGCCGTTTAAAATAACAGCGTTAGGTAACGACGTTATTTTTTCAGTAACGGGGTAATCTAATTAATTACTATTCCCGTCGTTACAACGCCGTTAACGTTACTGGACGTTAAATGCGATGCGTTACCACGGGCGTCAGTTTGGTTTGCAATGTGCTGGGGACAGAGACGCATTCGGAAGTGCATTTTCGGAAGTGCATTTTCAAAAGTGCTGGGTACAAACTTGTCAAACTGTGCAGCCTCTCTGCTCAACCCGTAAATAAATCCATCGATCCGCAAATGCTGTTTGAATTCTTAAGTGGTCTAGTGGTAGATTGTTTACCAAGCGTGTCAGAAGTTACGGGTTCTAATACGCCCTCGGTATAGTTTTTTTTTTGTCCCGTATCAAAACCGAATATGTTCTTTGGTTACAGTCCATATCAAGCAGGGACACGTTTGTGTGCTTTTAATTCTGTGATTTCACCGGAATGAATAGAGAGTCTCCACAACGGCGATAGATTGAAGAGCGCGCTGTCACGGCCTTGCCTGGCTCCTCCTCCTGGCTGTGTGCTGTGTCTGTCTCCTACAGGTGAGCTGGGCACAGGTGTTTGGAGTTGTGCTAATCAGTTCCTGGTCTGGGCCTTTAAAAGACGCTTCAGATGAGACCAGAAGTAGAACCAGCCTCCGTTGCATCTCTCCCGCACCGTTTATGATTTTTGTTTTGTTTATTCATTTCTGATTGTTTACATGTTTATTTTTGTTAAAGCCAACTTCATCACTGGCTGAACAAACTTTATTCTGTTAACATTCTATTAATTTAAATAAATCTATTATATATTCCTATTCCATGTGTGGCCTTTCCCTACTCTGTTGCTTGCTTTGAGCCAGGCTCGTAACAGCGCTCCGAGTGAAGACTGCGCCGCGGCAACGAGCCCTCAGCTTGAGTTCAAAACCAAAACAATTTAACGCTAGATCTCTTTATTTAATAGCGAACTAAATTAATGCTCTGCTAGTTAACTGGAGATGTTTTATTTATTCGTTTCAAAAAGTGCTGAGTACAAAATGGCTCAAAATCGACGCCTACTGTATGTGCGTTACTAGCCTATGCATTGATTGAATAAACCGTGTAATCCGAATGCACCCCTGGCTCACACAGCTAGTGAGGAGCTGGGTTAATAAGTGCAGTGAAGTGTAGGATAAACCTCTTGCTGTCTGTCGACGTGCAATAAATATAGAAAGTTATGTACAAACACCTGTCTGTTCTACTCATTTCAACTGACTTGTGAAAACTGCAAAAAAAATCCAAATTCTTTGACATATAGCAACTTTTTTTTTAACAGTAACGCAAATAGTTACTTTCCCTGGTAACGAGTTACTTTTATTATAGAGTAATTGATTTACTAACTCAGTTACTTTTTGGAACAAGTAGTGAGTAACTATAATTACTTTTTTATAGTGTTGTAGTCAAGACCACCTAACCCGAGACCAAGACAAGACCAAGACCAGAGTGAATCGAGACTAGGGATGCACCGAATATTCGGCCACCGAAAATTTTCGGCCGAAAATGGCCCAAAAGTGCATTTTCGGTTTTCGGCCGAAATACTTTTATCACCGAAACAATACGGCCGAAATGTTGTGATGATGTAAACAGAAACCGCGACCTGCACGTGCTTGTCTGAAGCAACATGTCTGCATGTATTTCAGTATATCTGAGAAAGACTCGCCACGGACAGCGATTTGCAAAACATGTAATGCCGAAAATCCAAACATTCCGATCGCTACGCTGAATATGAGCGGCACAGAAAAAGAAAACGCCTCCGACGCGCGCGTTCATTGACATTGTCAGCGCAGTGTTGGACAGATTTGTGCAGCGGTGTTCCATGATGAGGGAGAGAGAGCACGCGCGCGCGAGAGAGAGAGAGGGACGAGCGAGAGGTAGTGCTGCACGAACGCGCTACGGCGCTGCAATCAAATACGATTTTAAATGGGCTTAGTAAAAATATTGTGCACCAGTATGCTCAGTCTAACCGCACAATGGATCGTAGTAGTCATACAGAGAAAAATTTAAAATGCACTTGACCTAAATGCACTTTGTTTTTATGAGAGAACATTTCATTTTAAAACCTTTCTGCAGGCCAGTAGGCCTGCACAGTATTATTTAATGTACAGAGTGGGGTCAAGTTAAACATTTTAGTTTGAATTTTATTTTATACTGTGCATTGTTGCAATGTGCTAAATAAACAGTTGAATAATTTGTAATTGAATTATTCTTTGAAACTTTAATATTAATTTATGCAATTGCAATGCCTTGATTTTAGTAAAGTTAGTACACAGTCATAGCCATAAATGCAATGGTACTAATAATTGGCATAATTTCTTTCGGTGTTTCGGTTTTCGGCCTTGGTTTCCTTTTTTTCGGTTTTCGGTTTCGGCCAAGAATTTTCATTTCGGTGCATCCCTAATCGAGACCGAGACAAGACCAAGACTTTTAGGGGCCGAGACCAAGTCGAGACCAAGACCGAGGGAGGGCGAGACCGAGACCGAGACCAAGACCAAGACCAGCGCCCCACACTACATGACACAATAAAATTATGAAACATGATCAAAAGAGCTTCTCAAATTGATCTGAAAGATCCACATTCCCATAAAAATACATAGCCTAGATATTAAACACTCAGTTTAAATAAACATAACCATCTTTATTCATTACTCCTGGGTGACTTCCATCATTTAGTACAGTATGCAAAACAATTATTCATTGTTCATCACTAAAGTCTTCACTTTTCTCCGTTTTTTATAAACAATACATAAAGTTATGTTGTTTTTAAACCTACAACAATACTTTTTTAAACGTATTTTAGCACAATTCACAACCAACAGTAATTCAGGAAAAAATATCCGAATGCTCCACATGAAACTATGGTCTTCCGAGCTTTTACCATCGTGTCGATTTATTTTTATTAATATGTGCCATGCAAGACAGCGCTAGGAGACGGTGAATCGGCTCAGAAGAGAAAGAGTGCGCGAGCGCGCGCGACCGGGCGCTCTCTCGCTCTCTCTCTCTGTCACACGCGCAGCAGTTCGTCTACATTACTCATCGATCGTTTTACATCCATTAAAGGATGTTAACAAAAAAATTAGACAATATACTGGCAATTTTGTGATATTTTCACAGTTATGGTCTTGACTGGTCTTGAAAAAAAAAAATCGCGAGTCCTCAATGTCCGAGACAAGACCGAGACCAAATGCGGTCGAGTCCGAGACGAGACCGAGACCATCAAAAAGTGGTCTCGAGACCGGTCTCGAGAACTACAACACTACTTTTTTAAAGTAACGTTCCCAACACTGCCGGCGACAGCCCGTGAATCATTATTGTGAATGATTAACATGCGACCTGGAAGTATATAAGGGCGCCTTGCAAACATGACAAATCACCTTATCGTCTGAAGGGACTGTACGGTAGGCGAGCCCCGAGGCATGGCAGGGAGACGTATTGTCTCGTTCCCGTTCTCATGGAACCTAGGTTACAGTCGTAACCTGAGATGTTCCCTTTCGAAGGGAACTCAACAATACGTCATCGATGCTGTGGGGAACGAAATACCCAATCCGCCATGCTGAGGGGAGTGCATGCCCACAGGCAGTGACAACTGTCAGAACCAGCAACTTCAAATGAAACACTAGAACCACTCACCCTCAGGTCACACTGGGCTGTCAGTGACAGCATTCCCTGCGGTCATAGCCCAAGCTACAGCCTCACAGGAAAAACCTTCATAAACATGGTTACCTGGGGCCTCATGTACAAAGACTTGCGTTGAATTCATACTAAAACATTGCGTATGGAAAAAGCTGTAAATGTGCGTACGCACAAAAAAAACAGATGTATGAATCTCTGCGTACGAAGGATCCCACGCATATTCTCTTTGTACATCCCAATTGACGTAAAATTTAGCGCACATGCACGAGCACAACGCCCCACCCTTAATTAAATACATTTAAATATGGTAATGAGTCCACTTTGGCAAAAGAAAGCAGTAAGAAAATGGCTAAAGCAAGCGGCAAGAAACGAAACTTTACAGAAAGTGAATTGGAGGTGCTACTATCGGAGGTAGAAACGAGAAAAAATATTTTATGTGGAACTTTGTACTCCAGAATTAATAACAAAAGGAAAAAAATATGAGTGTGAGAGTCTGGCTGATGCCGTCAATGCGTTGGATCTGTAAGTCGCTGTAAATTACCTTAAATAGAAATGGTCTGATATAAAGGTGGACGTTAAACGGAGAACTGCTGCGGAACGAAAGTGTGGGCAGAACAGGCAGTGGTAAAGGGGTCGATGAACTTACACCCTTTGAGCAGAGAGTTGCCTCAATTATGCGTGACACTTTACTGTCTCTGGAGTATATTTGCTGCTGTGGGAGACTCGGATTTACTACAGGACTGCCACGAAGGTAACCAATTTCTCATTTGTTTTTACTTTGGTACACATAGCTTACCTATTTAATTTTCAAATGCATGCAATGTAGCTGACCAAAAGTAGGCTACACCAGAGATTTTACGTATCCATTGCATTTATGGCAAATAAGTGTACCCATTAATAACAGACTCAAACAGTGGCAGTTCTACATTGAATTACACCCTGGGCGAAACCCCCTTCGAGCGGAATTATAGAATTATAGAATTCTTATATAATTTATAATTATTTTATAAATTGCAAATTAATAGCAATGCTTCCCACATGTGGTGGTGCGATAGACTTGTAGCAACAATTCGTTGTGTACATTGCCTGTAAGAGTCGCCAACGGACAAAAACTATGAGAAATGTACGTACGCCAGACAAGAGATCGGCGTGAAGGAACGCACATTCTCGCGTTAATTTCACTGTTAGTACATCCGACCGTGAGCGTGAAAGCTGGCGTACGCCGTGTTTTTGTGCGTATGCAGTGTTGATACATGAGGCCCCTGGGCCGGCTCCAGTCCTGGAACCACAGCTTCCAATTAGAAGGGGTCCCTTCTAGGGAATGTGGCTAGGGAACCCGAAGGAACCCCGGCCAATCACTATTCAGGGGAAAGTACTCACCCCGAAAAGCCACCTGGACGGCCTGACCTGGCGTCAGAACACAGACACTTAATCTGGCCCCTTCCTGTCTGTCTGAAGACAGAGCCTCTGGACAATTGCCCTAAGTACGGCATCCAACCCGAGGGACTGCGAAGCTGGCAGTGAACCACTCGGTCCGGATCTCAGAGACGGGATATCCCGGAGAGTATGACTCAGCATAGCGCTTTCCAACCCTTGCTAGTGAGGGGAGTTTCTCTACTCGATCCACTGATCAACCCAGTGTCTGTGTTTCAAAACACTGAGGAGGCCTGTGAAGGCCTAAGGTCTGATCTAACTGGGAGGCCTCACGAGAGGCTTACGACCGTCTGACCAGACTCAGGAGGCCGTATGCTCATAGTGACCCTCGGTGAGGGGAGCACAAGGTCCGCCTGGTAGGCAAACCAGGCTGTAGGCAGAAAAGGTTCCGGGAGGGAACCAGTAGCAGAGAATGAACACTTCAGCGAGCCAGGGCGCAAGCTCGCCTTCAGCAGCTGCCTACCTCAATCACCACAAAAAAAAAAATCACCAAATTAGCAGCGGGACAAAAGTAACAAGCCTCAACATTTTATTAGCAACGTTTCAGTCTCACCAAAAGACCAAGTGCACTGAAGTTACAGCCGAACAGTGCAAAGGACAGAAGCAAGCGGGCATTTGTTTTACTTTATACTTTATTGAGGTGTTCATTCTTTTTATACATTTGGAAGTAAAAATAATAATTACATAATTATTAAAGGGATAGTTCACCCAAAAAATGAAAACGATGTCATTACTCTCCCTTACGCCGTTCCAAACCCATAAAACTTCCACTCATCTTCGGAAAACAAATGAAGATATTTTTGATGAAATCTGAGAGATGTATTTCCCTCCATTGACAGCCTGCGCACAACTGACACTTTGATGCTTCAAAACGTTAATAAAGAGATCATAAAACTAATCCATATGAATTGAGCAGTTTAGTGTGCTCCTAAATTTCATTGTGTGCTCCTACATTTTTTCATTTAGGAGCACATGTACTCCTTGGGGGAAAAAAATTGCATAGACAGCCATGCAAGCTGTGATTTTGATTGGACCGAAACATTGCCATACCAAGTTTGCATCCCATAATTAAACAAACTAGCTAAAACTGCTTGATAAAATAATTGCAGAATCCTCTAATTTACTCCACACAACATAAATCTTCTTAAAAAATACAATCGTTGCTGGAATTTTAAACAGAGATAAATCAATGTGGGCTTTCCAAAGTAAATGAACAATCAACAATCAAACCACCCTTAGATACTAAAAGGTATCCACCTGCTCAATGATATAATCATGAATTACTGACTGTAATCGCCTAATCTTTTCAGGTCCACTATCATTTCCTTAGTTTTTACAGCATTTAGAATAAGATGATTTACATTACACCACTGCACAAAATTCCCAATTTCGGACTGATAATCTAATATCTTGTTTTTTAGACTTAGTATTGCAGTATAATCAGAGTATTTAATAATATAATTAGTCTTATTTCTACTGAAGCAATCATGTATATATAGAGTAAACAGAATGGGATAAAATATGGAACCTTGAGGGGCACCAATACTAATAGATTTGACATCAGAAAGTGTATTATTTACTTTAACATACGAGTATGATTGGTTGAGAAAGAAAAAAGCCACTTAATAATAAAAGGGTTACCATTAATCTTTACAAGCTTAGGAGTAACTGTGACTGAAACGTATTAAAAGCTACAAATAGTCTAACCCCAGTGACCTGTGACCCGACGTATGACATACAGTATGGATGTAGGAGTAGCATAAGCTCACGACGTGAGCGTAGACGATTCTTGCGGTTCAAACTCAAGTTCCTCCGACATTTCTTTTTAAACATGATAATTTTAGACTTCTAATTCAGGGTTTAGTTTTGCTCTATCCTCTGTGCTTATGCATTCGTCATGCGTCGATGTATCTCATGTTTGAACAATTGTTCCAACTGTAATTTAGGAAACGTATCAATAGAAAAGTACATCAATTTATCCAGATAACACCTGTGTTGAAGGCATGACTGAGGCAAGTTGTCACTAGGATTTCTCATTAAATACGTCAAAAATACAATTAAATACCATTATGGTCCTCTAAACTGAAACTAAACACTACCATATTTAAGAATAGAATTTTAACAAACACAATAAATACCTGCATTACATAGTTGACACCTGTCTGGTATTAACTAAGCATATAACTTAAGCTGAACTTTGGTCTCAGGAAAAGGATTTTTTTATGCAAAGATGCAAAATGTAGGCTATTGTTCACTAATACATAGGCTGCTACATTATCTCTACACAATTATAGTTCCAGATGAATGAGCATCTCTGTGATGTGCCAGTAAATGTAGCTAACTAAAACAAAACAAGTGATAAGTGTACTGTGTACTGTAAATGCTTTGTGATTGAAATTGACAACAACAAAAAAAAAAAGATTAAATGAAATTCGTTATGCGAGACACTTCCACAGGGCTGGTGACGTCACAGCGTCGTGCTGATGCTGAGAGGAACTCAACTACCGCAGAGAAGGGACGCAGGACGCTAACAAGTCAGTCCCATTCCTTGCCAAAACAACAATATGAGCAAACATGAAGACACTGAGAGAGGAGGACAGTCCAACTCCGACACCAGCGAAGAAAAAGACTGTGCAGCTGACAACGCGAAAACAGTGAAGAAGCCCCGTCCGGTAAGCGATAGTTTTTGTAGCTAAGTTAAACAAGCTGCGAATGACAGCAGCGTCTCCCCCATCCGATACTCAATCTACAGTGATAGCGACGCGAAAAACTAGACAACACGTATATTATAATCGAGGAAAGCCGTCTACACTGAAAACGAGTTCTCTTGCAGAGTAGAAGGTGCGTCATCGCGCCAGTGACAGCAGCTCTGCACATCTGACCGAATAGAGCAGGCTGTTTTTCGTCCACAGCTGTCGTAAACATTTGTCTGCTTTTGATTTGCAGCCCAAACCCAGCAACGCAGTGACCATCGCGGTGTCCTCGCGCACGCTGTTTAACATGGTGAAGGAGAGGAAGGTGTTTGAAGAGGAGGGGCTGGAGAGGTACGTCGCGCACCAGCTGGAGATGGAGGATCAGCTTTTTACCCCAGGGGTCTCGTTTCCTTTCGTTAAGGTAACAACAGAACACAGTGCATACTGATCAGGCACCTGTCAGGAACATGATGATGCCATTAATAACTGAACTGCACACTTTATAACAGCACCTGCAACAACACACCTCGGTTTACACAACACCTAGACCTAAGTATATTACTCCAGAAATTTCATTTGGTATTGGTCTAAATCTGATTGAATTGCATTTTTTCTAACTCCTTGATTTCATCCAAAAATGATTTAAAAAAAGGTAAAGAGGATAACATGCCTCAAAGAACTTTACTAAACAATTCAAAGAGCTTCACATAATGTCCTTTTCAACATTAAACATATTAAACATCAGTAAAGTAGTTAAGACTAGCAACCTAGTAAACTAATAAACGTTTAGATTAGTTAACACTGACCAGAATATATACATATGTACAGTTATACATTTTTTTCATTAGCAATGTATTTGGCTGCTCTTTCAAAATTATGGCACAATTAGTAAAGTAATATTTAATTGTCAATGCAATCCAAATCACATGTTGCCAACACTAACAAGTGACAAATACTAGCACAGGGACTCTAGTGCACACCTAACGCTGGTTGAAACACTATTTTGCCACTTTTATGACACATGACTATATCTCCAGGAATTAAAATAGCACTGATGCAAATCACATGGAAAACATGGAGCAGCATGCTAGAAAACAAATGTGTGCCATCACTTCTGCTCATGGAGGGACTTTAAACCTTTTTATTGCAGGGCAGGACTCAAACACAGAGCATTACTGTGCCTCGACCAGGAACTCTGTGTAATCGATTATTTCCTTTACGGTTTTATATCACATATTATTGCACTAAACAACTATAAATCACAGTAGTGTTGACTAACGTGGACATTAGCAACACCTTTGAAAGTTACTTTGTGTTTTTCCAATCAACAGGCTTCTAATGAACGTAAATGCTCGTTTGAGGGAACTATACCCAGACAGCGAGGAGCAGTTTGATATTGTGCTGATGACTAATAACCAGCCCAGGTCGGAGTTCGTCTCATCAACAGCATCAATCACTACGGTATGGAAAGAAAACAGAGACTCAGGAGGAGAACTCAAAAGTCCTATAAAGGATTGTCTAAAGCTAGTTTTCAACCAAACAACATATATAATATTAGCCTACAATTTAGCCTTTGATAGTGATCAACATATTTTTTTCAATTCTACCAGACCTGATTACTCTTTTTTTTTTATTTAGAAGGCTTATTGATGTTTATTGTTTTAGTATTCTGTAGCTATTTGTTGTTCTTATGTAGCACTTTGAGATTCCTTCAATGAAAAGTGGTTATAATAAATCTATTTATTTACAGGAATATGTCAGTGCAGGCAGAACAGAATTTGGCTAAAGACCTGTCTGAAAAAACTGTCTAGTGATATACATAAAGTTTTTTTTTTTTTCAAGGTTTATATTCACTGCATACTAAACAACAATTACACAAATTCTCTTCTCTCTCTCTCTCTTTCTCCAGATCTAAATATAGAGAGATTTTGCATGACGGGTGGAGAGAGTCCGATTGGTTACCTAAAGGCCTACATGACCAACCTCTACCTGTCCAAAGATTCAAAGAAGGTACAGGAAGCTATCGAAGAAGGTATTTTTAAAAAAAAAATGAATAACTGAGATTTTAATTTCAAAACAGAAAAAACAATCTTGCTTTATTTGAGCAGAACATGAAGCTAAATTTGTTTTAAATGGCCATTTCTACAGGAATTGCCGCTGCCACAATGTTCACCTGTGACAGTGAGAACGAGCTCAGTGACACACAGCTACGTGTAGCCTTCGACGGGGACGCTGTTTTGTTTTCTGACGAGTCTGAGATTATTGTGAAGGAACACGGATTGGACACATTTTTTAAGCATGAGAAAGAGTTTGAGAACAAGCCTCTTGCTCAGGTAAACTAAGATTGGTTGACTACTAATGTTCATCATCAATTCTGATTCTAACATTTTATCCATCTTGTCATGTTTGGTGCATGCAAAGTCCTTTTCATCCTTGATTTGTCTCATAGGGCCCCCTAAAATGTTTCCTGGAAGCATTGGGGAAACTCCAGCGCAAGTTCTATGCAAAAGACCAAAGAATCAACTGCCCAATTCGCACTTACTTGGTCACAGCTCGAAGTGCTGCCAGCGCTGGGGCCCGCGTCCTGAAGACACTACGGAGCTGGGGGTTGGAGGTAGACGAGGCCCTCTTTTTGGCTGGGGCTCCTAAGGGGCCTCTCCTTCATAAGATCAGGCCACACATCTTCTTTGATGATCAGATGTTTCACATCGAGGGTGCCCAGGAGCTCGGGACAATCGCTGCTCATGTGCCCTATGGAATTGGACAGAAATATAATAAGGGGAAACGGATAGAAACAAGTGGTGCAGAGGAAAAAATTAAATGATATCATGATTATCAAAAGTCCCATCTCTTTAGGTCCCTCAAGTTCATTTTATTTATTTATTTTTGGTTGCTTCTGAGAATATTTTGAATCTTGATCTGTACAGATGGTTTCAGTTAAATGGATTAATAGAAATATAAATACAAAGAAGCTACTGTGCCTGTGCTCAAAATGACCTACATATTATGTACTGTATTAATCTGACAACACTGTAAGGTTAAACTTCAGCCCTTTTTCTTTTTTTTAAGAGAATAATGTGCAATTCAAAGTGTTTACCAGCCATTATGCATTGATCATTCCAATTTTATATTATGTTTAATCAAGAGATTAATATAGAATAGTTATATACCTCAGGGAACATATATTGCAACTGTATTTGATTTGTAGTGTGAGATTTTATTATCCAATGTAAATTTAAGAGTTTTATCTACATTATTTTAGATTTTTTATTTCGATACCTGAACTCAATCCTCAGGCAGTTTCCCTCACTATCAGTGTGTGGCCTGCCTTCAGTGTTCCTGACAGACCTTGCCACAATAATACACAAACTGTGCCCTGAGGAAATAAGGACAAGCATGTGGAGAAACAGTTGATATATTGCATTTAGAATATATTAACCCTTTAGGTTTACCATAGTAAATGTTTCAAGTATATTTAATTTTCCACAAAACAAAAAATGTGTTGATCACTGTTATAAATGCTGGAGATTTATGAATGATAAATTAAATGAGTGATCTTACTTGTGTTTGGTGTTTTATGTTTTGTGCCTAAATAAACTGTTTAGTTTGAGTAGACTGTCTAAAACATGGATTTGACTAGAAGGGGTTCTAGGCCTAGATAGATAAAGGCTGGAACTACCCATAAATATGTGAGTTTACATACTTGACCAATTAGACATACGTTTTAATAAATTATCCACAAGTGGTCATTATCTCTTTAAACATAATATAAATGTTCTTTAATAAAGGCTATACCTTACCTTCAGGTCTATTAATGTTAAAAAAATAAAAAATTAAAAAAAATATTAGTAGTAGGAGAAATTGTACAAATTATTTTGAAGAATTATGGGAGGAAAACTTGTTTGGGAATTTCCTAGAAAATATTGTGGAAAAAAAATGTATATTATTTTTTATTTGCTAGAATATATTTGAATATAGAATATATTATGAATGTAATTAAAGAGAATGAATACGAATATTTATGTATAATCTTAAACGGTAATCCCTGTTAATCTGTGTAGGGATGCATGTGGTTTGTATTTTTATTGCTAAATAAAAAATAAACTAAAAACGCAATACCTAACTGTAAAAAAGCGCATAACATGCATTGCGTTTGAACCTGAACCCGCTACGACTTCTGGGTAATGTAGTTCAATAACATTCCAGTTACTTCCCACATGCGTGCTTGTTTACGCCTACAAACCTGTTCATGAACTGGACGTTGTTGATGGCCCTAGAAGGATCA
Organism: Chrosomus eos; assembly: GCA_036326025.1. NCBI lineage: Eukaryota > Metazoa > Chordata > Actinopteri > Cypriniformes > Leuciscidae > Chrosomus > Chrosomus eos. The sequence continues at coordinate 21,662,683 of CM070833.1, forward strand.
GAAGTGAAGCAAATATTACCTATCTTAACATTTTTATGAAGTCATCGATATGCTGCGCGGCAAAACTATTATCGTGACCGGGGCAAACAGTGGCATTGGAAAAGCCACGGCTGCGGAACTGCTGCGGCGTCAGGGCCGGGTGATCATGGCATGTAGAAACCGAGAACGGGCGGAGAAAGCAGCCCAGGAGATCAAGCAGGAGGCCGGACCAGAGCAAGGGGAACTAGTGATAAAACTCTTGGACCTGGCGTCGCTCAAATCGGTCCGTATTTTTTGCGAAGAGATAATCAAGGTACTGTACCAAACCAAGACAGTGTTTGTTACTCTTGTGTACTAAATTACATATAAGGCACACATAACATGGTACGACTAAGTTGTTTTCGACGAGGAACAGGTGCACAATGCCGACAAAGGGAGTGCACGCGCTGCGCTTTTCTCCTTTATTTGAACCAGAGTTTTTGTTGTTCAAAGAAGTTTTGGGAAGTGCACGTGACTGCGCGCTGCGCGCGCATGAAACGCATTATGCAATTGTGAAGCTTGGTGGGGCGGGATGCCTTTGCAACTTTGTCTATCAAAATAATTACCAAGTGAGACCGATCATAGTGAACAATTTCTTAAGGTGATTATTTTTTAAAATACAATTTACTGAATATTTATAATAATACGTTTAAATTAATAGTGTTTTTTGTGTGTCAAAATAAAAGGAGTAAATCATAAATCCATTTTCCAATCACTACGGTATCCTACAATAATTATTTCCAAACTACTTTAGACTGGTCCGGTCGTCGCCACTGTGAAGTAGCCCGCAGTACCTACCTGCTGATCATAGACGGTGACCCATAATGTTCAAAACCACTATAGAGACAACACATTTTGTAAAGGACTTTAACTTCTATTTTAATTAGCCCTGTCTACCACTATATTTGTTATAATGGCATATGTAGCTTATGTTCTTCCTCTGAGTAATGGCCATTTCAGATTATGTTCAATGTACATATTTATTAGTGTATTTCTGTTTTATCAATGGTCCATTTGTTTTAAATGTGCATAATAAGAATAAGGCAAAGAAAGGAGAGAAGGGTATTCAATTAAAGTTACAATAAAGGTTTAGCAATTGCTAGAGTTGTGATTATTTTGTCTTGTCATGCTTGTATTCTGAAATACTGCATACATTAACATTTGGCATATCTGTTGCTGTATCTCAAACAGGAAGAGTCAAGAATTGACATCCGGATCAACAATGCTGGAATCTACCGTGTCCTTACACAAATCAGAAGATGGGTTCGAGATGCAGTTTGCTGTCAATCATCTAGGTCACTTCCTGCTCAAAACTCCTGTTGTGACCTCCTGAAACGTTACCGCACCTAGTCGCTTCATTGTGGTGTCTTCCAAACTCTACAAGTATGGCGAAATAAACTTTGATGACCTGACAATGCGAAGCAGAGCTACGATAAGCTTTCGCTTATGCACGAGTTAACTAGCCAAACCTTCTTTCACATTGGAGCTCTCGCACAGACTTGTGGAACAGGAGTGACGGTAAACGCTCTCACCGGGGATCGTAGGACTAACTGGGCAGACATGTCCACATCCCTGCTGGTGAAGCTCTGTTTAACCTGGCTTCACGGGCTTAATCTTCAAGTCCCGAGGGTGCGCAGACTTCTATCTATCTGACGCTCTTGAAGATGTGGACGCGTTCAAGGGAAGTGCTTTCTAACGTCTTGAGGAACAGTTTGTTAGCTAAAGCCACGATGAGGACGTGGCCAAGAAACTGTGGGACATCAGTGAAGTGATGGTGGGCATCACGACCTAGTCTTACAGACTTAAGAATTTAAATCACATGTCCATGATTATTTCATATCTGGCAGAAAATAAAACTTACAGATTTTTACCATCAAGTATTTTGGAAAGACTTTGTCTTGGAAAAAAAAACGTGCAAAATAGTACAATGAATAACCAATCAAATTAATGTCATTATGCCATACCTCCCTATTGATTAAATCCACGAGGAGTGTTTTTCCATTCATATTACTGTTGTGATTTTGAAATAATGACTGTAAGATGCCACTGGCGTTGTTAGTTCTGTTACTTGGAGATTCGGTGTGGTGTTGTGTGTGTGTGTGTGTGCTGGTGTGTAGTGATGTTAATGCATTTAGTGTGTGTGTTGATGTTGTTTGTCTTTGCTGGTAGAAGTTGTTAGTAGACAATTTTTGAGAAACATGACTTATAGTTTGAGCTTAGACTTTCTCATCTTTAGATGTCTGTTCCACATGACAAGTTTTCGATTTAGTAATTAAAGTAACACTGTGTTTTCAACGCGTCATAATATATTCAAACCTTGTGATGGTAATCGACTTAATAAGTTAAATGACACGTTCCATACCTGAGTGGTCTGTACGCTTTTACTGGCACATGTAACTTCGGGTTTCGGGTAGGAACCCGACCACAAAAAGAACTACAAAATTCGACTGCTTTACGTCAAGCGCTACAATAGTCATTATTTCGTTTTTCTTCGTTTCTGATGTCGCAATACATCATCCTTTCATGAAATCATTAACATACTCTACCTTGTCTGTGGACATCGTTCATTCTAAAGCTGGTGCTGGATAAACATCGAGCGTGCGTGCGACGGTGACTAAATTTTTACGACAGCGGCAATGGACAATTTCGTTTCCAACCAGTAGGGCGACCGAAGAGGAAAAGTTACTTGGTGTTACTTTAATCCTGGCAGACATTTTCAAAGATTTCAAACCTACACACGATCACATGTTGTTTAAGACTAGATGCAACCGTCTTTGAGCTTATGTGCATTGAACATTTCTGCCCAAATCCTGCTCTATTGTTTCACCTCTCTGCTGTTAGAAGTGAAATAATTAACAGTAACACTGCATTTGATTTTCACGTCTCTTATGGAAGATCAGTGGAAAGGCATTCTCAGTTACAGTACTTAATAAAGATGCATTAAACAAAGCAAAGTTATAGTCATTTCTCTATTCTGAATATGCACTATATTGTTTAAATAAAATATAAAAATGTTTTGTTTTTGTGGCACAATGATGATGATGATCAGTGTCACCATACAAAGAAAAAGCTTATAAGCTCAGGCCTATTTTTTATTGATGTGTGCACAGTTTAAAGTTGCCATGAAACGGAAGTTCAATTCCCTATTGAGATGTATCCGAATGAAGGCAAAAAAAAGAGTGCATTTGAATTAAAAAAAATGATTTGCACAGATAAATCCTTTATAACAAACACTGTAATTCTGTAAAAAAAAAAAAAAAATTGTCCATGTGACCTTAAAGGATAGTTTCGTTTTAAAAAAAAAACTTTTGCTGATAATTTACTACTCCTTATAGTCATCCATTTATTAGTCATGTCTTTCTTTCTTCAGTCAAAGAAATAAGGTGTTTGATGAAACATTCATAAGGATTTTCTCCTTTAATGGACTTCATTGGGAACGAACGGTTTTCATGGTCAACATAGTGAATTTTAAAGGCAAAGCTTCAAAGCTCTTTCTTAAATAGATATCAGTACAATGAATAAGGGTCATATCTTACAGAACCATCGGACATTAATAAAAATGATTTTTTAAATAAAACAAAGTTAAAGTTTTATAAGCACAAATTGCTCACCTTGCTCTATTACCGTTTGGAGCATTTGACTCTCGTAATCGAACTCTTCCATCAAAATAACAAATCTTTCTTCCGAGTCATACTCGAATGGGTCCCTCACAGATAAGACCCTTATATCATGTTCTGGGTGGTTAAAGCGCTTGTGAGAATCTCACGAAACTCTCATTATGGACTCGTTGAAGTTTGTTTCCCCCTGATGTCATTTTAGGAGATTGGATATGTTCAGTTCCCATCAAAGAAAACCTTAGCATTTCTTTATGATTGTGAAGAAAGAGAAGACGGAGTACATTCCTATGGATGACATGGGGGTGATTTGAATAAAAAAATTTTGCAGAAAAGTTTTATAAAAGTGTAATCTAGGTCCATGTTGCCTTTAAGTCATTGTCTTTTGCCCACTGAAAATAAAACAAAATATCTATAATTTATAGTCTTTTTATAGGGAATATATTTTTTATTTTATTTTAAGTGCTTATGCATTTTGACAGTATTTCTGATCTACGTATTAACTGTGTGTGGTACTGCCAATTATAAACTGTTTTCCTGTTAAATATTCTTAATTATGTGTGTTTATCATGGTAATTTTGCATGGTAATTTCTTTTTTATATTTTAAAAAGGAAATGCTTTTGAGAGCCTTCTTGGTCTAATAAATAAATATTACACTGTACAAATGATATAGTTCAGAATTTAACAGCTCAATTGGGTTTATGTAATTGAAAAGTAGTCTGATGGTTGTTTTTGCGAGGCTCATTAGCAGAACAATTTTGGAATTAGAGCAATAGCCAGCTTTGCTTTCAGAGTTCACTTACCGTCTAATTAACCGTTCTAGGAGTTGTTACAGTACAATTCAACTACTTTCCTTCACAAAAAAGTACACACTCCTCTCACGCTGCATCTCTTTCCCTCTTCATCATGATTGCCTTGAATGTTTTCTTTTAGCGTTAGCTGTCTCTGTGAGAATAGTAGCAGTCTGATGGGCTCGTAATGCTTTTCCCACCTGTGTTTGCTATTAGGGATTTTTCAGGATCATTTAGAATATGTTCCGATCAGCCAGAAAGCCCCTAAGATATCCCAGCATTCATCTGATAGCTCCCTGTGAAACAGGAGGTCTAGGAGTGCTTGGCCATAGAACCTGGAGACTGTTTGTATTTGAAATAAAGAAAATTGGGGAAATTACGAAAGTTAATGGCTTTAATGATGCGTTTCGAAACGGTGCCACATCAGCGACAGAATGCCAAGCTGGTAAACAAAGTGATGCTTTGATTACAATCACATTAAGTTGTTTCACCTCGATTTTTTTTCTATTTGCCCTGTTTTTCCTCCTCCAGATGACAAAATATCCTCAACAAGCACCCAACGGTATATAAAGAATCATGACAAAGCCCTTGTATCTTATCTTGTGGTTTGGCTTTAGCTAAAGCATTTCTCCAGTTGTGCTGCTTTGCTAACCTCAGCTCTGCTCGGGTACAGACCTGCAGCCAGCATCCTTTCCCACCGTTTGTGCTAGACATCCCATCCAACTTAAACACAGAACTCCTCTCTCGTTTATTATACTGCGTGTTTGTTTTCTGTGATAGGGGAAAGGAAGGGAGATATGAATGCATGATTATCACTTTTCAGCCGTATGTTAAAGAAAGTCTTGCCAGGTTGATGGCACCAGAATGTCTAAAACATTCAAAAAAAAACATGTAATTTGATTCCTCAACTTTCCACTTTTTCACAAAGCACTACCGCATTAAAGGGATACTCCACACAAAAATGAAAATTATGTCATCATTTACTCACCCTCAAGTTGTTGCAAACCTGTATGAGTTTCTTTCTTCTGCTAAACACAAAGGAAGATATTTTTGTTGTTTGATAGTTGTTTGGCACCATTGACTTTTCATAGTAGTTTTTTAAAGTATCCTTTTAATTTATGATATAAGAATACTAGGCTATATAATACCCAACCATAATACCATTTAATGCATTCCATTGGTTGAAGAGGTTAGCTAACTGGCTTTTCTGTTTTATAAAAGTTAGGGTTAAGAACGCACATTAAAACATTAAACGGTTCACCCAAAAATGAAAATTCTGTCAATTACTCACCCTTATGTCGTTCCAAACCCGTAAGACTTTCGTTCATTTTCGAAACACAAATAAAGACATTTTTGATTAAATCTGAGAACTTTCTGTCCCACCATAACTGACACTTCAAATAAATCAAAAACAAACCTCAAACATGCTGCATAACACCAGAATGAACCTCATTGGTTCTTGCGGAAGCTCAAACCTGCAGCATAACATTAGACTCATTGGTTCTCGCACGTCAAGCTAACATGCTTGAGTTTCCTTTTACCACAACTGATGTGTGAGATAATGAATGTGTATGTCAATAAAAGGCAAGCCTAAATTCAATCTGCTCATCATAAAAAGCGACTGAGTCTCCTCAGAAAATCTGCACTGAATCGCTAAATTCATTTGGATTAGTTGTGCTATGAACTTTTTGAAGTGTCAAAAAAAACACCTTTTTGTCAGTTTTATTTAGCTGTCTGGGGACAGAAAGCTCTTAGATTTCATCAAAAAGATCTTAATTTTTGTTCCGAGATGAATGAACAGGGCTCGAAATTGCGACCATTTTGGTCGCATATGCTCCTGAAATTTAATCTGTGCGACCTAAAAATATATTTGGGAGCATCTGTGCGAGTGCAAATAATGGTTGTGGTGCGACCTGTTTTTATTTCTCTACAAAACGTTCGCAAATTACTGCACAGTGTGTACCTTATGTGCGCTGATCAGGCGCTGATACGCGGTGGCCGGACCATCATTCTATCCAACGATTACATCCAATCAAACTTCATCCTTACGTTCATAACTTTAAAGCAGATTTTAGATAGGTTAATATTAGCTGTCAATCACTTCCATTCACTTACGCTGCGCTCCGTTGTCACGTGACAGGGAGCTGACTACCGCGCGACTAAAAGGCTGAATAATAGAGAAGATGAAACGAGGTTTTTCCTGCATTGTTTTTTTTTTTTGGCGACCGCCAAAGCCCTATTTGATCGGTGAGTGATAGATGACTGACTGCTGCGCTTGTGACAGGGCTCATATTACTGAAAGAACGAGCAGAGAGAGAGAGAGAGAGAGAGAGAGAGAGAGAGAGAGACGGTCGCGCGCGCACGCACTCTCACAGTCTAAAAAACAGTCTTGCTCTCCCTCCCTCACGCATATTAATCGAAATCGAGAATTGACACGATGGTAAAAGGTAAGAAGACCGAAGATTCACGTGAAGCATTCAGAGATTTTTCTCCTGAATTACCCCAGGGTGGGAATTGTGCAAAAAAAAAAAAAAGCGTTCCGCACATTCCGCTGACATAAACCTCAATTTCAATAAACAAAACAAACTATCCAGTGATGAAATGTTTTCTGTGTTGACACAAATCTTGTGCGATGTCCTAAACTGCTGGGATAATCACACAACAATGCGTGCCGTATCCTACACGTCCGCTAATGGCACGTGCGATTTGCGAACTAATGACTCCTTTGAACTGATTCACTTTTATGAATGGTTAAAACAACTGATCTGTCCAACACTGAACTCACGTCTGCATCGGTGTATAACAAATCGGTAACACTTTACAATAAAGTTCAATTTATTAAACTCTAGTTAACTACATTAGTTAACATTAACTATTAATAAACTGCATTTCTACAGCATTTATTAATCTTTGTTAATGCTAATTTAATCATTAATAGTAGCCTTATTGAAATCAAAAGATGTATTTGTTAACATTAATTAGCCTAATGCACTGTGAAGTAACATGAACAAACAATGAACAGCTGTATTTTTTATTAACTAAGATTAACAAAGATTCATAAATACAGTAACAAATGTATTGCTCATGGTTCATGTTAGTTAGCCTAATGCATTAACTAATGTTAACAAATCAAACCACATATACTCAGAACACCTCTTAAAATGAGAATGTAAGTGTGCTTACCCCATTTATTTTTAGTAAGAGTGGTTAGGAAGATTTAACCTTAATAAACTACAGTATTTTCAGGTTATTTATATGACAATGTGAAGAAAACTTACCAAAAAACCCCAAAACTTTTAGTTTAGACTGGAGTGAGGTGAAACCAGAAACAAAAAGTGCAAATCAAGTTGTTGTTAGCTAGCTGCTAATTGTATTCAATTGTATATGGTAGAAAATTAGTTAAAATAAACTTTTTAATGCTACTTTATTATTGTAGTTTATGAAATTGATATGATGATATACCAAAATGATGATTAGGTTTAGCAAAGAAGGATTTTATCTTACAAAGCTATGAAATACAGTGGTAAAATCACAGCTTTAATAAAAAAAAAAAAACAGGGCAAGAAAGGATGACAGTGTCCATCGGCCACCACCGAAAACCAATACATTTTAAGCGCAAGAGCTTGGTTAAACAAGGAGAGAGTGCCAAGCACAAAAAAATGCAGGGACAAGTGTGTGGAAAACAAATCAGGTTTGATTATTAAGGCTTTTAATCATCAGAATGCTGCCGGTCGTTCCGCTTTACAGGCAGAGCTCAACGTCAAATTTGGTGGGTGCTCCTAAATTTTTGCTGGTGCTCCTAACTTTTTGAAGTTGGGAGCACCAGTGCTACCAGGTAAAAAAGTTAATTTCGAGCCCTGATGAAAGTCTTACGGTCATTCATTTCCAATTTAGAGTCGTACTGAAGGTGCGCGGATTCAATTATATGCGTATGCGGAAAATTCAGATCCGATTTGAGCTTTGGATCCGTTGAAATATCTGAACTTCTGCGAATAGACCGTATGCGACCGGCTGACTGGATGTGATGTTTTCTAATCAGAACTATGAGCGCGCGGCTAGAATTAGCAATGTTTTAACTCTTTAATGTTATTCTCTGTTTACCAGTAGTTTAATGTAACTATTTACAGTGCGCGTCTTACAAGCAGAGGAAGACGCGCGCTGTACCTACATCTCAGTTCTCGCGCATGCGTCCTGGAAATCTCTTGAACTCTCGTCTCAGGCCCACAAGGAAGTAATGGAATAGTCGAATAAAGTCGTTATTTTTGTTTGTTTTTTCCGCACAAAAAGTATTCTCGTCGCTTGATAAACTTATAGTGGAGCCACTGTAGGCACATGAAATATTTAAACATTTTCTTCAATGACTTTCTGGGCCGTCAAGTTTCACTCCCTTAGGAAGCCTATGGGGTAGTGGTCGACCTCTCAGTTTTATTAAAAATATCTTAATTTGTGTTCCGAAGATGAACGAAGGTCTTACGGGGTTGGTACAGCATGAGGGTGAGTAATTAATGACTTAATTTTCATTTTTGGGTGAACTATCCCTTTAACTCATTTGGCTCCTAAATGTTTCATGGATTATGTTAAATGGGTGTCCTGAGAAAATGATAACACAAGTGCAACAGCAGACTCAGGCTGCCTGGTTGGGACCATGAGAATAAGTGGTTTCCTAAATTATACAAAATAGCACAATGATAACAGAAAGCCTGTGATTCTGGTAATTCCCCACTTTCTTGGACACCCCTACTACCTCAGATCAAACCTGCAACCTTTGTGTTTTCAGCCCAGCCTGAACCGTTCCTCCAACCGACTGCACATGAGCTTTCAAAGCTTGAGAGAAAACACTTTCAATGGAACAAATACAGATCTGCTGGCACAGAAGCTGAGTGAGCAGTGAACGAAAACATCTTTTCAAACTATTTATTATTCTTTATTTTACCAGGTAATTTGATTGATTGCTTGGTCTTCTGGAGCAGTGACCTGGCCATGGGTTCTGTGTGTACAGGCGTATGGTAAAGTCTTTCCCCTGAGGTGGAGCCCTGTGTTTTGACACACTCTTCAAAACAAAAAGACTTTTTCTCTGGGTTTGGAGAAATATTTTGGTATGTAGCAGGATAAGGAAAACATTTCAGCATTATTCGATCACATTATTCACACATGGAAATGATTCCTGAGGTGTAAATCTTTTCATGGGAAATGTGTAGATTTCCTGAAGCCAAACTTAAACTGATAACTCAAGATATTTCACAGATTGTACTAGCAGTGCATTTTGGATGGTTTCCTGGGGCCTGAGTGTGGATTTGACCAGACTGGTAATTCCAAAGATTCTTGACTAAAATAACAATGTAACCTTCAAAAGTTCCCTTAGGGGGGCAGCTGAAATTAAACAACATTATTTAAATTGAAGCTCCTGAATAATATCATCCATTTGACTTCAGCATGATATATTGAGATGTCAGTCACCATGCTAAAATAAAAGGCATATTTGTTGTCTTAACAGGTCACAGTGAAAATCAGGAGCGAAATATGCTTGTTCATGCATATGATAAAACCTGACTTTAGAATTGATTAAATCAACTGTAAATCACCACTGATAGTGTGATGTGAGTCCATGATGTCTGGACCCAAAGCAGAAAATATACCTAATTAAAAAATGTAGCAAATCATGAATAATCATATATTATATATGACCTCTGGAGAGACCTGTCATCTTTCTTACTTTCTAATGCTTGTCAGCATCCAAAACTCTCATCAGAACAGATGGGAAATCATTATAATCCAGCACGGTATATGAGCTGTCATAGAAGCAGATCTCTGAGCTGAGAGCTTGTGGGAAACAAACAGTCAAGGATCCAAACATCATTTTACAGGAAACTCTTAATATCGCTCGATCAAGTGCTCTAAAGTGAGACCCTAGCCATTAATGTGAGCTCTGGGGCTCCATTTTGTCATGATTTACAAATTCTGAATATTGCCGCAGATAGAAATGTGGAAGGCAAGAGGGGTGTTTTCTGTCCAAGTGCTTGTGAAAGTAAAAACATACGAAGGTTCCAAAACAAGCACAACTTAAGTTTTAAATCTCAGTCTGAGAATGGCTCAAGCAGTCCATGCGAATGAAAGAATGAATTTCAGATTCTCTGTGTGGTTTTGGTTGATTGCATGACCAGGATGATGATAGTACAGATAAGAGAAGAGTCATATTTTAGGGAGCCCCAGGACTTTTCAGGGTGGCCCGGTCAACATATTGGCAGGCTGCCGAAACCAAATTTATGTAATGCAAATAGACAAAAAGAATTCAGGGGTGAAAAGGGTTGTACAGTGGTGAGTCTTGGGAGTGACAAGAAACATAGGAAACATTCACTATAGAGTTGCCCATATTCATACAGGTCAAGTTAATCAAGTCAGTAAAATTAAAAAATTAGTACAATTAAAGGTGGGGTATGGGGTATTCAAAAATTACTTCAAATCCTATTCCTAACCCACTTACAGCCACTGAGTTAGAAAATGAAATGAAAATTAAGCAATTTAATCATCTGTGGAACGGGCAGGACTCGAAAAACTCCAGCCAATCATTTCCAAGACCAGCTTGAGTCATTGGACAGTAAGTTCGTCAATCAAATGGTTGTACCCCGAACCCCCCCATTACCCCCCCGCCCCCCCCCCCCTGACCCCAGTGTGCGTGACCCAGTCAGGGCCAGCGTTGGAGGAAAGAAGGTAGGACCATTTGAATTGTGTATTTTCAAAATCTGCCGGTCGTTTTCCCCACCTTTAAAGGAACCTTACAATTTTTTTAATGAAAATTAAATGAGTTACTAAAGCTTTTTGTTGCATGTTTCAAATCTGTATAAGCGGTGGTGGGTATTTTTCAATGACTCTATGTGCAGGTTATCATCACGCCAGGTGGCGAAATTGAATTTAAGAGTGAGTTTCCATTACCCTTCAAAATAGAGCAAGTTGAAATTACGAATTGAAAATACTCCCAATGGAAACACGTAAATTTCGCAAAAACTCCCGTATATCGCAAAAATGTTTTTTACGCTTGCATGAGGTGGTTTTTCAGTCAATTCCAAAAAGGAATACTACGCAAAATTGCAATGGAAATTGTTCGCATTTTGAGTTCACCTGGCATACGTAAAAGTTGATCATTCTTTAAAGATGAAGCAATATGTTTGGACAGAAGACGAGACAGAGTTCTTTATTAAAATCATAAAAGACAATTACTACTACTGGAAAACTGGAATTTTCTCGATTCATTCATTCAACCGATTTGTTGAATTCATTCACCCTTCTGAGACCTAAAATGACAAATGGGACACCCTACGGTCGGACATGCACACGCGGCAGTCATTGTAAGTCCAAAAGACGGAAAAGTGCACATGAAGTGCGTCATTTGGGACAGGGCCTGTGTGTTGCTTAGAGATACAATGGAGGCTACTATATTTGTTCGTGCAACAAAAAAGACCGAAAATATGGTGTCTAAAATAAGTTACTTAGCATTACAATTGATTACTGAATTATTTCATGAATGCAATATCACTCTCACAAGTGTTCTGTTTTTCCAAATACCACAGATGTGATTGCCTGCAGTTCTCCCATCGTCCTTTAAGGGTACAGAAACAAAACAAGGCCCATACCTCATCACTTTCCTACATCACTGTTAAAGTGGCTGCGACATTATGGGTCAAAGTGGCAGATGACATGCGTCTTCAGGCATGTGGTCTGACTGCAGCGAACTTTACTCATACTGAGAATGCCGATGCAAACTGTCTCTCAATAGGACACAAAACAGAGACACTTCAAACCCAAGCGGGGTCCTGGACTTACCCGCAGCTGCTGTGGGAATGAGGTCTGACATGGGATAATTACACAATGGTGATGAAAAGAATGCTGCTTATTGCATGATTTGAAACACACCATATGAAAGTAGGCCTGAGAGGAGTACCACGTACCCTACACAGAAAAAAACTTTCTTTGAAAGAATTTATCTGCACCTTCATCTTTTTTTTCATGACTTTTATTACTAGATTTTGTTTTACCCTTGCCCTCTTGCTCAGACTATCTTACACTATATATATATATTATTACATTTAAAAACTGATCATCTAAACTAAGAGTGAAATAAACATACATTATTTTAATATTTATTGTGAATATGGTTTATATTGTCCCTCAGTTGTGCTGTCATTTCCAACACAATTCCACTGTGTATACTAATACAGGTTGTTTGTAAAGTTAGTGTATACCTGTTTACCAATGAGACAACATTAAAGAACTTAAGATAAAATATGAGACTAATATGTGAAGTACTCCAAAAGAGTTAAAGGTAAATTAAGGTAAATATGACTTGTCAGTAGAGTATTTTTTTACTTTCATTTCCATAATTATATAAGTAATTTTCATGTTGTACAAAAAAGTAAAAATATTATGTCTAGAAAATTAGCCCCAAGACAAAAGCAGGTTTTAAGATTTTTATTCCAAAAAATGGTCAAAATTTAATTTCTACCAAAACATATACTTTATTTCAGATGTGGTGGATGGTATTAGTATTTTACTTCTAAATTGCATCTACACAGTGCCGAAGGTGCAGCCAAGCCAGCAATTGATTCATGAATTATTTCTTATTTTCCCAGATTTGTGGATTCACAGTCATCGCTGTGGCCAGGATTCCCCCTTTTGCGGAACAAGAGGTTAGGACCATAATATAGCAGTTCAGTATCTCAAAATAACTCCATGGACTCATAGACCAACAGGCTCCTCTGAAAACCGCAAATAGTCTTTAAAAAGAAGCAATATTTGAAAGCAGCCTCCAATGCGTGTGGCTTATCACACTGTGAGCTGCTGCGTTCTGCCAGACAGAATCCACGTTCCACGGAAATCATGAATTACACCAGCAGAAAAGCCAGAGGTGGTCAGGGCTGAAGATTAGGAGCAAAATTGGTAGCAGGTTTAAGGAAACGCTCCCAAACACCAGCTGTGGGTGGTCTTGTGTTTCTCTGTTGAGTTTCACTGCACTACCTCAAATTCCTTGCATTGCATTGTGAACTGTTTAGTGTTCAAAACTGTCAGATACTGCCTCAAAAAGAACTCGCTTGTTGTTGTTTCCGGCTTCTGTTGTCTTGGTTGGAGCAGATCTCCATTATTCTGTATAGAAGAATCTGTCATCTGCCTCATTCGCGTCTTTTCTTAATTTCATTTCTCTACTGACTTGTTTGGCCTCTCTCTCTTTCTATGATTAATGTTCTGGTTATTTATCTCTGTCTGTCATCATCTCTCTTAATGTGTCCTGGCATTAAGCCAGATCCACCTCGAGAAGCGCTATAGAGAGACAGCCGAGCATGTTTAGTTTGGCCCCTTGTCGTCCTCTCATCCACCATCTCTCTCCGGAACGCCCAGAAGATTCTCCCATCTGAACTCCTCGACCTTTGGCCGTGTTCACGACAAATTACCCCTTTCTGTCGTTTCTCATGTCCTTATTGCAGCTCGGTGTTGGGTGGTCATTTATAAAAGAGAGGGTTAAAGTGGACCCCTCACTGAGTGATAGGAGCGCTAAAGCTCAGATCAGCTCGGAGAGGAGTACTCCACATCCTAAGGATGAACGCAGACACAAGCATACACACACACAAACTCCCCATTCACACAGATGAGATGCACACAACCACAACCATCCCAGAGAAATCAAACGTGTGCCATAGGAAAGTGAAAAAGTGCTTTCAAAAATGTTGACACACTTGATTGAACCGTATGCTTAAATGCTTGAAGGTTGAATGAAGTCTTACAGAGTACAGAGTTGTTTTTGGTTGTTTTTTTAATTTTCACTTTTTGCTCATTTTTTTTGCACGTTTTTATTCAATTTATGAAGGTGCTGAATTGTTATATGTTAGCGTAATTGTACAATAATATCGTATGTACAAATTTGAAAAAGAAAAGGTAGCTAATTTTATACATTTCAACAAAATGTACAGATAACTACAGATTTTGCATTGATTATGCTTGACTTGTTTTCTTATTGACATGCTCCCAACACGGCAATTCTGGGCAAAAAAAAAAAAAAAATCCAGTATTTCACACTCAGAATGATGACCTTGTGGTGCGTTCAACCTGCAAATATGATATTTTTGACATGATTAAAATACACAATTTTTACTGCATTTGGAAACAAAAATAAACTGTGATTGATCACTTTACATGTCAGTCAAGCAGTCGTTTCCTGTGGCCGGTTATTGACCAATGTGGGTTTCAAGGTCTGGCTGACTGGTAAGTTCTTTAGGCCCTGTCCCAAACGGCACACGTGCACCTGTGGGTTGCATCAAAAATCGCATACTCTCTTGAGCAGGTACTTATTTTGAATAACGGTGTATTCACATCAGTCTTGTTTGGTTCGATTGAATCGAACTCAAGTTCGTTTTCCCCCTTGGTGCGGATCTTTTGGGCAGGTGTGAATACAGCATTCACACTCGGGTGCGGACCAAACAACCGTACCGAGTCACAGCTGAAGAGGTGGTCTCGGTCCGGTTCCAACTCTGGCACGGTTTGAATTTCTGTCCAATGAATGGATGACTTAGCACACGTGTGGTTTTGTTTACAAATGTTGGTTCCCTTGCAAAAAGGGCAGTGTGAAAGCAAACCACAAAAAAAAAATCAACATTGTATTTGGTTCGGACCAAAGCAAGTGAACTGGTTGACTTTCCTGGTGTGAATACAAGGGGGTGTATTATTTCCCTTTCTCTCTATGATGGTTAAATTTAGTAGTTAATCTGCGAATCAAATGTGAACCATGTGGCCTGGTCTGTACAGATATCAACTGCGATCCGTTGCACCCCTAGGGATGTCATCGCCCCAAATTGCATAGTAAAAATCTGACCCTGTCAAAAAGGTGCTTTTTTGCAATTAGGTTGGGTCATGTTCACTGCACCTTAAATGAACTGTACTAGAATTTGTTTGAAACCGGACCGATACCACCTCTTCAGCTCGGTCTCGGTACGGTTGTTTGGTCTGCGCCTGAGTGCGATTGCTGTAGCCTATACCATTCGGTCTGTCCATGTCCGGAGCGAACTCCTGGCCACGTGTCCGGCCCAGCGCTTCTTGGCCTGTTTCGGCCTGGTTGACAGAGTCCTTGAACTTGCTCTTCTTCCTCAGTAGCTTGTTGCTGATGGGGTCCGTCCTCTTTACGCTGACCATCCGCCGCTCAAGGGCGCGTTCGGTCACTGCCTGTTGGCCGCGGTCAGCGACCAGGTCTCGGCCCCGTAGAGCATGGCCGGTAGGACGGTGCTGTTGAACAGGTGGGCGCGTAGGGAGGCATCAGCCGTGTTGGCGACCACCTCTGCTATGAACGCATATCTGACTCAGGGGGCCCTCCGTCAGCGTGCCATCTCACGGTTGTTCTTGTGCCCAGCAGTCAGCTCCTGGCCGACATAGGGGCCGCTGCTGCAAATATTTGGGTGGCTCCGCCCCTAACAGATCTCACTCCAAACTTTTGATAAAACTTGAGAGCCCTGTGAATGTAATCTAGACGTAATAGGATACATTCACCATGTTGTCATTAGCATGCTCATATCATGTGATTTGAGAAAAGCATCACTTCACTGCCATTCACAAATACTCTCCTGTGGACTCATGAAATAGTAAAGTGTCCATCTTATGCACACTTCAGAATCTCGCTAAAAATACTCATACGGGTACTTTTTGCCTACATTTTATGAGTACTGTGAATATCCTTCTGTGGAAGTACTGTGGACATACTTTTTTTGTCACATAGCTAGTATTTTTCACATACTCTAGTAACCGTACTCTAGTTTTCGGATGCAGCCACTGTCTTGTAGACTTACAATGGCCGCCATGTGCGCATGTCTATTAAGTCCACAAAACAGGGTAACCCATTTGTCATTTTTAGGTTTTAGAAGGGTGCTCACAAGCGCCACCTTTGTGGTCAATATGCACCCTCGATTCACAGTTTTACAGAGCTCACAAGCCCATATGATTTCTGTCCTGACAGTCAAAGCGGCATTACATCTACGAAGATGTAGCCTAGAAATCTAGATGCACCCTAGCGGCAGCAAAAATTATTTTGCAGCCAGTGTGGTCTAGCAACTCTCCACTGGCTTTCGAGCTGGAAAAACCGAAGTCTAGTCAGGCCAATCACATTGTGTAGAGTTGGTGGGCGGGCTTAACATAATGACGACAGAGTTGTGACGGTTCCGCGTGATTATTTCAATAGATGATTTCCCTGATACTTGGAAACAAAGAAGATGCTGCTGGCGAACAGCGGTCTTTCGAATCGGCTTTGGCCGCGACTCTGGAGGACTTGGAGTTAAGAGAACGTCACTTAAGTCATTCTTTAAAAAGGAAGATGTGTTTGGAGTTTTGACGACCGGATACGGCAAAAGTTTAATATATCAACTAGCTCCACTGGTGGGAAAACGCATGGGACTCACTCAGACACAACCGTTCGTTGCTCTGGTTGGTAGTGCTATCCTATTGCGTGCAGAGGGGATTTGAAAGACAACCATTTCTCCCGCCCCTCGGATTGAGGCATGCCAATTGTGAGTTCCCAGACCTAAAATCTTGATGTAGGTCTGGCTTGCCAGGCTAACGCAGTTGTGGACTCGGCGGAAAATCATGAAGGCTTAAGGTTCCATTCGGGACAGGTCATTAAACGATGCAAAACAATCTCATATTAAAATGAGCAAGGCAGAATATATCAACATTATATATCAATTATTGGCAAACATTTATAAATTATTTAATTGTTCATGCTCATTTTCTCTATTTCTACATTTAGACAACCTTTTCATCCCAGCTCTGTTAAAGTTCATCTTTAAAAATGTTGTGAATGTGATGCCTAAAATCACTTAAAATTAACACAAGTGTTTCATTTTCTAATTTAAAGAAGGTTTTCTGGGGTTTTTTTTTCAAAGGGTATATCATGCATGCATTTATCCTGAAACACACACTTACACATTTATTATACTGCTGTCTCTTTTGCACTCTCCAGAAACACATACACACATTAATCTTCGTCTGCCTGCTGAAAGGTCTCCTCACCATCCTGATGAACCGAAGCAGGGATAATGTTTAAAAGAAGAACAGAGGAAAGACCAAGTCTCATTCGCAGATCACTGGAATTAATCAGCACGAGGAAACAGAAAGCAGAAAACACAGAGAGCCTCTGGGAACAGAACAACAGACCAGATGTCATCAGAGTCACTTATGATGGGACTCAAGAGGATCTGAGAACAGCAGTACGTGTGTGTATGTGTGTGTGTGTGTGTGTGTGTGTTTGAAGAGGGATGAGGGAGTCTTTGATCTCTGACATCAGCAGCTTCAAGCACTGGAACACTGCAGTATCAGTCTGTCAGTGTCTTTGTACACTAAATCCACAGGATAAACTGGTTGTTTTGCCCCTTAGGGAGCAGGACACAGCTGTTAGCTGCATGTCTCACTGTATCAAACTGAGCCGCACTCACTGCTTATTTATCAATAATACTCAAACTTCATCCTCTCTGTCACACTGAGCATCACTGAACTGTATTTATTATTAGTCACAGTTAGATTCGGTCTGTCAGGGGGCCTGACTTCACTAAACCACAGCAGCCTGTTTAGTGTGTCTGTCCCCAGAACACTGCACAGAAGAGCCAGAGCTCCATACATCACAGAAGACAGATGAGCGAGGAGGCAGGGGTGCTCCTTTTAAAAATTGTCAACCAACAGTAAATGTGCATCTGTTTGGTGCTTTCTTCATACTTTTGGTTTACGTTTCTGAATACACAGCATTGTAGACCCAAATGTATTTGGACACTTAAATCACACTTAAAGGGATAGTTCATCCAAAAATTAAAATTGTCATCATCTACCCATCTCATCATATAATCATTCCATCCAAACCTGTATCACAATGCCCCTCTCTCTCTCCCACCTCGCTTCCTGTCTACTGTCCTGTCCAATAAAAGGCAAAAAACGGCAAAAATAAATCTTTATAAAAAAAAAGTTTTGACTGAGAGCGTCAAACAATGTCTACACCAGACGCAAATGGCACGGCGCGACAAAATCAAATAGAAGTTTTTATCAGTGATAATGTCTACACTGGATGCACGCACCATGAGACTGACAGTAAACTAATTTCTGTTTCTGACATACTCCACATGTGCATTCAGAACTTTCACTGTTCAGTGTAGACAGCTTTAAACTTACTGCAGATAACTAAATGTTCAAAGAATGTTTTGCTAACATTTCCATTAAGTTATGAAAAAGTTATTTAATGTTCCCTAAATTCTCAAAACACCAATTTAAATGTTTTCAGAACGATCTGTCTTGGTTAAAGGCACATGTAATTTTTCACCACTAGAGGTAGCTTATTCAAAACAAAGGCATAGCTTGATGACATCTTGATTTCGCGGAATCATGGTTGTTGTCTACACAAATCAACAAAATATATAACATTGTTCTAGTGGTTTTTAGATATTTTAATAAAAAAATGTGACCCGTTACAGAAACCAGGGACGAAAGTCGGCAGCACAACTTGCGAGAAAAATGAGAAACAAGCGTTTTTTTCCAAAATTTGTGATTTCCGCTTTTTTGCAGAATCTGTTAGTTGAAATCACGAATTGGTATATTTAAAAGCTTACATTTTGAGGTTGAAATCGGCTTGTTTTCGTAGTATTCTAGCACGCAGTAGGGGCGTGGTGTGTTATTGTCTGTGTGTATTTCCATACTGAATATGGCGCTTTTGTCCCCGCCCTCCAAGTGAACCGCATGGCTACTTATTATGCTGTGCTCTGGTCGGCTCAATTCAATTCAATGAAGATGGACGCCGCAAAGATTGTCGCAGACGAGCTGAACCGTGGCAGTTACCGGTACACTGAAAATGTTTTCGCCGCAGTTTGTGGGCTCGGGAAACTGAAATCCGCGCACGCCCTCGTGCTTGAATACGGCGGCTCGGCTCGCTGACAACGGTAGCTGGCTGTTTCATATGAGACATCCCGATTGCTTTGAATGGGGAACGTTTTGTGAACAGGGAACAGACTTAATGGAGACTTAATGGACTGGCAACAATCGAATTACAGGATGCAGTTAAGACCTTTGCTGCCATGAAGGCCTGCCGTGCGCGTTTCTGAAACGTAAGTTAAACTTTATTTGCTCTTTAGTCGTTATTTAAGATGCTGAACCTGCTGATGATATAATGTGCTTGCGGACATTTCATTTGTGTGTGTATACGCACATAAGTTATGTAAAGAGATTTGCAACAGTAATTTGAGGAGGTGAAATGTGATTATTTGGAAAATCCCTGTCATGACTGCTTAAAGAAAAATGCAGCAGGCATTTGCCTCCTGCATAAACTTTAATATTGTTGACATTTTGGGCACACGCGCGTTGCGCACTATTTGCGTTTATGTGCCTTGGCTATCTTGTGTGTGGCTGGTTTGCGTATATGTATGGAAACGATATTGGTCTTTGTGTGTTGTTGCTGGTTTTGTGTTATATGTATGGCATACGATATTGGTCTTTGTGTGTTGTTGCTGGTTTTGTGTTATATGTATGGCATAACGATATTGGTCTTTGTGTGTTGTTGCTGGTTTTGCGTTATATCATGGCATATTGGTCTTTGTGTGTTGTTGCTGGTTTTGCGTTATATCATGGCATATTGGTCTTTGTGTGTTGTTGCTGGTTTTGCGTTATATCATGGCATATTGGTCTTTGTGTGTTGTTGCTGGTTTGCGTTATATCATGGCATATTGGTCTTTGTGTGTTGTTGCTGGTTTTGCGTTATATCATGGCATATTGGTCTTTGTGTGTTGTTGCTGGTTTTGCGTTATATCATGGCATATTGGTCTTTGTGTGTTGTTGCTGGTTTTGCGTTATATCATGGCATATTGGTCTTTGTGTGTTGTTGTGGTTTTGCGTTATATCATGGCATATGGTCTTTGTGTGTTGTGCTGGTTTGCGTATATGTATGGCTATGGCTTTGTGGTTGTTGCTGGTTTGCGTTATGTATGGCAATTGTCTTTGTGTGTTGTTGTGGTATACGTTTTCAAATTTGAGGGGCACAATTGTTTTTCGCTAGAGCGGCAGAAGTGCATTCGCAGTCCTGGGGTTGAGTTTCCATAACATTAAAGTTTTTTGTTTTGTGTTCATTCTAAGAACACGTACACGTTATCTCATGTTTAGTCTGTTTAGACCTTCCCATACCTACTATTGTTATTAGCTAGCAGGAAGAAAAAAAAAGCTGTAAAGCACATTGGGTGAGCTTTACAGGGGTATGGCATATCTAAATGAGATGTAAATGAGCCTATTGTCACTCCCAGCTGCAGAGAGAGGTGAGAACTGCAGATCTTTAGAGGCGGTTTTCTCCGCTTTTAGTTTTTCGGAGTGCCTACCTTAAATGCCACAACTTCTCAAAATATTATCAGATTTCCATGTGTTACACATCGTTGGAAAGCTTGGAGACTACACTTTCAGAATCTGTGAATAACTCAAAATGCCCCAGAACCGACTTGTGTCCCTAGTTTCCGTAACTGGTCACAAATCTTACATAGTGTGCCTTTTTCGCCGCTAGGGGTCGCTAAGTATGTTGGCGTAGGTTGATGATGCATAAGCAGAATTATGTAAATTGACGTCATGCTGACTGATCTAATAATGTTTATGGATGAGTGAATGCATTTATGTTTTTAACAAGACTGTGGTATGAAGAAGGTCACGATGCTAATGAGAGACAGTTATAGAATCACATACTGATCATATTCTAACATTTCATCATGTTGAGTATATAACATTGATTTAGAAATAGATTTATAAATAGGCCTATCGGTTTGAGAATGATATTAAAGACATTTGCTCACCTCTAAAGTACATGCAAGAGTGGCGTCTCTGTCAAGTCAAAGTTTGTCATGGACGTGGAGCTCTCGGCATCTCGAAAACGCCACGGCGATATCACACTCGTTTATTTCTCCTTTTGTCCCAAAGTTTGCTTGCCATGGTCCATAATTTTGAACGAAACAACAACAGCGTGAGCGTGCCGTTAGACGAAACGCAGTTGTCCACGTCTGTCGCCATGGTTACTATGGCAGTACGAGAAGAAACCAGGGATAACGCGGATATTATGTCATTAACAGGCGACAAGTGAACAAGAACGAGCCATTATTTAAAATTGGATTTTCTCTGAAATTAAAAATCTTTGGGAACTTTTGGGATATTGTAAGTACACAGCAAATATGCAGGAAATAAGTGATTTTTTGGGGTATTGTATTACAATCTTCAAGCAAATACTAGAGAAGGTAGCATTAGTAACTAAAACATTTCAGAAAAAATTATAGGCCTATCGGTTTGAGAATGATATTAAAGACCAGATATCAACTTTACTGGAATGAACGTTTGTTCATAACTTTAAGAAAACCTTGTAAGAAAGTGCTGAGAATGTCCGTGGCATAATAAAATATAATAGAAAGATAATTTAATAAACAATCAATGGCTGATCTCTTTGATATGACAGATTGTGCTTGCTGGAGTGTTGCCTTCTCTACTGTTGGCGTTTGAAAAAGGTTAAAAAGGTTTACACAGAGCTTTTCAGGAGACCTTCAAACCTTAACGATTTCAGTCTCGCCAAACTGAGCTGAAATGTGTTTGTTACTCACGGTCCATATACAACGATATATGGCTAAGTCTGAGAGTCTGAGAGTCGTGGTTTCGCTGTGGAAACATAAACAAATGGCTAATAAACCCTCAGCTACAGGGTGTAAAAGGCTAACTTTCCTCTTAAACACTCAAAGCTTGCAAAATCCTTGATGCACTGAATAAAATAAAAAAATCCACATCAATCAAAGGCTTGACTAAATCTCAACTGCATCGAACCTTGATTATCTTGAGAATGTGATTAATGTTTCAGTGGAGAATTTACCTACAGACAAAGGTTAATTTATTGGCATAGTTTATCAAGATCTGCATGGATAAATTGCTGGTAATAAAAATCTACAGTAATTTTTAACCCGCAATCACCACATTTAATCCTCCAAATCACTCTTATTGACAGCTGTGTATCCTAAATCACTGATACCTCAGTTCAAGGTAAGCACCTTTCCTCTACAAACACATTGGATCCGGTTACAGCCAAAGTAAATGAGGTCACTAGCCACTTACAAAACGAGTGGCGAGGCATGGCAGTGAAAGGAACCTCTCTTCTCGTTTTGCTTATCTTAAAAGATTGATATAGTTAACCCCACCCCCCCTCCCTGTAACGCTTGTCTGTTGACTTCTGCAGATGTTTTCAGTTTACGGAGCAGAGGGTGGGCACAGTGTCGGGCAGCAGGCTGACCTCCCACCTGCGGCTCTGACCTTTGCCCTCCACGAACCGGAACACCTGATGACCCGACCTCTTTGCGAGCAGTGTGACGTCATGATTGCGGTAGAAGCTGGAGGGAGCAGCTGAAGTCGATTTGATGTCTGAAAACATTTACTGTACACACACACACACACACACACACACAGACCACACACACACACACAGCTTTTCTGCACAAAGATGGGCATGTGGCTCCCCCTGCAGGTAAAAGAAATAACCAGAATGAATCTAAAATGCAAACCGTGTTAAACTATAGTATTTTAATTCATTTTAATAAATATATTGGGGATGGAATGAACAAATGCATTCAGTTCAATTATTTTTTAAAGGTGACAAAAAAGACAAAGAAAACCAAGACAATGTTATAATGGTAAAAAGTTATAATGAGTTGTGAGTGACCAAAGAACGAGAAGTCAAAATAAAGAATAATAATTTAGCATGGGTGAAATCGAACCATGTTTACTACATATTGGTCCATTCATTTATATGAGGCTAAAAGCAATTCAACAACAATTAAGATAAGAGATGTGTAGAATCCCACATTTAAACATGAATTTAAACATACATTTAAAAGTAAAAAAATAAATAATAATAATTTGGGGCTAATCACAAGCATTTATACTAGGCCCATTTAACGTAATTTATTATGTTGAAATATAGGCTAGTACACAGAATTTCCCAACAAAATCAGCACAGAAAAAAACAAACAAACCAAAAAAACTAATTCCATCTGGGTCTGTTTATGTTTAAAACCAAAGACTGAGAATGTCTGTATTAATTCAGACAACCCTGTTCACACACACAACTGGCAATAAAAACAGAGCACATCTTACCTTTTATCCAGACCTTGAGGGATTATAAGAACAACCTCTGTTCTGCCTAAGGAATGAAAATCAGATCGTGCAGATGGAAAGAAACACCTCATTTTTTCCATGAAATCATCACTCACGGACGTGCCAGAGAATTTTGATTATTTGTTTATGACATGAACAAGAAAAAGACCCAAAAAAAGGTTTCTTGGCATGTTGTTGAGTAAATATGTGGTCTAATAAAGAACAGAATGACTCTTGGATGTGAGTTGAGCTGCAGTGGCATGTCTGCTGGTCTGACAACAGTTTAACTGTGTGATGTCATGGTAAAAACTCACATTTCAGCAGGACGAACTGGTCCTAGACCAGTGTAAACATGGTTTCTGTCTCTCCTAACAGGTTGGGATGGGCTCCAGGCCAATAGTATTAGCATTAAAGTGGCTGTAAAAGAACATGCTAGTCTAATGACCTGGATTTGGACCAGTGCACCTGCAAAACAGCATAAAATAGAGACAAACACACTTACATTTAATTAAACACACTAAACCTGCAAACACCCTTTGAGACGTGGTCAATTAGGCTGAGGTATGTACTAGCGTAGCATATGTTGTTCTTCTTGCAATGTTGCAACAGAACTACCATTCATGCCAATGTCAGTGACACATTTATTGTTTTTTGAGCAGTGTCCTGTCAGCAAAATGCAGTGTGTGTTGTACAGTTTTATTGCTCCGAAAAATGGTTTCACACCACAACTGGCCGTCTATCAGTGTCGTTCTCTCTCCCTTTCCATGTCTGATTTATTTTCTGTTTTCATAAGCATAAAAACTGGTCCATCAGTTGTTACACTCTACTACTGCCAAACATTTAAACTCACAACATATGCAGCTATATAGCTCTTTCCTTTACTGTACATAAATACTAAACTAGACACAAGTACGCACACATGTGCATCTCTGCACTAACACGCAGTCCTGGATATATAAGCACTCACTCACACAAATACTCAAATATAAACATACACACATACTCTCTGAAAAAGCATAAAAACAAAAACATAAATAAATAAAGACATTTCCTGATTTTCATCAGGCAGGATATGATTTCAAAATAAGCCAGAACTTATTATTATGCTGATTAATTGATGATCGTTATAGATAAAAACATTTTTTTTAAATACTAAATATATATATATATATATATATATATATATATATATATATATATATATATATATATATATATAAAATATTTATGATTTGTTATAAAAAATATTTCATTTATTTTACCTTCATAGTCTGGAATATTGCAAGATACAGTAGGTCAATTGTTTATGTTCTTTTATTTTTTTATCAAACTTATTCTTATGGCAAATAATCATGTAGCCAGTTGAATAACTTATTAATATCTGTAGGTTATCGCTAAAGCTCAAGCTGACTTCAGTTTGTTTTAGACCTTTAGACAATGTTGTTGTGCCTTGAAAGCCTCAAATATATTGTGGCTCTTAAAAGTCGGCACATTTACTTCCTCTCTCAATTCCAGCAGGACAGAAAAGGCAAAGAGACAATTAGAGATTGAGAGTTCACAGCAGTACATTAGTTTCTAACTGATGGAGGTCTAGAAATCTTTTGGCGTGTCTCTGTTCTCTATCTGACAGCACTCCTGCAGTCTGTCTGTTTCACAGCACTATACTGTCATCTAGTGGATGCTCATAATAGAAGTAACAGAATGTGAGGTCTTCCCCAATACTATATTCAATACCAGAGGATGCAGTTTCAGGACCACAGTTTCAGGACAGCAGTTCTAGGACCCTAGTTTTTTTGTGACAGCGCCACTAGTCAATTCTACACCAACAGAGAACACCTGATTCAAACGTCACACAAACAGATGACTAGTCACACAGAAATTATTCTTATTTTATATTTTTAGTTATTTTAGTCCAGTTATTATTTAGCTGTGCAAAAACAGTTTATTGTGCTACTGGATGTTGTTTTCAAATTATTTACATTTATTAACTTATAAACACACTAGTTTGTAGAGCAATGGTTTTACTGTTTACTGCACATTGTTAGGTGTCACACATTAGATGTGAGCGTCACAAATTCCCACACATACACAGAAAATAGTCTTTCCTTCCTAGAAAACTGAATTTAAAACCTGAATAGTTGCTCATATATTGAAACAAATTAGGTTAAATAATTCAAGCGAGTTACCAACATGATAGGGTTAGGGGGATAACAATATGTCTATTACATTTATACAAAAATAATAAAATAAATACAGAATTGAATAGTAAGTGCTATAAAATAGTATAAACTGCAAATGTATAAAAAACTAGGGTCCGAGAAATGCGATCCTGAAACTGCAGCCTCCGGTATTGCAGAAATGCAAGAGGATGTTGTTGATGTGTTTGACTAAATATTATCTTACCTTTAGCATATTGCTCAGGTTTCATCTAGGCTGTTCTCATCTCTTTGTGAAAAGAACATATTTTGGCTCTGGTTACATATCATTTCAATTCTGCTCTGACACAGAAAAGATGGAAAGGTGGCATAAGAAATTTTACATTTTTGCTACAGTCACATATTTTGACACGTTTTTTTTTGTTTTTATGAGAGAAGTGTGCAGAGCAAACTAGGCAGAATGTGGCTACTTTTAAGAAGTTATAACATAAGATAGTTTTAATTTTTTTCTGCTCAGTGCATTACTCAAATGCTTCCATTTTACTTTAATTGTTTTGATGATCACTGCATCTCAGTATTGCTTGTACCCTGTTTGGCAAAGTATTTCTGCCTTTCCTCAGTAAGCACACCACTCAACACCACTTATAGGAGCAGAAACAATGCCTACCCAATCCATGACAAGCACTCAGCATTATTAATCTCGCTGTGGCACAATGCCCAACCATTTTTGGTCTAGAAACAGGGATTCCTAATGCAGGATGAATGAACCTCTTTCACTTAATTCCACATTTGGGGGCTTGAGATCATTAGACCATTACAATTGCCACTGTGTAGGACATTGAAAGATAAAGCTTCTGATAAAGCATGCAGTATCATTATTTTATTTTTTTTAAATTAAAAGAATATGGATGTGGGCCACACTGTACAGTGGTTCTTGATATAAATAGATCACTAGGCATTAATACATTATATCAAAGTTTTTAGTTTTAAGCATGCTATTGATTTGAAACATTTTTAATATCATAGCATAACCTCTACAGAACAAGTTAGTAGGACAGAAGGAACACCCTCGAGATTGATGATTCAGTTAAGTTATAATAAACTATTACCATCTGTGACATTTACTGCTTATGAGAATTCAGACCTGCCGCCACATGAGATTCAATGTTAATGAAGCAGGAAAATTAACTGATGAACAATTTTTAAGCATAAATCTGGACTCAATCGCACAACGCAGTTTTCGTCCAGAACAGAGCGTGATGTTTTCTGAATGATTTATCACACTGTCAGCAAAACCACAAAACACAGTCCTCAGTGCACAGATTTCTATACAGCAAAATGTGGACATACCATAGATTGGTTATGTATATATATACTGTATATACATTTATTTATTTAAAAAAATTTAAAAAATATTATTATTATATGTAAATTATTTCACATTTAATCTAATGTAATATTTAATATAATATTAAATACATAAATACAACTTTAAATCAATTTTAAATATTACGACTACCCAATGGATAATGAATATATGAAATATGTACTGATATAGTCAGCTAGCTTAGTTTTTAACTTCCGATAACTTTTAAGTAGCCAAGTAAACACATACACGCACAAACTACAGGATTCTATAATTTACTTAAACCTGAAAGGACCTTCCTATACTCTTCTAACCCGTTTTCTTCTCTTTTTCACTTTCTCTCTGGGATTGAGTCAGTCACTAATATCAGTTTTCAATCTACTTTTCCTTTCTCTTTATCCCCTCACTCCACTGCTGTAATCTTTTTTTCTGGTGGTTAGTATGTTAAATGGCTCTCTAAAGGCATCCAGAGTCAGTCACCTGCACTACAGCATGAAGTGTAGACTCAGCATGTCTATAAAATCTCTTTTGAATGAGAACACACCACAGAGATCAACTCATCCCTTTAAAGTAGCTCCAGGGCTCATACAGCATGAATATATTAAACTCGGAGGAAAAAAGGCCTCTAGGAGAACAACAATGCTGTTTAGGATAATTAAATGCAATTCAAAGATTACATTAGATATGCTGAGACACAGCAGCCTATTCCTGAGTGTGTGTTCATCTTATGAGCTGCTATTTGTCTTTCAGCATAAGAGAAATTGATGGAGAAAGAGAAAGATTCTTACACTTATTGCATCCTTTCAATCCATAATGTACATGTGCTAGGGTTGTGTTCACTTATACATCTTCATACAGTTCTACTATGCACACCTCCTTCAGCTCCTCTCCTTCCATACTTCTTTTTAGCACCCTCTTTCTCGATTTCTCTCTTTTCATTCATCTCGTCATATTCAATGACTCTCCTTTAACTCTCTCAATCCATTCCCCTCTTTCATCTCTCCCTTTATCCTTCACCCTTCAGCTGAGATCCTGAGGGCAATGCTCTGAAAGGAAAGTGACATATAATGCAAAGCTTTCTGAGTACCTATGATGGTTCACGTTCAACTAAAAGAGATTTAGTACACGAGCCTGAAGAAGAGGACAAAAAAGAGAAAAACAGAGGTGTTGGTTTGGACATGAATGAGAATAGAAAGAATTTATCGATTCTAGTTCCAGTTTTGATCACATTCTTTACAGTTCCAAAAAATGCAATAATAAATGGCCATTATAAACAAAAAAGGAGCTAACACATTTTAATGTTTCAGTGCTGTGATTGACTAGCCTGGTAATACCAGACTCTGCTACTTCACTTTGCTTCGTAGACAGAGTCTGGCATAGCATAATAGAGAAGTGTTTTCTCTCTCGCTAGGGGGCGATTTCTAAAGTTTAAAATCATTGGTTACCCGTAAGCCAATCAGATAAGTTTATTTATGACGTATGTTATGCGCTGACACAGCCGCATCGAACCACAGACATCATGCATCGAACTCGAATCTATGATCGAAATTCCACTGTAAAACTGCTGTAAACACTTGATGATGCGAGCGAAATACCGGAGTGAACATGGCTGTGAACGACTTTTTTGATCGGTGGAGTGTGTAATAGAATGACTGCTGCGCTTGGAGAGAGAGAGAGAGAGGAGAGAGAGAGAGAGAGAGAGAGAGAGAGAGAGAGAGAGAGAGAGAGAGAGAGAGAGAGAGAGAGAGAGAGAGAGAGAGAGAGAGAGAGAGAGAGAGAGAGAGAGAGAGAGAGAGAGAGAGAGAGAGAGAGAGAGAGAGAGAGAGAGGAGAGAGAGAGAGAGAGAGAGAGAGAGAGAGAGAGAGAGAGAGAGAGAGAGAGAGAGAGAGAGAGAGAGAGCCGCGCGCGCACTCTCAGGTCTTCAAACAACACGAGCGCTATCTTGCTCTCTCCCTCGCAAATATTAATCAAAATCAATCGACAAGATAGTAAAAGATCGGAAGACCGCAGTTTCACGTGGAGCATTTGGAGATTTTTAGAGATTAGAGACTCTAGGAACAACATCTCAATATAAAACATCTAAACACTATAAAAGCTTGTCTCATATAGACGCCTGTCTCAAATACAAGCTGGTGCAGTTAGACGATTTGGGCAAATAAAAGCCTGGGCTATTATTTGAAGTTTTACGGTATTTAAGACCTGGAAAAGAAAGGAGACACTGACCTGTCAAAAGGCTCCCCAGTTTCTCGCTGACGATCGGCAATAGTTGATAAATTAAACTTTTCCCAAAGGGAGTAGGGCCACAACATCACCTCCATTCAACATGTTTAATACACACTCTTCTTGTTCGGGCTTCAGTTTGCTAATGCCGGGAATATTCTCCACAAGAGCGAATTGCATCCGCGTCTCCCTATCCGTGGTCGTTTTCGATTTCTCTGACCTAACTCTTAAACTCGGCGCTTAGCGACTACGTCACGGCTTTCAGCCCACCTTCTGTTCAATGATTGGCCCGGCTGTTTTCAGGCCGGTGGAAAACAGAAAGATAGGCTGCTATCTCAGACTGACTACAGGAGCGAAATGAAATTAGCGGAAGTAGGAAGTCTGACGCAGTCAGGCTAGTGATTGACATGACCAATAACATTTTTAGAATAGGATGTTTTAACATTTTTGCATGTTTTTGATCCAGTTAACAGAAAAATATTTGGTTCAGGAATCATACTGCATTGGTTGCACTACATGTTTTTAAATTGCTAAAAAGAAGCAGCTTTCGCAAGTCATTCGTTTATCAATCAGCAGGATTCTGTCGATTTGGTGTCAGTTTTGTGCTGTCCTTGAATATTGTAGGTAAATCTGAATTTTAGTATGCATCAGTGGAAAAAAACACATGCGAAAACATTAATGGAACCAACATCATTCATTCTGGTATTTTGTTTTTTAAATGGAATAAGTTCTGAATACGAACCAGTTCTCAGTTATTAAAACCCACACTATACTGTGCTTATAGCAACAACTGGAATGGGGAATCTTTAGCATATCTTATTAGCAACAAATGCATACACGGCATATGCACACCATCATTTGGAAGTTTTATTTCGTCAATGATTTTTAACCCTTAATGAGGGTTACAATAACTAAATTTACTAGAGAGTGAATTAAATATTAGAATTAAAGAGTGATTTGTTCATATATCCAACCCGATCTCACGGCAATTAGTACGTAGCCTATTTTCCGAGGTGGTTCATTCGTACGAATTCATACGACCTCACTCGTACAAATTCTTGGTAAATCGTACATATTTCACGAGTTGCCCAATTCATATGAATTTGTACAAATGACCTACCCCTGACCCCACTCCTAAACCTACTAAATCACTGGGGTTTAGACAAATCGTACGAATTTGTACGAATTAGCCACCTCGTACGAAGTGGTTGTGAGATATAGCATTGATATATCTGCACTCACAGTCCCCATTGAAGGACTATATCTTCCAAGAACACTATAAAGATTATATATTATATTGGCCATGAAGGCAGTACTGTCGCCCCCGAATCGATCACTGTGAAACACTCTTACCTGACAGATGATCATAGAGTGCAGTAGAGGGGCAATAGTCGTCTTTAAGGTGCCGTACTGTGCATTAACGTATGTCCTGCAAACACACACATACCATAGTCTCTTAAGCAATTACTCTGTGGGCTGTGAAGGTCAAGGACACTTTGATCAATCAGAGCAAAAACGCATTAAACCATCCAACACACCTTTAACATGACCATATCTTCATTCTCTGTGTCATTGTCTAAGATGCCCTCTGGTGTAAAATTACATTTCCATTTTAATATACCGTCATGGCATAATCACACATATGCACTCAGAGAATCCTCTTTGATCTTAATTAGTAATCTATTGCCCTCGAGTAGGTGGGACATTCATATATTCTTCAACATTAACACAGAATATGACTGTTCAGCATCACTATTATGAAGATAGTTTTTGAGAGTGATTTCATAGTGAAATTATTTAGTGACACAAAAGGTCACTATAGTTCACATGGCCTTTTTGCTTGTGGATTCCTTTTTGAGATATAAATTGCAAGATGTTGATATATATTTAACATGTTACACAATCCAATGTCACAATAAATTCAATTTTAAGTATAAAATATCGCCTACAATTTACTTTGATATATTTTTCTCAGCTTTGAGGTGTGATTGGAAAAGAATGTAAGTCCTAATATAAATTAGTAATCTTCTCATAAGGTGACAGTAATAATGTCTGAAATACAATTGATATACTATATAATAAACATATGTACTACTAGATAGGCCTACTTGTGTTTTGAGAGAGAATGTGAGAGAGAAATAGATATGTTGCTTACCTCGCCAGCATAGATCTATAGAGAAGGCAGACCATTATTCAGTTCTGCTGTACTGCATTTATCCTTTAACACTTCCAACACACACAAGCAAACATAGAGAAAATATGACTGTGGGTTGCAACTGTCTTTTTAAAAAGTCAATTGCACGAGTGAGAGGTTTGTACTGGGAGGAAGGTTGAGATAAGTCTGGTTGAGTGATAAATCTGCTCTTTCATTCATCAGACGCTACAGTGGTGTAATTCTTTCTGTGGTGAAGAAATGGAGAAGTCACACACACATTTACATTTATGTTACACCATAGCTATATATTCAAATAGGTAATTTACTTTTTTATTTTTATGATTAAGAAACATTTTTTAAAGTAGAGAAAAATGTGAAAAAGAAAATAGAATTCAATAAATAAAAATACATCTTAAATAATAGCCTAAACAACCAAAGGACATTCTGATCTAGTGATCACATTATTTTCAATTATAAAATAAATGTCTCAAAGTTCACTACACACTGTAGCCTACTGAACGCTACAGAATTGCAGTTCTCTAAAATAAACGACCTCTCTATAACTCATAACAACACGATGAAATTATCTTTGCATGAAACATCGTTTGGATTTAAATTTGAGAGTTTTAGCATCACCTTTAACTTTTAATCCAGATCTTGATTTGATCCGAACCGCCTGCCGCGGCGCAGCATTAGCTTTTCTCGAGACATAAATAAGAGTTTAGCGTGAGCAGAGGAAAGAGGTCCTTTATAATGAAATACGCCGCGACACTTGAGACAAACTGCATTGTAAGTGCTGTCTAAAGTGCGCTAAACGGATGCGACAAGCGGGAACTCGTTTTGGTGGGGAGGTCGATGGAGTCGTGACAGCGACCGTCGTTTGGTGATTGAGTTTGAGTCGGAACTAACTGCGAATATGGTGGCACACACACTGTTATTTCCCGCCTCATGTGTGTTGATTTACTGCGAGCTGTTGCGCGCGATCTGCGCGAGGAAATTAACAGCACTCAATCATCTTTACATCTTCTCATAGGGATAGGAGAAGAGATAAGAAGGCAGGAGACCCTGACTGTTTTGTTTTATAGGAGGTAGCCTAAAATCAACACAGTGCGTGCGTTTTGATGATCGTGCAGGTTTCCACATGAATAATGCACTGCCATTATTTTTAGAGATCGACCATCTCAGTGACTTTTTGCTGAGATCTGCAAGGATGTATCAACTCATCTCTCTCTCTCTCTCTCTCTCTCTCTCTCTCTCTCTCTCTCTCTCTCTCTCTCTCTCTCTCTCATTAGTCATACCTGAAAAATATCGTTATCATCACAAATATCTTAATGTGACATATTAAATAAATTGGGTTGTATAGGCATATAAGTCAATGATCTTCATGTATCTTATTAGACTTTGACTGCATATTTTAGTAAACTGCACCTGTTTTGTAAAAGTTTTGTTTCAGTCAACTGTAGCCTCCTGCATCAAAATCAGTCAAGCTTATTTAAAAACTGCAAATATTGTTGGCTCTTGTATGAATTGCTCATTATGTTCCTCATTTGTAAGTCAACCAACAAGGTTCTCCTAAATGAGTAAATGTAAATGTAATGCAAATCTTGCAATTGGCCACTAACCCTCTGATGAGCAATCATTAAAAGTTCAACATCATGCATGACTCATCAGTTCTCTAACAGGAACCCTATCAGTCAATGCTTAATTTACCAGCGTCTTACTCTACATTATTTTCAATGCTGATTGAAGAAAAAAAATGGTGGTACAAATCACTCCTTTTCTGAAAATCTGCATGGTTATAGGCCACGACATTCAAACAGAACAACAATTAGGCTATACTATACCCATGCAGATAGTTTCCATACATTAGAGAGGAGAAATGCATTTAAAGGGCATTATAGTTGTTTTTATGTCTGCTATAAAGCCAAAGTTGACTGATGTAATAGACCATGTCAGATGCACC
This sequence comes from Chrosomus eos, assembly GCA_036326025.1. Taxonomy (NCBI): domain Eukaryota; kingdom Metazoa; phylum Chordata; class Actinopteri; order Cypriniformes; family Leuciscidae; genus Chrosomus; species Chrosomus eos. The sequence goes on from CM070833.1 coordinate 21,696,122, forward strand.
ATTTTCCCTTTAATGGCCTATTAATGGCCCTTTTGAGTGAAGACAAAGCACAGGAAAGAGAAGCAAAGATGAGACATCCCTCAAACAGAGCTTACTGTTCTTTTGAGGATGCTTGAACCCCCATGAGGCATCAGTAAGGGCAGAATAGCTCTGTATATTATGCTAATAAAGGTATTTGAGGAGGGAGAGAAACCCAGCAGCTGTCTAAACCACGCTCCCTCTCCCCTGAACAACTACTGAACACTTTTTTATGAAAGAAAATAACAAACCGTTTTAACAATGAAAGATTAGAGTGCAGATCAAATCGATGTATCTTATATAAAGTTCTGTCACGTATGGCACAGGTTAACTCAACCTATTTGCAATCACATCGTTATTATCTGAGGGCACAGCTGATTGGTTCCTGCCAATGAGCTTGCGCGCTCAACCTTCAAATGTGTGGGTAGCATTTGCCTTAGCAGTGAGGACTGCACCGCTAAGAAACCCTCAGAAAACCTCCACCTTCCCCAAGTCCACCTGTATAGATCTGCTGGTAATTCATGTACGCTAGTATATTGTACAGCAACAGCATGTATTTCTTGCTCACAGCAGCGTGTCGTTATTCTTCGCTATTCCGCCAAGACCATACATATCAACATTGTCATACCCATTACCATGGCAAACACTCCGAGGCTTGTCATGACAGAAGAAACTGGGATCGACTAGGCAATGTTTATGCTGGATATATTAATTTCTGGAATTGTTTTGTTATTCTGGACAGTTCGGTGAACTTGTATTTGTTACAAAACTGACTAGTACTATGACACGACTTAAGCCTTAGGCATCCTAAGAACTGGATATGGATGGAATAGACATTTTACTGTGAGATGACACAATGATTATAAAAGACAGATGAGGATTGCCGTGCCCTTTTTGCTAAAAAAAAGTCTAGCACTATTCTCAATCATCTTTTCGATTTATCTAACAGATTGTCCTAACCTGCCCCTCCTCCTTAGCCTATTACAGCTTAAATGTCTTAATTTTGTCAAAAGCTTAATAAATTACACCATTAACTGGTGAATTAGTGTTGTCACTTCACCATTCTCCCAATATGTAAATGGAAAAGACCTTTAAAGACATGCCATAAATGTGTCTTAAATAACTTAACATGTCATCTCATCCCTCAGGGAAATTACATTAAATGCTTGGGTAAAAGCATACATGGGGTTTTCATATAACATTACAAAACACATTCTTAAGATCAACTTAACTTACAGCCATTTATTATTTTAGTATTGCCCCAAACGAGCAGGTAAATCACTCAGAAGTAAAGGAATATTTCACCAAAACATGACAATTCGTTGTGACAATTCTGCCATTTACTCACCCTCATGTTGCTCCAAATCTCTGACATTTTCCACCATGGAAGAAATTGTGAAGGCACTATTATTTGCCTTTCCATGCAAATAATATCCTTTCTTTTGTTTTCCATTGTCTCTGGTAAACTGTGGAAGCAAGGATAAAACTACACTGTAAAAAATGAATCATGGGTCTTGTAATTTTCATTTAAAAAAATAAGGTGCTAATTCAATTTTATTAAGATATTTTATTAAGAATATATTTTATTAAGAAAATTGTGGTTCAGTGTTTCATTGAAAATATTGAGAACATTTCACTAATAAAACCAAGAGATACATTTTAAGGAAACATACACAGTTTTGAGGCTTGAATTGAGGAACCGACAAAAATAAAAATAAAATAAAGGAAAAAAGGCTCCCTATTTATTTTAATAAATTTTCTTTTAAGCTCAATTATGCGGTTTTATTTAGAGACGCCATTGTTAGTTCCCAGCATGCTTTGCACATGGCTGGAAATGGAGAGTAAATATTGAAATTAAGTGTTTTTTAATGTGTTTTTGAGTAAAGGAAACATCTGTTAATGTTTAATGTTCAGTTATGTTTGACATTTGAAAGAGTTTCTATTATGTTAAAGTTTTGAATGTTACCATTGTGCAGAAGAGTAGGGCTTATGGTCAGGTTGTAAATAATTACCTGTATTAACTTTCTGAAGAAGCTTTAATATGGGACTGCTTTTAAGTGACAGGTGGATTGGTATATTCTACACCTGAGAAATATTATGTGGATCTAAATTGATTGATAAACTTTGTCAAAACTTGCCAGAATGGTTTGTGAATGTCGCACTGTGTTCATAGAGTACATTAGCAGCTCAACCCAACTGTACTGTGATGTGCATGAAAAATCGATTAAGTCACAGTTGATGGCTCGCACAGAGAATATACATGAATATGCTTTTTGAAAGGAAGTAAATAAAGTGACAGGAAAGGAAAAGGGAAGGAAGAGGACAGAACAAAGACAAACCTTTGACTAAAGCAGAATTAAACTATTTTTAGTTCACAATACAAGCTTATATCTTAAAGAATTGTATTTATTTATTTATTTTTTGCTCATGTCTGTTAGCCTTGAGATCATTTACCATTACATTTATGAGCTACTTATTGAAAACTGATTTGAAAAAAAAAATGCACAAAATAAGATTAATTAGAAAAATATCCAAAAACCACTATACATTAGAACAATGTCAATGTATATATTTTGTTGACTTGTATTGTGTACATTATCCCAAATGTTTACAACAATGTTTAAATCCAGAGAAACCATACACTTTAATATATTATGTGTTTTATTAGACAGGTGAGCAACTGTTTGTATACCTTTATCGACAGAAACTAATAATTTTTATATAGCTCAACACGGTTAGTCTTGCTGTGTGAATCCCATTTTCTTGATTTACCGTGACTGTGAGTAACATGTTTGTACGCAAAAAGTAAATCAGACAACACTATTTTGTCAAGTGGCTAACATAGCACAATCAGTAAGAGCTTTAGTAACAGTAATACATTTTCTCCACCATACAATGTTTTAAAATGAATTGCATGCCATTTAGCAAACCAAGTCATTCAGCTTTTATTAACATGATATTCTAATATCAATCTAGCTACAAGTGTCTCAACCCAGGAACAGATCGAACGCAGAGTAACGTTAACATAACTTTCAACACACTCAAACCAGAGGTGTAAAGAGTACCTGAAAACCATACTTGAGTAAAAGTACAGATACCTTACAGTGAAAATGACTCCATTACAGGTTACAAGTCACCAATTTCAATACGACTTACTTGAGTAAAAGTCTTTTTAACAGTAGGCTACTTTACCAGTATTTTACTCATACTGAACGTATAGGCTCAAAGATTAACTAGTCCTCAACATCTTAGAGACATGCTGTGAAAAACAAGGAACAGTTGATTTGTGAGGAGAGCAATCATGTTTATTTTCTAAAATCAAAATAAAACTGAACACGTCAATATTGCAATAAATCAAGGTTGACACAACAGCCTCTTAGACACTACAAATACCAAGTCTCATTAAAGGCCTATATGCATTTTCTGAAATTTAAAGGAGTAGTTCCTTTTAAATGAAAATTCTGTCATACAATACTCACCTCATGTTGTTTCAACTGTATGATTTCTTTCTTCTGCTGAACAGAAAGGAAGATATTAGAAGAAGTCAGTAACCAGCAGTTTGGTTCCCATTGACTTCCATAGTAGGAAAAATATACTATGCTAGTCAATGGAACCAGAAACTGCTGGTTATGACAATCTTCTCTCCTTTCTGTTCAGCGAAGAAAGAAATGATACAGGTTGAAACAACATGAGGTGAGTATATATGACAGAATTTTCATTTTAAGGAACTACTCCTTAAACTCGCGACTGACACCGTGGCCAAAAAACAGAACTGCTTTTCCTTTCTGCTCGCTCTCGCAGCCAGGGTTGCCAGGTCTGCACAACAAAACCAGCCCAATTGCTCATCAAAACTAACCCAATCACGGCCAAAAATAGTCAAATAGCGTTCCCGGGTGTTCCCCTATAACAATCATGTCCCAGTGAGTAAAACAATCGCGTCAACCTGTGCACTACACAAACAACCCGCGGAAACAGTGCAGGCATACGGACCTGGCAACACTGCTCGCAGCGCTCGTACGTGCGTGCACACTTCACAAGTCATCTGCTGCCTGCAAGGAGGTCAACATTATGTTTACAGAGGTAAGAACAGTCAAAAACATATATTGTTTGAGATAAGTTTGCGAGTGTAGGCTACTTGCTGACTAGCGGTGGTGGCAGAGTGATCTGAAACGTTTAACATGAACGCGCTTGACGTCACATCCACAGACAGCGCGGGAAAAATCCGACCCGACAGAAAATAGGAAAAATAGGACACAGGCTGCACCCACTATGAGCGGACAAGGTGTCAGTATGCTCAACAGGAGATGTTTGAGTCATAAATGCTAAAATAAAAAGGCTATTGTTACGTTTATTTTGGGGAAAAAGTTGCATAATAGTCCCTTTAAAGGAAAACTCCGGTCAATTTTAACATTGAGCTCATTTTTTGTACATTTGGAGTGCTGTCAGTACAGAGAACAACGACAAAAATCGGTGTTGCCTACACCGTGTTATCCTCTTTTTAAAATTCCAACATGACATCATGACTTTTGCGTAAACATTTTTTATACGCATTTTGAGCTATCCGCGTGTATGCGTGTATATCTACGCCGTTATGTCCGAGTGATTCCGCGTGTATGTAGGCTACGCCGTTAAAAATCCGACCGAAACAAAGCCAAATTTTGATATACATCTTGGGGAGCGATATTTTTCTTACTAGATGGTAGGGAAAGACTCATAAATGGTATTAACCAGTGACGGGTAGGTTTAGGGACGGGTTGGGGTAGGTCATAGGCTATTTATATATACAGTAATGTAACGTTAAGTCAACGGCGTTCATAAACACGCTGAAAAGCGATTATGCGTGTTGATAGCACGCCAAAAATGGAAATACGAATTGGCGTGTCATACATACGCAGTTTCATGAGATCAGTCTGTTTGCACCCTGTTGACTTCAATGGGGCAAGTTACCTGCTTTTAGCCTCTTAACATCCTTGATGTGTCATTACAAGTGCACAGCCATGGTGTTATTAAGAGTGACCACGGTCAATCTGACTGCAGTAGATGTGAAAGATATGAATAAAAACGATGTTAATTCAGCCAGCTCACATACCTGTATTTTCTTCCTGTTTTCGGTCGAAGTCCACAGTAGTCAATTGTCCAGTTCGCGCGCGCGATCATTTGTAGGGTAACTAGATAAAAAGTCTCTTTAATATAACAAATAAATAAAATAAAGTTAAGTAAAATGAAATAGTCTGCACTGGACGTGTTGGTTTCGGCCTCATCTCATATATGAAACACCTGCGATTGAGCAACTACCTGCTAATGTAGGCTACTCGCATTCGTAAAGCAGCCTTGTTTAACACACTTTGTTACATAGTTCCAGCACTCCATACAGTTAAATGAAACTAGAATTCAAACTTCAGTCAGCTTGAATAAAGTTGAAATGTTTACAGGAAGGAGAGATGATCATATTTATTCTACTTTTCGAGCACTTGAAGTTCTGGCAGACAAAAACAATGAGGGCATCTGCACATGCTGTTACCATGGTTACCAAACAATGAGAAGAAGAAACAGCTGCTTTTAGCAGCTAGACTATATTTTTTACAGTCTATGGACTAGACTTGAGTTTCTCAGCCTGTTGAGGTTTCATAATGCAAGTCATAAATCACTAAATGAATTCAAAGCATTTTCTCTGACATGTATCAGCCAATTAAGCAATATCACATTCATCGCAGCAGTGCTGTTGTATTGAGTATTAGCAGATGTGATTCCGAAGTCTTCATTTTTACAAAAGTGTATATTGAGTAGGCTAATTAATCTGAGGGCAAATTTGACCAGTTTGTTAATTTTCTTTCCACCAACTTATGTAAAATAGCTCCAAAAGAATCCAGAACGTAAAGCAAGCAATTTTAGCAAGTAGGCCTACTTTGTAAAAAAAAAAAAATTGGAATTTGCCTCTGAATAAAAAAAAAAATGTCCTTACTGCATGCAAGGAATGACATAAAATGATAAGTATCAAAATGTTGTAAGAACAATTTAAACGCTAAATTAGGTACTGTAGCATGCACTAATGTACATAATTTATTCATTATAAATGCTGTATTACAATAATTAAAATAAATGTATATTTATTATAAAAAAAACATATGCACATATTAACTTTACAGAAGACAGAATTGTTCATCTGACATCAGTTCACAGTTAATAGTACTACTGTATAATAGTTGAGGACCTAAAGGGAACTTATCCCTAGAACAAGGCTTGCTCTTACTTCTGAACATTGTTCTCTGAGCGCTTTTCAAGCGGCCCATTGAAAATCTATAATGTTTCATTAGCAGCAGTGCAGAGCTAATCAATCCACCCTGCTGCTCTGCATCCAAGAGTTCTTCCAAACAGTCCTGTAACTACAGTAGCCCATATCAGATAGCTCCTCTCAAGCCCCCTCTGAGAGCTGAATCAGCAAATCTGTATGCACGTTTGTTGCACAAACAGGTCAAATTGTTAGTATAAAGGGATTCATTAAATCCAGGCTAAAAAAATAATGTTCACATTTGGGTAAGCTTAGAGTCATGGGGGAATTCACCAAGAATGAATTGTGCCATTTATTTGCATGCATTGTGCATAATTGTTTGTAATTGCCAATTCAGTAAAAGGAATTAAGATAATTAGGAAACAGATGTGAAAACGTGTCCATAGAATATGCATCGAATTGCAATTTGCACTGTGTAGTTTACAATTTTGATCTGAGATGTTCTCTAATATCACACATGTATATCCTGACAAAAGTATCCTAGCCCTCACGTTGTATTCCAGACATTTTGAGCCGGAGATGATTTTCTTTTTCCTGAAAAAGCTCGCTTGTTACACTTGTGGTATTTGAAAATGACCAGCCTACAAAAAAAGTATTGCTTATAAATCTTTTGTTATGCTGTAATACTGCCAAATATTGGAATCAATGTTTTATCAACTTTTATTTCTTTCAATTAGCAAAGGTTTTGTTTTTCTTTTTGGAACTGATTGATCAGGCCTCATTGATCTGAGCTTATGCACTTCAGTTTTGGTGAATAAGCTAAGCTTGATCTTAATCTTTTTTTACTCAAAAACTGAGGTTCATAATGATTCTACGATCAATCAGTTCCAAAAAGAAATGCAAAACCTGCTTACTGAAAGAAAACAAGTTGCCAAATAAAGGAATCCTATATTTAATGATAATATAGCATAATGTGAGATTTACAAGGCCCTTTAAATGGCAGGTCATTTTTTGACTGGGAATGCCAAATGAGAATGCCAAATGACAAAACTTCCGTAATCATCAGTTACTTAATATATTACCGTCACATTCACCTGTGTGTTGTGCAACACTTGTGTGGAGAGCTGAAATAAATGACTAGTTGGCTAGCTGACAAAATTAATTTTTAAATTATGGGGTAGACTGTGATTAAGCTCATGCGTTGAGCGTGAGACTGCTTCCATAGATTTATCTCCTCTGGTCACGTATTACCTCTCTAATATTAATGAGGGTAGCAAATACTGAATCTTCTATTTCTCTCTCTAATATTGTGTAGCACAGAGGCGCCATATCTGTCACATTTACAGTCTCCAATGTTCACTCGCGCCACTGAAAGCTGTTCTAATTGACCCTGCAGGACTGAAGAGCTCAGAATGCTGTAAATCTGATCTAGTAATCACGTGGCGCCCATTGTGGGGGCCAATGGCCTATAAAAACTGTTACAATTTCTCTGCAATTATCTCAGAACATATCTGTACTTAAGTTATGACTTAATCAGGCTTAATGCACTCTGCAGGCACACCGTTTTGCAGGGTGAGATTTCTAAGCTCCTCTATGACATTTGTTCTTTAAACAGACTGTGACGGCCCAAGTGGAGTCCGCACAATGAGCGGTAATGTTGTGTCATCGCTCACATATTCATTTACACAGTCATTCATTCATTTAAGAATCATTAGTTTCTTTCTTATTTTGTCATTCACATTTATTTTAGTATAATGGGACAATAACCACACAAAAACAACCAAACAAACTAAAACTGACTTGCTCAAATGAACAAGACAACGCTTATAAAGGAAAGGATGGGCCCATTACAAATTAAGAGGGAAAACAATTTAACTACACATTCAACATACAAACTTAAGTAAATCAAAATCAAGTCAAAATAGAGATAATCATATAATAAAGATAATGAAAGCAACATGAAGTCAAATACCATAAATATATAACTAAATAAATCAATTAATAAAGACAATGACGTTTCCTCCTCCCCCGGACCACTCCCAGCAATGGTATGTCCGGGCGGAACCAATAACACTTAAAATCTCCGTTCCTGCCCGGACTCTAATTTTCATCGCGCCAGGATGCGGCCGTTCTGTTTCCACGCCAGGACGCGGCTGCAGTGGACCATGCCTGAAGGTCACCGGTAACCTAAACTCAAAATAGAAACAAATATAAGTGACAGGTACAATGTAAATAATTTGCGTGCACTTCAAATCAGTAACAAAGTAAATAAAAATGTGTTGTAAATGTAAACTGAACAATAAAGAATTAATAGATGTTTGTTTGTTTCCGTGTGGTTATTGTCCATTATACTAAAATAAATGTGAATGACAAAATAAGGAAAGAAATTTAATGATTCTTAAATGAATGAATGACTGTGTAAATAATGTTAGTGTGTTGTAGCGATGACACAACATTACCGCTCTTGTGCGGACTCCACTTGGGCCGTCACACAGAGGTTAAATCAGTCCTCAAATGGCGGTTGGTACTTACGGTACAGCATTTCTGTCCTATTTTTTCCACAGAACCGGAAATTATTCTTGTGTATCAGCAACTTGTGTTCTTTCCGGTACCTGCTCAACAAGACAGTCTATTTTTCATTCTCACCAGATAAAAAATGAGCAAACTTTTACAATACACACGCAAAAACACCAGCACCTGGGAGCACTTGGCGGTTCTAGGCCTTTTTAAACCTAGACCGTTTGTCGTCTCAGCCAGGGGTACAGCGCATATTATTACAAAATTTAATTTCGAATACACACAAAATTTAATTATGTCAAAAGTCCATCTTATTTTAACAGTGCAATGTAAATATCTGATCTAAAAAAAAAAAATAATAATGATATGATGACGATTTTCGGTAGTCAACAGTAGCCTACACTTGTACTGAACTTGTGTTGAACTGTACTGCAGAAAGACAGGTATTATTATATAATTCATACAGTTTTTGTATTGACTTTGTACCATTAAGTACCAGGCTGACTTACTATAGTTATATAGTGGTGGCGATTTTAAAAGGGTTCATGAGGGTTAAGCAGCACTCTATTTTTCCCTACTTCAAGCACTTTTCTTGGCAGGATTTTGGTCAATTATCATGAAACTTACTAGACCCCTATGATGTTTCCTCATCTTTATGCAGTACTTTATCAATGACAGGACAGATTTCCATTTAAATGTGTCATTTCACTTACCCTGCTATATAATATGATGGCTTATATCTACTGACAAAAAAAAGGTTTGTTTTTCACAGGGTTCAAATTTCAGGGCAAAAAAAATAATAATTCAACGAGATTTGTTCAAATCCAAAATGTTTAGAGAGGAAAATTGACTTTTTCTATATCTGATATTGTTGAATGAAGCATTGTCTATATGCCTGGCTGAGATATTATAGAAATTAAGTTAAATACATTTTGTTTAACTGTATTGAGATGAATACTGAAAAGGCCTAAAATAGGTGATCGTGAAAGAATTTATCTTTATAACTATTTAGCAAAATAATTTGAGGCAAACCAAAACTAATGCTTAATGCTTGAGAAAAACAATAATAATTATTATAATGGAAAAAGTAATAGAAAAATAAGAAAACAAGAGGGTAACAACACATACAGTAGTAGATCATATGCATATTGTTATATATGTTATAAGACAAGGTATAGTTGTAAAATCTTTACTTTGAACAAAGGAGCTGGGCAAACAGATTTATCACTAGCTTGATTCAGAGGGACTTGTGCTCTTTGTGTAATGTGGTTTTAGGCAATTGTATTAACTTTTGTAATTAGATTGCCAAAACTGCATTTCATTACACCTGAATTCAATGAAAGTCTTTTATCAAAAGTAACTTTTGAATCCACAAGAAATTCCAGCGGTGTCCATAAAGACCTCTTGCAGAAGCCAGGTTTGCTTATTGTTGCAGATTGGTATAGAAGGACATGCACTTGTATACAACGTTCTAAAAGAGGGGGACAAACATTTTCAAGTTGATTCAAACTACTCAATGTACCAATTTTTTAGAATTGTATTGCAACCATTCATCAACTGCAAGCAATTAACATTGAATAAATCTAATCTGATCGTTTTACACACGGGGAGGGTTGTCAAGCTTGTAAGGATAGAGATTTTGCTTGTGTGTGCTAGGATTGTACACAGGATGACTGGACAGCTCTTTATCCTGATTCCTACAGAAAGACGTTTTAGTTCAGAGATATGAAGAAGACTGTTTTCAATACAACTTCATTCAACACACACACAACACAACACACACGCGCACCACGTTGGTTGCAACTGCATTATGAGATTCTTGACTACTGGTTTACGGTACAACTCTCTTATCTCGCATGTCAAATGAGTTTTTGTTTGAGTATGTAACGAAGACTGTATTAATTCTACAACTATCACAACACACACACACACACACACACACACACGTTGGTGACTTATGAGGACTTTCATAGGCGTAATGGTTTTATACTGACAAACTATATATTCTAATCCCCTTATTACAGGAGACATGCTGATTTTACATTTTAAAAAACATTGTTTTTTATGTTTTTTAAGCTGTTTGAAATATGAGGACGCATGCAATGTCCTCATATTTCACGTGTAAGTTGTAATACTAGTGTAATACCCATGTCATTATACACATTTGTGTCCTCATATATCACAAAAACAAGAACACACACACACACACACACACACATTTACAAACAACAACATCAAGAAAGCCACTGGTTTTATCAGATCCATAACATAATGATTCATTTTTACAAAGGATACTTCTCTACTTAGACCAGAACGTAAAAATCAGTGTTAATTATGTCTGACCTCAGAAACCAAATAAAGCAGATTTAAAGGAATTGCGTAATTGTAAATCTAAATCACCTTTCTGACCCAAATTATCCTCCAACAACCTCTCATTTCACCCTGTTCAAAAAAACGATCCAAATGACATACGGTTGTGTTTTCAGACTGCTTAGACAATTAAACTGAAGATTAATGCAGCTATAATGTTTGGATGGGTATACTTGTAAAATGGAGACACGTTGTTGCCTCTGAGAGAGCAATGAAACAGCACTTCAGCTCAGGCAAAGGTAAAGACACAGAGATGGACCTGAGACTTACTTGGGTTGAAATGGGTTCAGTTTAGCGCATAGCACAAATTCACCAAACTATAAATTTCAAAGAGAGAGTGAATTCAGAGGTCAGAATCTTCATCTGGTCCTCATTTCAGCTGATTCTGCTTGCCTGTTCACTAAAAAGACCACTAAAGAGTCTCATTTAGATGCAGGGCTATATCTGAAATGTATACTGTAATATAGTATAATACTCAAAGGGGAATGTAAAAAGCAAAACTTTAGTCATGGATGAAGCTCATACAAAAAGTGTCACCTCTGGCTCAAAATCAGTTCTGTGCACACACAGAATCAAGCATACTGAAATTCCCAGAGTGCCTCTTAGAAACCATTGGGGATATTTTGAAGATGTGCAGCATTTTAAAGAAAACAACAGCTCCTTTTTTCTCTGATGAAAATTTCTGAAATGAAGAGACATTACTCGAAAGCCAGAGTAAGTGAATTTAGGTTCTCGCGTAGGTGATTTTATTCCATTTTTAAGCAGTTATGTGCGCATGGGGAGATGCTGAGGCATTGTGTGCCATACCAGTAATATTCTGTGATATACACGTATAGTTTAATGGGCTGAGAGGGAATTTCCTGGACCACCCCTTCTAATAACGACAGGATGAAGAGGTTGTATATGGAATGTCAATGTCCTTTTCCCCACACTGGCATAGCACACACTATTCACACTCTTTTTTCGCACCTGAAATGGCCATGGAGTCAAACAGCCATCTCTGTTTCATTCTGGTCCATTGGGTCCGTCTCATTTCTGTTATTGCCTCTGTCACTGAAGGGATGGTCTATCATGTGAATACATAATATGTGTTAGAAGAACAGAGCAAAAGAGCAGTCCTGGGGAAATGTGAGCTTGACTTGTATCGATATGCAAGAGCTAACACTTCTATCAAAGAAACGACCCAAAGACCTTCACACATCTGATTCACCTGCCATTATCTCCACCTCATAAGTCTTACGGCTTACACTCCATCACACACACAGAGAGAGACAGATAGAGAGAGCGGGGGGAGATAGAGAAGGGGTGAGATATTGAGATAAAGAGAGAGAGCCTCAGACGTGACAAAATCAGATAGTATTCAGAAGAGAACTGAAAGGCAACAAAAGAGGAAAAATCTGTATGCTAGTGGGTCCTCAGTATAAACACAGATATATTAAATTATTCTCCATACAGTATAAGTCAGATCCACTCCCATGCATGCATATTGGACAATACACTTACATATTAGGCTATTTAAACACAGCATGAAATAAAATTTCACCCAATCTATTTTCTAAATGCATGCCATAGATGTAAACAATTCGTCCATGCATGTGTTTCATGTGAACAATTTTTTTTTGACCCAATACGTCTTGTAAATCTATGGCTACAACTTGGTTACCATGAAAAGTGTCAAGCACTTGGTGCTCACCAAGTCGACACACTGTAGAAATGACCAAATATGTTCAACAAGCTGAAAGAAGATCGGTTTCTTTGTAGGGAACGTTTAAATGTTACTGAAGTTTGTCGTCATTGAAAATATTCACTTTCCACTGGCCACGGAGGGGAATCAGAGATTGTGGGTCACATTCAGCGGACAGACACCAACACACTGTTTTTTTCTATATTTATTTCAACACACGACAACCAAAATCAAATCCATTGACGCTTGTGAATAGTTTTGTAGTGGCTGCCTGCAAGTTCTGTTCATTCACAAGCCGATAAACTGTCATTCTCACTAAGGTAATGTTAAACCAAACAAAATACAAAACTTGGCAGTGGGTTTAATCTGCGACATTATTAAAGGATTAGTTCACTTTTTAAAAAACTTTTGCTGATAATTTACTCACCCCCATGTCATCCAAGATGTCCATGTCTTTCTTTCTTCAGTCGAAAAGAAATTAATGATTTCGATGAAAACATTCCAGGATTTTTCTCCATATAATGGACTTCAATAGTGGCCAAAACGGTTCAAGGTCCAAATGAGTTTTCAGTGCAGCTTCAAATGACTTCAAATGACAAATGACGTACCAGACGATGAATAGAGAGACTAAGTCCCTCCCCTTCCGGTCGACCGCCATGGGACCTTAATTCGGAAAAATATTGTATGGTAGTCAATGGCGAGAGACAACAAATATTTTGATCTCGTTTGAATTGTGCCCTGAATGTTTGCACATATGATGTTTGTCAATTTAAAATATACATTTTAATGTCAAGAAAGTCGCCGTTTGATGTAAAACTGTTGAGGTATAAGACTGAGAAGATACGTAATTACAAAGACTACAAACCCATAAGGCGCACATTTTCTCTCAATGAATGAAGCTAACTTTACTGAAGCTAACGTCTGTCATTTTTTCTATATTCTTACGTTATAATCGTAACGTTACGCCGTCATGCCTGTGTGTTGTGTTCCAGACTGCACACATACGAGCAATGGATCTTGCTCGTGGTTTCCCTTCCCGGGAGATGTAGTTCATTGAGCGATTTTCACATAAAACTAAATGTTACTCTTCTGTTTTATGACAAACTGCGACTTTCTTGACTTTCATAATTATCTTTTAAATTGACAAACATCATATGTGTAGTTCAGGGCACAGTTCAGACGGAATAAAAGATAAGTTGTCTCTCGCCATTGACTACCATACATATTTTTTCCGAAATAAGGTCCCATGTGCCGGAAGCGGAGGGGCCGGACTTAGGCTCTCTATAAGGTTCTTATCTAGCGAAACGATGCGCCATTTCGAAAATAAATAAAACAGTCAAAGTATTATTAGAACAAATGCTCGCCTTGTTCTGTCCTGAGATGTACGTTTGTGATTCTCCTGTTCGAACTCGTTCATTAAAATGAACAAATCTTTTTTCGAGTCATTTCGTTCGTTGAATGAACAAAATGACTCGAAAAAAGACTCGTTCAAAATGAACAAATCTTTTTTCGAGTCATTTTCGTTCGTTGAATGAATAAAATGACTCGAAAAAAGATTTGTTCATTTTGAATGAGTCTTTTCGAGTCATTTGTCATTCAAAGAACGAAATGACTCGAAAAAAGATTTGTTCATTTTAATGAACGAGTTCGAACAGGAGAATCACAACGTACATCTCATGACAGAACAAGGCGAGCATTTGTGCTAATAATACTTATAACTGTTTATTTATTTTCGAAATGGCGCATCTTTCGTAGATAAGACCTTATTCATCGTTGTATCGTCATTTGTCATTTGAAGTCATTTGAAGCTGCACTGAAAACTCATTTGGACCTTGAACCGTTTTGGCCACTATTGAAGACCATTATATGGAGAAAAATCCTGGAATGTTTTCATCAAAATCATTAATTTCTTTTCGACTGAAGAAAGAAAGACGTGGACATCTTGGATGACATGGGGGTGAGTAAATTATCAGCAAAAGTTTTTTAAAAAGTGAACTAATCCTTTAATAGATTTGCTATCTGGCATCTTCTCTTCACCCCCTCAATCTTCCCTTAGTGTTTTTACATGTAGAAATGCAGTTGTCAATGCAGCATGAATGACCTATACAATGAGACATTTTTGACAGTCACGACAGAAAATCCAAACACTGCCTTAAAGGGATAGTTCACCTAAAAATTTTAATTTTTTCATCACTTATTCACCCTAAAGTTTCTCCAAATCTGTATGATTTTCTTTCTTCTATTGAACACAAAAAATATATATTTAAAAAAATAACCAGATGGTAATCAGACAGTTGACGATAGCCATTGACTTCTATATTAGGAAAAAAAAAATCTATAAAAGTTAATGGGTGCAGTCATCAACATTTTTTTAAATATATTTGTGTTCAACAGAAGAAAGAAACTCATACAGGTTATTAAATAAGTATGTTAAAAAAACATACAAACAAAAGAAATTAAATCTGTACTGTCTAAGTCTAACAACTAAAAACTGGCGCTATCTTCTCCTGTCTGTGTGACAGACACACACAGGACTCAAACACACAGAAAGCCGCTTCAGACAGCGTGCCGGTGTAGTGCCATTATGTGACCCACCGAATTATGTGACCCAGGTGTTGGGATAATGAGTAGGATGGATTTGACCAATACAGCATCTACTAGGGTCACATAATTCAGCTCAATGTAAGGTCCAGCAACATGGCTACAAAATGCAATTGAACATTTACACTGTTATTGCCCAGGGATAAAAACATAAAAAGCCAAAAAACTAAAGACCTTGCTTTGATTACCTTACTCTACATGCTAGAGTTTTTTGTTGCCCATTACTCTAAATATGAATAGGCTGCACATAGGCAATGCAATAAAAAAGGAGCCAATATTGGGTTGTAATGTAATGTAGATCTTAGCATTATTTTAATTGAAACAAACAAAAACTAATGTTTTTTAATGATTTCTAATGTTTTTATGTTTTTTCTCTTTATTTCATCTTTTCTTTTCTTAATTTAATCTTAGCTCTATCATCATACAGTGGCCTAGAGAGCTCAATGTGACGCGCTGCAACTGAAGAAAACATGCAAATAGAAAAAAAACAACCGCAAATAAAAAAATGTTTCATCAGTTTTACAATACATGTGTGCTCCAAATACTCACACATCTAAATACAGAAACGCGCTGCAAAAGCTCACAACATAACCAAACACAGAAACGCGCTGCAAAAGTTCACAACACAACCAATTACAGAAACGCACTGCAAATAGCACAGATCACAATGGAAATGTTTCCAGGGGACCCCAATAAGTGACGAACCCGGCTGGGACATGCTTATAGCTCAAATTCTACTTTTTTTATTTCATTTTATTTTTTAAACTTTCTTTGTTCTTAATTTGCGGGTGTTTTTTTTTCAATTTGCCTATGTTTTCTTCAGTTGCAGCGCGTTGAGCTCTCTTGGCCACCGTACTATCAGCTTTACACATAAGCAAAATAAAGTATTATTATCTAAAAAATTAAGAACTGAGGACTGAACTGTTTCTACTGTTTTCTTTTATGTTCTACAATAATTATTTTGAGATTTATTCTGGCAGGCCATGTTCTATGAAGGAATTGGCGGGCAAAATTGTCACTAGTTCAGATTCTTCTCAACATACATATCTAATTAATGTATTGGTTAAGGATATTCTACCCAAGCCATCAAACTGACATCATCAGAGATGTAACGTCATTCCAGAGCGGAAGCAAGTTTTCAAGTCAAGTCATCCTCATTTATATAGTGCTTTTAACAATGTAGATTGTTTCAAAGCAGCTTTACAGAGATAAACATATAATTTAAGGTAACAGAGATAGGTTTGGTTTTATAGCGGTTCATGAATAATGTTATTTCCAGTTATTTCAAGTTAGTTTTGATTGATTCACTTCCGTTGAAATTATCATTTGTTATTAAATTAGGGGCCGCTAAGACGACACCGTTCTCTCTAAAAAGACTTTAAACGCGAACCTGTGATAAACATGTGTGCGTTCACATGCACATTAAGAATTGATTCTATAGTTATGTGCGTTTGAATATAAGTGCGTAGGTTTGTAATTCCCTACAAACCATGCCTAACAAACTACTTGTCTTGCCTATAAATTTTGATGCAGAATTTTAGGGGTATTTCTTAACATCATATAATTTTTTTTAAATATTGCTGATTACTTAAAAAGCATTAAATGGTTTAGCTCCCCACTACTTCATCGAGCTGTTAACGCATTATAGTCCTTCACGTCTATTGCCATCTCAAAATTCCTGCCAGTTGATAATACCTAGAATATCAAAATTGACTGCTGGCGGTAGATCCTTTTCCTATTTAGCACCAAAACTTTGGAACAGTCTTCCTAACATTGTCCAGGAAGCAGATGCTCTCAGTCAGTACAAATCTAGACTAAAAACACATCTCTTTGCATATCCCTAGCATACACATAACACATTATAGACTTCTATAATTCAATGTTAGGCTGCATAGATTAGGGCAGCCGGAACCTAGAACACTTACCATAAATCCTGATGTACTTGTTACATCATTAGAATGATGGCGTCTAGACTAGTATTAGTCTCTCTGTTTATCCTGAGGTCCTGAAGTATCAACTAAAGTCTCTCCCCTGTGAAGGCCTCCTTCCTTTCCCTTTACCTCTGTACAGATAAAGCTTTGTCGGGGTAATTCCAGTTCACGTGGCTATACAGAAGCAATAAATAATTCTTTATTATAAATTAAAGCCAGACAAGTAGTTTGTTGAGGGTTGGTTTGTAAAGAAGGACTACACACCTACTCACATATATGTTCAAACATGTATATTATATTATTATATATATTCACTATAATATATTTCACTAATATACATTGACTATATGCTTTGAGCCCTCTAAAAGAGCCCTCTAAAACATTGTGACCTACACAGTGTCATGAACATTTGTTTCATATGAAGAAAGAACGTAATAACCTGTCAGAACATTTTCCCTTTAGGGCCAGGGGGGACAAAAGCAATGTTCATTTGCACTCCAAAACAAAGGGCAGGAGCTCCTCTAATGAAAGTTGTGTAAAAGGAAAAGAAGGAGAAAGAGTCGGAAAGAGAGAAAGTCTCAAAGCAACATCGTTTTGACCATTTGACCTTGTGCATATTATATCTGCTTACATTATCAGTTTATTATATTATATTAGAAATATGGATTTGAATATATAGGTAAAGGAATGATCAAACAAACCAATGAAACCAACCCTCAGTTGTCTGTTTAAACAAAAAAATGAATCCTCCCCCTGGACAAAACCTGAGGAATCAGATTAAAACTATAAATTGTTAATATGGCCCCCCAACCACGAGTAAAACTGCTGGAGAGTGAAGAAATGTGCCATCCCATTAAATGCCTCACTGGACACCTGTCCACCAACTCAGCCTCTGGAGCGTTTTACACATTTTTTAACCATTTTGTGACCCTAACACAGGTACGGATTTAGACGTTGATTTGCCCAGGGCAAGGATGTCTCAAAGGCCCACCTTTGCACCTGTATGTACAATCAGGATTTACAATGACACTAATACGCAGAGAATACACACAATATTCTGTACTTTTACACTACTGTCATGGATACACCAGGCTCCACTGTCACTCCCTCACAATGCTCACTAATCTAATCACCATCACCTCTGCACGCTCATCACCACAGTATATAAGGACACACCTCAGTTACACTCATTGTCACTATTTACCGGCAACTGAGGTGTGTGCACTCAATCTCCTTTGGCTATCTCTCGTCACGATCTCCTGGAATCCACCTGAAAGACAGAGATAGACTCAGTTACCTGTTATATCTCATCCCACTGTGTTTGCATCTGCATCTGATACTCACCCATTGTGTTTTTCCCCTGCATATCGCTCAATAATCAAGTAACTTACCATCTGCTTCTCTCTCTCGAGTCTGGTTCCGTTACAGAAGACCAGACCACAACATCTGCGAGTGAAATGAGCACAACAAACTCAGATCCGTTCCAGGAGATTGCGGACTCACTCCGCTGAGTGCTCACAACACCAGCCACCACACCCGTTGCAGCAACTATCGCTTCTTCCTCACCACCTGTCATCGCCAGTCTTATGGTCAAGCCAGAGCCCTATTCTGGTGCGGCAGAGGATTAAAGCAAATTTCTACTTAAATGTTCACTGGCCCTAGAATGCAGCTGGCCCTCAATCAATTCCTAACAGAACAAGCTAAAGTGGAATACATCACCTCTCTGCTGACGGGGCGTGAACTCCAATGAGCTGAAACCATCTGGCAGTAGAATGGCCCAGCAATCCAGTTCCTTGATGCCTTCATGTCTCATTTGGAAAGCCTGTCTGAGACTCCTGCATTGGTGAGCAACTATACCAATTATATCAAGGAAATAACTCTATAAACGATTATGCTTTATGTTTCCGAAAACTAGCTCTCGCTCCTTACCACTTACCACCAAGGCTTGGAGCCTAAACTGTGGCTGCATACAATGATGGCATGGGTCTTGAAAAATGTATCCAGCTTTCTTTTGTGTGGCTCATCGTGTTGCAGGGCTGAATGAAACGCTGAAAGGGCCATAAATGTTTACCACCTCTCCATCAACCAGAGTGTGTCAGCTCTCCAGAACCAGGAGTGGAACTCCTCAGCTGAGCTGTAATGACGGCTAGCCCAGGGTCTCTGCCTCCAATGTGGAGCTAGGAGGCATGTCAATTCGACATGTCCCATCCGTCCCTTGCGTCCCGCTGTGAGTTTCGTCCACAGTTTAAGTTCTCGTTCTACTCCACTCACCACGATTGTATCCCTTACTGGTTCTGATATTTCTATTTCAGTCTGTGTCCTTACGGTCAGCCGGCAATTTCATCTCCGGAGAGATCTGTCATCACATCAAGCCCCAGAAAAGGAATACAGAGACCCAATATCAAGTTTAATCCATAACTCAGCTGAAAACACATCCACTTCAACGTTGGTACACTTCAGCTGCGTGTTGGCCTGCTCCAAGTAGCCAGCTGACATAATCCTTGGGCACCCGTGCTCGTCCAACACCATCTGGTGCTGTCCTGGATCACAGGCGGAGTTCTGAAGGGGGCGACAGAGTGTTTCCAGGAATTACCTCTAACTCTCCATCCATCAGTCAAATATCTTCCCCTGTAGACTTCAATAGAGAGTCCCATTGAACAACAATCTGTCAACATCCCAGCCTGTTTCACACTCTTCAGCAATGTTTTATGCCCCAGACAAGACTCCCAACTACCACTGCATAGACCATGGGACTGCTCAATCGACCTCATACCGGGTTACCCAGTGCCCCATGGCAAAATATGTGACCGAACACGGAAAGTAGGACACAAGTCGGTTCTGGGCATTTTGAGTTATTCACAGATTCTGAAAGTGTAGTCTCCAAGCTTTCCAACGATGTGTAACACATAGAAATCTGATAATATTTGGAGAAAATGTGGCCATTTGAAAGTAGGCATTTAAAAAAGCTCAAACGGTAGAAAACTGCTTCTAAAGATGTGCAGTTCTCACCTCTCTCTGCTGCTGGGAGTGACAATAGGGCTCATTTACATCTCATTTAGATAAGCCATACCCCCTGTAAAGCTCCCTCCTGTGCTTAACAGCTTTTTTTCTTTCCTAAACAGACTAAACATGAGATAACGTGTACGTGATCTTAGAATGAAAACAAACGACAAAATTTAATATTTATGGAAACTCACCCCCAGGACCGCGAATGCACTTCTGCCACTCTAGGCGAAAAAACAATTGTGCTGCCCCTCTATTTGCAACGTATACCAGCAACAACACACAAAGACCAATATGCCATATAACGCAAAACCAGCAACAACACACAAAGACCAATATGCCATATACATATAACGCAAAACCAGCAACAACACACAAAGACCTATATGCCATATAACGCAAAACCAACAACAACACACAAAGACCAATAAGCCATAGCCTACATATAACGCAAAACTAGCAACAACACACAAAGACCAATAAGCCATATAACGCAAAACCATCAACAACACACAAAGACCAATAAGCCATAGCCTACATATAACGCAAAACCAGCAACAACACACAAAGACCAATAAGCCATAGGCCTACATATAACGCAAATAGTGCGCAATGCGCGTGTGCCCAAAATGTCAACAATATTAAAGTTTATGCAGGAGGCAAATGCATGCTGGCATTTTTCTTTAAGCAGTCATGACAGGAATTTTCCAAATAATCATATTTCACCTCCTCAAATTACTGTTGCAAATCTCTTTACACCACTTTCTTATGTGCGTATACACACACAAATGAAATTTCCGCAAGCACATTATATCATCAGCAGGTTCAGCATCTTAAATAACGACTAAAGAGCAAATGAAGTTTAACTTACGTTTCAGAAACGCGCACGGCAGGCCTTCATCGCAGCAAAGGTCTTAACTGCATCCTCTATTTCGATTCTCTGTGCCAGTTCATGTTCTATGGAGATTGTTGCCAGTCCATTAAGTCTGTTCCCTGTTCAGAAAACGTTCCCCATTCAAAGCAATCGGGATGTCACATATGAAACAGCGGACTGTCAGCGAGCTGAGCCGCTGTATTCAAGCATCGAAGTGTTCCGAGCCCACAAAGTGCGGCGAAAACATTTTCGGGTTAACTGCCACAGTTCAGCTCGTCTGCGACAATCTTTGCGGCATCAATCTTCATTGAATTTTGAGCAGGAGCAGAGAGTGCTGCATAATAAGTAGCCACGCTGTTGGGGGCAGGGGCAAAAGCGCCGGTGGCTATTCAGTATGGAAATACACACAGACAATGACACGCCCCTACTGCATGATAGAATCTCCGAAAAACAAGCCGATTTTAACCTCAAAATGTACGCTTTTAAATATACCAATACTGTTATCTCAAACATGGAGAGGCTCCTTCATGATCTCAACTAACAGATTCTGCAAAAAAGCGGAAATCACCAATTTTGGAAAAAAACGCTTCTTTCTCATTTTCCTCGCAAGTTGTGCTGCCGACTTGTGTCCCTGGTTTCCGTGTTCGGTCACAAATGCCCACTCTCCATCCCTGCGCAGAGGGCCATGGAGGAGTACATTCAGGAGGCATTCCAGAAAGGTTACATCCATCCCTCCATATCCCCTATTGCTTCGGGGGTTTTCTTCGTGGCCGAGAAGGATACAGGCTTGAGGCCTTGCATGGAGTACCTAGCATTAATTAGTATCTCTGTCAAGATCACCTCCAACGCCTACCAACGTTCCATCTGAATCTAAAACCAGAAAAATGCCTGTTCCATCAGTCATCAGTCCAGTTCCTTTGTTACAACAAGATGGTGTTCAGATGGATGAGGGGAAGGTTGCTGTGACTGGCCCATACCCACCACAGTCAAAGAATTACAACGTTTCCTCTGCTTCACCAACTTTTATCGTCAGTTCTGTAGCGTATTTAGGGTGAATCTGAATAATTAAATATATTCTGGATAACTAAAATCCTAAGAGCCTTCAAAGGCCGGGAAGCTTCCAAACCAGCGTTCCCCACCCCCAGGACTCAAAATTAACACACACACACACACACACACATTCCACCACACATCCCCCACCAGGAATGTGGAATGTGCCACAGGAAGTTAATGTTACAGAGAAAAGAAACTTATCTTTTTAAAAGACATTGTAAACAGAAATATTCAATGTGTTTTATGTGTTTGTTTGTTCATGTTACATTGAAATAACTGAGTTTACCATTATGTATTTTTACATGTAACTGCGTATTCCCTAGAATTCTAACGAAGGAGAACTGAATTTTGCAGTCATATATATTCTATTATACTTCCCCTTTAGAATTGTAAGAACAATGTATCTAATCTCATGTTATGATTTGCCTTTTATGTGTTTGGTCTGTTTCTCGAAAACTGGGATAATGTTTCAAACCTTGCCAACTAATGTTTAACCAAATCCATTTGTGACAAGTTTGGAGTCTCTGAGTTCCAATCGTCGCGCCCCAGTTAGCCATTGATATCACATCTTGCTAAAACTTTGTTACACATATGACTATAATAATTAGGAAGATTCTGCTTTTAAACACCCGATGAAATTAGGGTTTCAAATGCCTTGCTTAAGAGAACAAAGGGATCATAAAAACCAGAAGTCCCGCCTGCGAGTTTCGACCTCTTGATTGGCCGAGTCAATGGGAAGAGGCTGGACTTCGCCGATGTGATAAATGTAGGAGCGCAGCTCTGCCCACTCTCTTGCTTCGCCCGTCGTTACTGCTGCATCATGTAACCCGATCCGTGGTCTCCTTCGGAGACCCGATCCGATCCGATCTTTATATCTTTCCTTTGTAAGGCAAAGTTTTGTTTTCCATAGTCGACTCTGTTTACTTCCACGGAGTGAAACAAACGTAGCCGAGCTACTTTCATTGGTAATGCTACTCAAAGACTTTAAACCGCCGCGCAACCCGAGCGCTCAGAGACAACACGTGACGCTTACACACACAAAGGACTCCGCTCACGCACGCGGCCGGGACAGGCCTTCAGGAATGCGACAACACAGCGAGACCCATAACTTGTGCAAGTATCTCTTTATAACGCTTCTAAGGAGCATTAAGATGATGTTTCGTGTTGTAATCAGAAAGGTGAATGTCTTAGGAGGAAGTATGCCAATGTTCTCTCCCTCTCTCTCTCTCTCCCTCTCTTACACGCTTTTGCGTGTAAGTTATCCATTGCCCAAACTTTACGCATTTCTCATTCATTGATGTCATATTATGTTTCGTTCGTGTTAATGTTTGTAAATACATGTATTCCTGTAACGTAGTAAATATATATAAGTAGACATGCCTTTATTAAATCATTATATTCACTTGACTGATGGACTTCCTCTTTGCTCAATTTCGAGGCTCTTAAGTGCCAAGAAGATCTTTTATGCTACAAGCTTTACGAATTAATTAATTATTTCAATAATTAATAATTTAAAGAGTACTTATTATGGGGCAGGAAGCCCAATTCTTCTGGCCAGAGAATTGCGTTTCCTGCAATCCTATAAAGTAAGATGATATTGGGGAAAACCCCTCAATATTCTTCTGACAATTGAGCTAAATTAATTTTGCCTGATTTGTAAGACGTGATCTGTGTAATTGACTGCAATCAACTTGTTAAAATGAAAGGATTGCATGTATACATCCAGGTAAAATGACATTCTCCTTTAGAGGGAGATTTATTAACATGTAAGACTGATCTAATCCAAACATGTATGAATAATTATTAATTACCAATTATTAATTATGATATGCAAATTCCCCATGGATTAGACCCGCCTAAAGTCTTTACAGTTTGGTGGAGAATATGCTAGGCACACTTTAAACTTGTTTTTGAGCAAAAGAGATCAGTTCAATCTTGTCTATATTGTGATTTAATAGTGTACGTGCACCTCGGTTGAGCGAACGCACTGCGAACTCACCGTGACTGATTAAAGGCAAAAAGCCATTTCAGTCCAGCGAAACTAAGAAGTAAACTGCAGTTTTCATAGTTTCACAGTATTAAATTTGTCCTATAAAAGACGAAGAAACCTCTTTTGAACGACGACATTTTTAATATTAAACTCCCCTGTCCGAACGATGTTCTTCTGTCAGGGTGAAGACAAGATTTAGTGAAACGATGCTCTTTCACTATTCTTAAAAAGGCCTTATATTAAATCGTTAGATTAACGGTAAACTCCTGGTTAAAAATTGACGTAGCTACTCAATTGTAAAACCTAAAGCATATCTAATCATAAGTGCTATTTGATAATATGTTATGGGAGTCGAAAAAACAGACGAATAATTCCTGTTATTTATGCGCAGCGCAGAAGCCCTGCCAGACGTGTTTGTTAGAATATAGCACAGAAAAAATCCAAAACTTTAAAACATTTTAATCATTAAATGCTATTTGATAAATGTTATTTGGATTCGAATGACAGACGTATAATTCCTGTTATCTATATTAATGTGGGGAAGCGAAGAAATCCTTCCGTGCACACGTGTCGAAAAAGGAAAAACCCGCCGAGGTTTGAAATTTATAAGCGAACACGTATGAATCATAGTGCTAATTATTTGTGGGAAACGAAAAACAGATGCCTAATTCCTGTGAACCCTATGTGTGTGTGTAGGAAAAAATCTTGCCACGCTGTTTAGTGAAATATAGCACCAAAACCTCCAAAACATTTTAATCATTAAATGCTATTTGATAAATGTTATTTGGATTCGAATGACAGACGTATAATTCCTGTTATCTATATTAATGTGGGGAAGCGAAGAAATCCTTCCGTGCACACGTGTCGAAAAAGGAAAAACCCGCCGAGGTTTGAAATTTATAAGCGAACACGTATGAATCATAGTGCTAATTATTTGTGGGAAACGAAAAACAGATGCCTAATTCCTGTGAACCCTATGTGTGTGTGTAGAAAAAATCTTGCCACGCTGTTTAGTGAAATATAGTATCCAAAACCTCCAAAACATTTTAATCATTAAATGCTATTTGATAAATGTATTTGGATCCAACCGACAGACGTATAATTCCTGTTTTCTCCTACATAGCGCAGAAAAAAAAATTCTGCAAGTCGTGTTTGTTAAAACATAGCATCAAAAAATCCGCTGAGATTTAATTTTGATAAGTGTGATCGCTACAGAAAGCAAAGCGTCTGCACGCTCAAATTTGAATCACACATGGAAGCAGGCCGGTTGTTGTTCCGCTGACAAACACTAGAGGGCAACCCTTAGCCTAAGTGATTGACAGTTCTCGAATTACGTACCGCCCCCTGACTTCATCCTGCATGAGCGAAATGTCGCCATCATGTGGACACTAGTAACAAGGTCATCCTTTCCTAAACATTTTCTCTCCCATCACAATTTCAGATTTTTCCAGTGAATTCCTGAAATTGTGCTTCCAACTTTCAATGCATGTGCAAGTTCCAGTGTTACTAACATGATTTTTCACTCCTGACTGTGTACACTTATTTTGAATTTAGTTCAAACCACATTTGAATTTAAAAAAAAAAAAAAAAATTTTCAAAAGTAAGTATTAACAGTCCCTGATGAACACTTAGTACCTCCCCTGCTAAGTCAGCTCATCTTTTATTTCATTTCTACTCTTTCTGCTTTGAAGTGGCGTTCTCTCAGTTGATTTTATGTTGGATATTATCCTCATCATACATAATGCCAACCTTAAATTTCCTACACTTATTCAAATTTGATTTGAAACAAACAAATTTCAAGATTAATGTGAATTAAGTCTCCTTCCCTGTGGGCAAGAGTTTTATGGCTTTACGTCTATATTTCCGGTCTCAAATTATTTTTAATAATTTTGAGTTGATATGTTATGACAACAATTCTAGAAGTTACTTAACACCTATGCATACGCTCGATTTGAAGTGTATTTAAACCAGTTTGAATGCAATTCAAATCAAGTTCTCGGTCAGCCAGGTTGACCACTAGGAGAAGTGACCCAAACCCCTTTGTGGCCCAAACGCGCCACTACTGCCTGTCTTCTCCCGGGGTCCACCCTACTTTATTACTTTGATTATTAATTTCCATTAATAGTAAAAGTAATAATAATAAAAGGAATTTAAAAAAAAAAAAAGACTTTTTTTTTTTTTAGGAATTTTTTTTTTTTTTGGGTTAAGTTATTTTGATAAATAACATCATTTTCATAATTTCCTTTTTACCATTATTTAGGAAAACCTTTGCTTCTATTTTCTACATGCATAATTACTCAATTCAGTTTAAACAAGAAAGCTTTCATTCACTGTTAAGCTACTTGTTCACACTGTTCTGTATTTATAGGTAGAAACCACTAAAGAGCTGTGGTGATTTGACAGTCATCTCTGCTTGGAGTCCAGCACGCTGGTTCATCTGACCTGCGTCACCAGCACTGACTGAGCGCGAGTCTCGGACTTTCCTGTATCTCTCCGTTAGTGCGGCCCGCAACAACGACATCACCAATTTGGCACTGCCGGTTGTGATTCAAAGTCAGGTTGCCTGAGAGGGAGCACATCGGTACAGATACACGAAAGGCCCGGGACACTGCTGTCAAGCGTTTGGGGACGACAGAAAGACCAACCACGATGCTGACTCCAACCCAAATGACCTCATTCCACCCCAAGCAAACTAAACAAAGGTATTAAACCCATCCACTTAATATTTGCTACAGAATCTAGAGATTCCCCCGGTTATTGAAGTGTTTGGCTCCCTCCTCCTCTCCGAGCCACAAACCGCAGGCTTAGGCCTCCTCTTCCCCTGTAACACTTCCTGTGTACTCTTAACGCCATTTCATTACAGACCTTCCCATCTTGGATGGTTGCATGTTACTTCAAACTCTGCTATCTTGCCACTGCTCTTTTCTGTCGTGCTCTGTTCTTTTCAGTTCACCTAGAAGACAGAACCTATCTGAGACAACAAGGAACGCTGAATAATAATTAGACAACAAGCCGCTAGCATCAACAGGTGACCCCCTAAGCTACCGCCCTGTTAAAATTTTATTCAGGCCCATGATGACCTAACCAAATTGTCCCACAGAATGATTTAACTGTCTGCATCAGTTAACCACAATTTGCATACGCGGCATAGCCCGTATTATAGCTCGTTAAACGTAGAACAACTTGCTTGGTCTCTCTGTGTGTGTTTGTGTTCCTCTCGCCCACAGTCGAAACCAGTATGTTCCGGTCCTACAGTCCCACAACCGCTGGGACAACCTGGACACATGGCTGAGATTCATGACACCGCCATTCCTGCCCAAGGTCGCCAGTGACTCAGAGCTTCAAAGCCAAGAGCGACGTGGACAAGCTGATGGCGCACAAACCAAGCCAAAGCTCCCACGACAAAGACCGGCCAGACACGTCCAAAACCTCGCTTGCCAGCTCATCGCACCAGCACGTCTCCATGAAGTTGCAACGCTAAGGATGCAAGCCGAGGATGACAACGACCCCGAGCTACAGAAGGAAGTGAAAAGACTTCAACCTGCCCTGTCTGATCTTCTACACACAGACCGCAGAGAACAGTCAGAGAAAAGAGCCAGAGAGGAACCCAACGAGAAACTCCGACAAAAGTGAAGCCCCTTTGCAAAGAGCAGAGGCCGAACTTAAAGAGACTCGAAAGCCACGGCCTGAAAAAGAAAAAACTTGCAAGAGGCCCGTGCTACCAGCCACAAGCTCGTTCAGCAGAGACTGAACCCAAAGAAAGAGACACTAAAGCCACGGCTCTTGAAACCACTTACACACGGGCCGAGCTGAAATCCATGAACTTACTCAACAGAGACACGATCTCAAAGCCGAACTTGACATTGTTCCACAGAGTTGAAACACTCTTATAGACTACCAGCTGCTGCGGCAGGCCTTCATTAAAGAATTCTCTGATCCAGAATCCGAAAAGACTTTGAAAAACCCCACGATCTACTGTCTCTGAACACTACTCAGAGATGCCTCCAGAGGGCGCCCCATCACACCAGAGCCCTGTTCACAGAGAGTCGAGTCCGTTCCAGGCCACTGGTAAGCCCAAGTCTGAGCACGCATCAGACAAACACAATGCCGCCACGTCTGAGACAGCCGAGACCCTGAAGTCGCTGAAAAGCTTCTTCACAAAAGACTTTCCAAAAATTCAAGAGGTACAAGCTTTACATCCTATACCTGAGCGTAAGACCTACAGGTACACAGAACACTGCTCGTCAGCCACAGACACAGAGCAAACGGTCACATCACAAAGTGACAGCAGCACACAGCCACCACAGCTGACAGCTGCACAGCCTGAGTGAGACCGCACAGTTTCCCACAGCTGGGACCGAAACCCCAAAAGAACTGATCAAAAGGGGGTGGGCCCGGAAACTCTACCTACCCATCACTCTAGACAATGAGGTGAGCCTTGAAACACGGGAAAGTCACCGGCTCAGACCTCACTTTAATGTCAGCTCAACTCTTTGAAAGACTCAGTGCTATAGCTAAGAGCGAAGATCGAACTCTTATACCCCACATGTGTGAGCTGAACGTGCAGTCGTACAACCAGAACGTACAACCGGCTAGAACAGAGAGCTCCCATTTACCTGACAATTGGTCCTTTTGAGGCCTACCCACCCAGTGTACATCTCACAAATGAGCACGCACCCCTTTCTGATTGGCAAAGACCTGCTAGAACGCTCTAAGCTTCATTAGACTTCAAACACCTGACCGTCTGGGCCCTCCAGTCACACTGGTCACCAGAGCCAGACTCCAAGGTCAGAGTTCCCAAGAACTCCAGCAGCCATCTAGGGGTACACAGCCTCAGCACCAAGTCAAAGTTCCAGTTCGCTACCCTGCACCTTCCAGCTCGCCAAAGACCACGCAATGCCCACTCAACGATGCGTGACCTAATGCAGAAGGCCTCTAACACAGAAGGCCTCCTCAGAAAGAATTCCTAAAACCCCACTGACTTTGAACTGCAAAACCAGAAGACACTGCACGAACACAGTGCAAGACTCTGCTAAAAGGGTCCCTGATCAGCATAGAACATAGAACTTTTAAAAGTAGATGAAAATGTCTGCCCAAAGAGTTGCAAGACTCTGCATTCGTAAAATTAGAATTTTACTGACTTAAAGAAAATCTTGAATGGACGTGTAAGCCTCACCTGCCAACAGACTATGCACGACTCTTTCGAACCAAGCATTTGCAACATGCTGGTTGAAATGACACTGCTAAACATTAGTTTCTATGACAATGAAGGGTTACAGGAAACGCTAGCTCCAAATAGGGCATACGTCACTGCGACGTCAGAGTTGAGTGAAACCACCTGAGCTTTAAACTACAGTTAACCTATGGGCGTGCATTTAATCGTTACGATCCAACTAAAACACAATGTGCAGCACGCATTTTTGATCGCTGGCTTGTCTAAATGCAGATAAACGATTGCTGGAATTGACATCTCTACTTTAAGTAAAATAGCCTTAGATTTCCAACTAAAATTAGCACGTTAAGCAGTAAAGCGTAAGTCTGTTTGATGAAGAAACCTCATCTCAACAGCCTGTAAACTGTACCGATGTTTATTCTGCTTTGCTTAAAAGAAATCCAAATTGCAGTATGACTAAACCTGTGTCTTAACAAAGAAAGCTCAGGACAAAGTTATATCTAGGTAGACCTGGGCGACGCTCCCCTTTCTACAAATGTAAAGGCCTTACAAATTATTGTTTGATTGATGTAATTCACCTAAACTACCTAGTGATCAAAACTGTTGTAATCGCTGAAAAGTCAGCAGTAGTGCACAAGAGGGATGTAACTATATATGCTTAGACAAGCTTTGACTCCCAGCAAATCTATTTCCTTACTCTGTAAACAAATAGAATAAGTTGCTTAAAATAAAGAGAAGAGTTCCATGAGTAAAATTAGCTAATGCCAAAACACATCTGCATTTTACTTCATGTAACACTGAGTCCTAGAAAGACTTAACATAAAGTTGCACCCCGGTTAACCCGTTTAAACATGCATAATTCATGTAAAATGTACAGACAGCCTTTAGGGACTGTTTGAATTGTCTGACATGCTCTAGTTTCCATGACAACGACTTGTCACAGGAAGTGCTAACTTGTGATGTCACTTTGTAAACAAACCAGCCTAGGTGGCTACGCTAACCTAGCATCCTTCCAGCTCACGCTAAGCTAAACTAACATAGCATCTAGCTAGCTTACGCTACGCTAAGCTAACCTAGCATCCTTCCAGCTTACGCTAAGCTAAACCAACCTAGCCTCCAGCTAGCTTACGCTACGCTAACCTAACCTAACATCCATCCAGCCTAGGCTAAGCTAAATAATAACTTCTACAATTAGCAGTTAGCATAATTTACTTAAGCCCTTAATCACCGCTTGTGTTTACACAATGCAAAGTATTCTAAAATACTTTCCTTAACACCAGTTAGGGTTTCTAATCATTCACGTTCCGTGTTTGCAATTCTTCTTAGCTAAAGTTCACCTTTACTAGTTGAGGCATAGCCCTTGCTAACCGTCGAAGGCTAACTTTGAAGATACCCTGTTAATTAAACTTAAGTTAACTACATGTAAACTGTGTAGCTAGAGAAGAATTCATATAGCAATAGCCATCTTCATCGGCAGGTGACTAATCCTTTGATGGGACACACACGATGTGGCCTCGAACACGCAACCGTTGTAACCCACTATGAAGTGTTGGCCCAGGCAAATCAAAAGTTTAGTCACTAATGCCACTGATTATTCTCGCCTTCAGATCATTCCCGTAGTTTTGATCACTTTGTTTCTTTTTGCTTTTAATTTTAATTTTTGTTTTCTTTTGGCTCTTCTTTAATTTTTTTTTCCCCATTTTATTTTATTTGACCTTGATATTAATAGCACTCAGCTATTCCCCTTACTTTTCGGTCATCTCTATGATTTACAATTTATTTTATTATTTGACCTGGATATTAATAGCACTCAGCTATCCCCTTTACTTTTCGGTCATCTATATGATTTAAAATTTATTTTATTTCCTCTCTTGTTCAAATGTGGTTCCATTTCCCATAGGGCCCAGAAAGGAAACAGAGACACCTTTATTTGTGATTTTGTTTTATTTTCAACAAGTGTACTCATTTTTGTGACCCTGCAACACAAGTAACTTCAACAATTTGCTAGGGCACAACTATAGTCCAGAGGATTGATAATAAGCATAATTTGAATAGGAAAGCTGTCCTTTTTCCCCATCATTCACTTCGTCAAGCCGTAGTGAACCACTAGTTAAGTCCAGAGAAATAATTTAGTCATAAGAACCATCTTAAGGCATTTATTTCATCTCGGCTATGCCCTTTCCATGGAATAATCTCGGAACCACACCTCTTAGCCTCCTAACATCCACAGCTAAGATAAGATACAAGACACACTTCACTAGCTAGCTACATGTGAAACACCTAGCTTTAAGCTACATACCTAGCGAACCAGTTAAACCATGGTTCTGAACTTTTAGGGTCATGCATTAGGCTCTCACTACAAGTATGACAACATGTCACAGAGCCCCTGCTTCACCTGACCTTAACCTTCCAGCTTACCAAAGACTATCACAAAACTATGGACACTATGAGAAACCACCTCTCATACCCCTCCAACCACCCACGAAAGTCGTGTGCACCCACCGACAACCGGTGCCCCACACAACCTACGTCAACAAGCACATGCTGCGTGCACTGGACAACATTCAGCGTTCTGCACCTGATGCCATCACCGCGCCACAGCTTGTTCTGCCACAGTGCAAAAGGGGGTAATGCCACAATGTATGCCCTATGCCCATGACGCACCATGTGCTGCAACCCGCAGCACCAGAGACACTTGCAAGACACCGAAGCAAGTGGCATACTGGCGCCCTCAAAGCAAAAAGACTGTCCTAGCCAACCAAGGACGATGTTCGCTGAAATTTTTCCTCCCTTTCTCTCTTTCTCTCTCCCTGTCACTTTTACCAGGATGCTGCTGTGCTTCCAGCCAACCAGAGGGCAGCCGCAATCGGACATCTCACCAGGTCCGGCACCAAGCACCATCCTAAGGGAACAACCAAGACTCCTTTTCTGCCGGACCCGCACTCAGAAAGTGCCTGTGCCACCTGATCCTCACAACGCCTACAGAACGCACTAGCCCGGCGTAACGACACAATACAGCTGGGTAGGTGCCAACGGACAGAGGAGGCCCTCACGCACACTGAGGCCGATGTCGAACACATGCTCGACCAACTTGAGAAAATGACTGTCACGCTAGCGGAGCCAGGTGGCCACAACCGCCGCCACACTGCCGTCAGAACTCTGTTTAACACTTGTATGTCCGGCATGAATGCAGTAAACCTCGCCAACGTCGGACGGCATGCAGCCAAAATTCAGACTGAGATTCCACAGAGAACAGAGCCACTCACAACAGAGTGCATCCCTGCAGCCCATCGACAAGACAATAGGGAACTGTGGTAACTTTCAACACTCACAGCGTTCTGCCTACCCCGACAGTGAACTCCATGAAACAGCTGCTTACTGCCTTCCATAATGACTTTGCTCAAAATCAGCTAGTAACAGCCCTGATGACAAACCTGCTAAGGGGGGGGGGGGTGTGAACTCCTCCATCGACAGCCTCGCCATGGGTAGAATCCCACCGCACCTGATACCCTTAGGCCTCATGCAAACCGTGCTGGCGTCCGCCATCACCACGCCAACTGACTCTTTAAAAATACACCTTGCCTACTCTCATGGGTAGTGCCATCCCACTCTGCATCACCACAAGCAGAGAAAATGGGACGTTCCCCTGAACTTACCCATCATAGTCAAGCCGAATCCACCGGCTCAAGAACATTGTCCATGTCAGATTTTGAGAGGCAGCACTCACATCAAGATCCGCATGCCGTACGTGATTGCCTTGCATGACAGCGACACCAAGCTGTCCCCAGCTCCGAATCCACACATGTGCACATTGACCAAAGACATTTACTATCCCTGCCCTAACAAATCTTTCCTCAGAGACAACCCTGACGGAACCTGCGGGCTGCAGATCAGTGGCACAAGCTGCCCTGCTAAAGCCAAGCCTCGCACTCAAGTCACCGAGACCCAAGCAGAGATTGTAAGTGATCTGTCACCTTGCTCAGCCAGAGCAGCGCATCCAAGTACCAAAAGGCCCCATCCTTCTTCAAGAACCACACTCTCACCCTAACTCCAGAAAGGGAACTGTGGTTTGCAAAAGGAGATCCCAGCTAATTGACATTACATCTATCAACTACACCCTGACACTCGACAGTCATCCTGCACAGGAGGCTCAACGAGATGCGAACATCTACAGCCAAGCCCACGGGACCCTCAGGAAGAGGGTACCACGCTGGAGGCTGCGTCGAACTTTATCAAGCTGAGCCCTCAGCCTCAGCCTAACAGCACCTCCTACCCAATCATCATGATTCACCTGCCATCCGCCAATGGTGATGATTTGTCGTCATATGATGTCCAACACACGGGGACATCATCCGACGAAAGGGGGGAAATATGTAGCGTATTTAGGGTGAATCTGAATAATTAAATATATTCTGGATAACTAAAATCCTAAGAGCCTTCAAAGGCCGGGAAGCTTCCAAACCAGCGTTCCCCACCCCCAGGACTCAAAATTAACACACACACACACACACACATTCCACCACACATCCCCCACCAGGAATGTGGAATGTGCCACAGGAAGTTAATGTTACAGAGAAAAGAAACTTCTCTTTTTAAAAGACATTGTAAACAGAAATATTCAATGTGTTTTATGTGTTTGTTTGTTCATGTTACATTGAAATAACTGAGTTTACCATTATGTATTTTTACATGTAACTGCGTATTCCCTAGAATTCTAACGAAGGAGAACTGAATTTTGCAGTCATATATATTCTATTATACTTCCCCTTTAGAATTGTAAGAACAATGTATCTAATCTCATGTTATGATTTGCCTTTTATGTGTTTGGTCTGTTTCTCGAAAACTGGGATAATGTTTCAAACCTTGCCAACTAATGTTTAACCAAATCCATTTGTGACAAGTTTGGAGTCTCTGAGTTCCAATCGTCGCGCCCCAGTTAGCCATTGATATCACATCTTGCTAAAACTTTGTTACACATATGACTATAATAATTAGGAAGATTCTGCTTTTAAACACCCGATGAAATTAGGGTTTCAAATGCCTTGCTTAAGAGAACAAAGGGATCATAAAAACCAGAAGTCCCGCCTGCGAGTTTCGACCTCTTGATTGGCCGAGTCAATGGGAAGAGGCTGGACTTCGCCGATGTGATAAATGTAGGAGCGCAGCTCTGCCCACTCTCTTGCTTCGCCCGTCGTTACTGCTGCATCATGTAACCCGATCCGTGGTCTCCTTCGGAGACCCGATCCGATCCGATCTTTATATCTTTCCTTTGTAAGGCAAAGTTTTGTTTTCCATAGTCGACTCTGTTTACTTCCACGGAGTGAAACAAACGTAGCCGAGCTACTTTCATTGGTAATGCTACTCAAAGACTTTAAACCGCCGCGCAACCCGAGCGCTCAGAGACAACACGTGACGCTTACACACACAAAGGACTCTGCTCACGCACGCGGCCGGGACAGGCCTTCAGGAATGCGACAACACAGCGAGACCCATAACTTGTGCAAGTATCTCTTTATAACGCTTCTAAGGAGCATTAAGATGATGTTTCGTGTTGTAATCAGAAAGGTGAATGTCTTAGGAGGAAGTATGCCAATGTTCTCTCCCTCTCTCTCTCTCTCTCCCTCTCTTACACGCTTTCGCGTGTAAGTTATCCATTGCCCAAACTTTACGCATTTCTCATTCATTGATGTCATATTATGTTTCGTTCGTGTTAATGTTTGTAAATACATGTATTCCTGTAACGTAGTAAATATATATAAGTAGACATGCCTTTATTAAATCATTATATTCACTTGACTGATGGACTTCCTCTTTGCTCAATTTCGAGGCTCTTAAGTGCCAAGAAGATCTTTTATGCTACAAGCTTTACGAATTAATTAATTATTTCAATAATTAATAATTTAAAGAGTACTTATTATGGGGCAGGAAGCCCAATTCTTCTGGCCAGAGAATTGCGTTTCCTGCAATCCTATAAAGTAAGATGATATTGGGGAAAACCCCTCAATATTCTTCTGACAATTGAGCTAAATTAATTTTGCCTGATTTGTAAGACGTGATCTGTGTAATTGACTGCAATCAACTTGTTAAAATGAAAGGATTGCATGTATACATCCAGGTAAAATGACATTCTCCTTTAGAGGGAGATTTATTAACATGTAAGACTGATCTAATCCAAACATGTATGAATAATTATTAATTACCAATTATTAATTATGATATGCAAATTCCCCATGGATTAGACCCGCCTAAAGTCTTTACAGTTCATCCAAAACTTCAGCCACATCACCCATCCTCTCATCAACCGTCTGAAAAGCAGGCCCAAGTCTCTTTCCTGGACTATCGACGCCACTTAAGCCATGGAACGGCCTTCACCAGTGCACCGCTCCTTTTCCATCCAGACCCCAAAAAACTCCATTGATCACCTCTGTTCACTCCTCATTGGGCCACTCACTGGCCACCCAGGGGCCAATTAAACTCTCTCACTGCTCAGAGATCGATTCTGGTGGCAAGGGACGTCAGAAGGTTAGTGCAGGGATGCCAAGAGTGCGCCATCTCCAGGACACCTCCCAATGCCCTTACCTCAACGTCCATTGTCACACCTAGGAGTGGACTTCATCAATGATCTAGCTTCCTCCAAAGGTAATACCTGCATATTAGTTATTGTTGACAGATTTTCAAAAGCCTGCCAGCTGGTCCCATTTAAGAGTCTATCTACAGCAAGAGAAACTGCTGAGTTTATGTTTAATCATGTGTTCAGAAATGATGGTCTTCCAGAAGATATCGTTTTGGACTGAGCCCCATAGTTCATTTCTCGTGTCTGGAAATTCTTCTTCACCCTTCTAGGTGTGACCGGGAGCCTCTCATCCGGGTACCAGTAACGGGCAGACAGAGAGGAAGATACAAGAGATCGGTCGCTTCTTCCAAACCTTCTGTCATGGCAACCAGAACTCCTGGAGCTGGTTCCTCGTCTGGGTCGAGTTGCGCACAGAACTCCGTCCGACAGCCCATCACTGGATTAACACCGTTTCTATGCATACCAGAGACAATTTATATAAGAGACATGTCACTTCCTCAATCCTCAATAGAACTATATAGGGAAAACCCGTAACGCCAAAGATGGCGGTTGTATCCACATGTCCCGCCCCTCCTGCTGGAAAGCCAATCGTCTGCTTTTAACAGTCAAGCCGGGAAACATTTCAGCCTATCGTCTGGTTCCTCTGACGCATGCGCACAATTGAGGTTTGCAATAGCGGAGAATATGTTACTGTTTGAAAAGGCAGCAGATTTGATGCAGTGTATGTGTGCATTGTGTAAATATCAGACGTTCCGGGAGTCTCCCGCATATTGATAGCGGTTCCCTGATGCCCACAAATTAGATTAAAATCTCCCAGAATCTAGAGTGAGTGTGCTTCATACCGCGCGCGCACGGGAGAGGGAGAGAGCGAGAGACCTTGAGTGTGTGTGACGTGAACCCTTGCGCATGCGTAGTAAAAGTATAACCTGTGGGGAAAAGGCGTTTTAAACCTTATTTTGGGGCAAAGTCATCAAACTTTTTCAGCGATTTTTATTATATTTTACTGCTGTTTCTATACATGCAGTTTTTATGTCCCGATGACTAGTGAAAGTGCAGTTCTGACTCTCTGCCCATTAATTTAGATAGGAGCCTGGTCTTGTTAGTCAGAAATAGCTGCCCGGAGGCGTCGCCAAGATGGCGGCCGAGTGGCATGACTTGCCTAAAAGGACTTTGTGCATACTCAGCTTTCAACCCACCTTGTTCCAGTGGTCCGTACCAGCTGTCGACTACTGGTTCCTGGAGAGTGAGAGATTCTGGGACTCCGCACACCATCACCTCCATCTCACTATACACCACCAAGTGAGGTGTGTGAACTTCATTTCCCTTTGCAATCCCTCATCACAAACTCCTGAAATCCACCTGAAAGACACAAAGACTCAGTTTTTGTGCGAGTCATCCTGGGACTGTTCCAGGGGAAAATCATTGCGCTTTGTAAGGATTAGCCTTTCAACAGCGCTCCGTTCCCCTGGCTCTGGTCCCAGCGGTCCGGGATAAGCTTGTCCTTACGTGACCCGCCCTTTCCCTGCCCTCTATTCTCCCAAGAGAGACATCCGCACAGAGGAACCCCAATAAATGACTAAATGCTGGCCAATTTGTCCCCAAAATTAGTGGATGTCTGAGGTGTGAACTAACAGCGACCTCAACATTATGATTTTTCCGCCTAAATTGATTTGTGACATGCATTACAGGATACTTGTTAGACTCTCAGTCCGAAACTCCTGGTCCACCCAGCTCTGGAACAGCTCCCAGTCCTCTTGCTGCGCCTGGACAAGGGTTCGGAACCAGCGCTCCTGGTCCTCCTGCATGTCCAGCAACGCCGTGTTGCGTTAGCAATGTTCGTTAGCCTGGCAAGCCAGACCTATCAAGATGTTAGGTCTGGGAACTCTCCATTGACATACCTCAATCCGAGGGGCGGGATAAACGGTTGTCTTTCAAAATCCCTCTGCATGCAATAGGACAGCGCTACAACCAACCAGAGCAACGAACGGCTGTGGATGAGTGAGTCCCATGCGTTTTTCCACCAGCGGAGCTAGTTGATATATTAAACTTTTGCCGCATCCGGTCGTCAAAACTCCGAACACATCTTCCTTTTTTAAGAATGACTTAAGTGACGTTCTCTTAACTCCAAGTCCTCCAGAGTTGCGGCCAAAGCCGATTCGAAAGACCGCTGCATCTTCATTGTTTTTAAGTAGCAGGGAAATCACCTATGGAAATCACGCGGAACGTCATGAACTCTGCCGTCATTGTGTTAAGCCCGCCCGCCGACTCTATATACGATGTGATTGGCTTGACCAGTTTTTGTTTTTTACAGCTCAAAAGCCTATAGCCTAGTTGCTAGACCACACTTTGCTGCAAAATAATTTTTGCTGCCGCTAGGGTGCGTCTAGATTTCTAGGCTAAATGTTCGTGGGATGGAAGGAAGAAGACAGAGTCAGCATACTGAGGATCGTGTTTTTTTTAATTGTTTCTCTCTGCACACACTGTGTGCACACACTGTGTAAACACTTCTTGACTAACACAATAGAATATTCTTTCCAGCTTTCCAGGCTTTCTCCAGCTATCCCAACATCCACAAGTCGTCCGTCAGTCTCTCTCTCTCTCTCTCTCTCTCTCTCTCTCCCTCTCTCTCCTCTCTCTCTCTTCTCTCAAATTGCTAACGTTTTAGTATTTTTAGGTTTTTCTATATGTACTGAAGCATTCCTCACATTCCACCCATTCCTTTATTTCGCATTATCGTACAATAGGCCTCTACAGTTTAATGTGTCTAAGCTGTAACGACATTGGCAGGGTATCTGGCAGATGTTCG
Source organism: Chrosomus eos (assembly GCA_036326025.1). Taxonomy (NCBI): domain Eukaryota; kingdom Metazoa; phylum Chordata; class Actinopteri; order Cypriniformes; family Leuciscidae; genus Chrosomus; species Chrosomus eos. The sequence continues at coordinate 21,734,945 of CM070833.1, forward strand.
GAATCAGCAAAATCCTGATCTGCTAACACAGCTCATTTCTTCTTGAGTAAATCACTGGAAGCTAGTTAATCAAACACAGCTCTGTCTTACTGTGATTGACAAATCAAAGGAATGTTGTTTGGGACTTGATTAAATCATTGACTGATTTTGCCACGCAGCGTTTTTCTCTAATGAATAAACAAAGGAATGACCTGTTTACCACATGTGATCGAAAGGACATGTGACTCCGAATGAATTCGGAAGGACAATCACATACACACACTCACAGTAACGCACACAACACGAACTTTGAACATTAAACTTACATCGTCAGATTCTCTGACAGGGGCGTGACCCAGTCTTTCCATAAAAAGACTGACCCCAGGAAGTTCCTCAGAGAGCTTTTTCCCTGTGAGAGGTTTCCGGTACCATGGCTCCTTAGGGAGCTTTACGCCGTGTTTCTTCTTTTCCTTTAATCTTTCTTTATTTTCGTCTTCGGACTTTTCCTACGTTCAGCTTCAGCGAAATGAACGTAATCAGGCAACTTCAATTTTAAAGACACTTTTTGAACCTACCGCGACCGCACTCGCCCGGAAGAGACGAGAAAGCACGCACCCGCTCTTAAGGACACACACACGCAAGACTCGGCTTTCCTCAGAAACTCAAAGAGAACCATTGTGCAAGTATTAGTTTTATGGAACTTTTAATGTGATTTAATTCCTTAGTGTCTCTCAAGGTTCATTTTGTCTGTGATTTTTGCCATACTGCAATCTCTCTCTCTCAATCTCTCTCTCTCACTCAATCTCTCTCTCTCACTCAATCTCTCTCTCTCACTCCAGTTTGTTATTCGTTTGTCTTATTAGTTTTACTGTTTACTGTACATACATGTATCCCGTGTTTAAATGTAGAATTCTGTATCCGTAGTTTCATTTTATTAAAACCATTATATTCTTGATTGATTTTGGGATGCTCATTTTACAAAGTCAATGAAATGTTTGATCTTAGCTATAAAGCTTTACAATTTGTTACTATTTCAGTAACCTAAATTTTATAAGAACAAGAAGTTGAGTTTTCGTGGCCAGAAAATTGATATTTCTTGGAGTTTATAAGAAGGGATAACTTTGTTGAAAATTGATAATCTTACGGCCGTTTGCTGGACAAACGGATTGTTCGATGACTGAATTAATTCCATTAAAGGTTATCTCATATAATCGATTTGGAAAGAGACCATTGATATATGAATGAGGAATTATAATTCGTTGTGATTGATCATTCATATGTACAATCGATCTATTTCCAACTTCGATAATTTAACTGTAATATGCAATATATTAATCATATTCATGATTAATTATTCAAATTCCCTATATCTCATTTGAGCTAAAGTTAATGTAATATCTGATGTCGTTACAGTTTGGTGGAGAATGCGGGCATTTCAAACTTTGTTTAATGAGCAAATTCAGTTTCAATCTGTTTATATGGTTATTAATAATTTTGTGCACACGCGTTTTGAAATGATGAAATTGTGAGAAGTCGCAAAACGCGAACTCACTCCTAACGGACTGAGGCAAAAAGCCGATGTCAGTCAGTAAAGTTACATTTGAACAGCTGCTAAAATATGCATAGACATTTTTTATCACTGTTAAATGCTGAGTACACTGCAGTATTAATATTACAAATGTCCTGTTAAGACATGCAGAAATCCCTCTACAGGTGATACATTTTAATATTTTTAATAAAACCGCCTATTAAAGACGAAGAAATCTCTTTTTTAGTGCGAGACGTAAATCTGATCAGAGCGAGATTCCTCTTTTCAGTAGTAGAAAGGCCTGACATTTTAATATGTTTAATAAAACCGCCTATTAAAGACGAAGAAATCTCTTTTTTAGTGCGAGACGTAAATCTGATCAGAGCGAGATTCCTCTTTTCAGTAGTAGAAAGGCCTGACATTTTAATATGTTTAATAAAACCGCCTATTAAAGACGAAGAAATCTCTTTTTTAGTGCGAGACGTAAATCTGATCAGAGCGAGATTCCTCTTTTCAGTAGTAGAAAGGCCTGACATTTTAATATGTTTAATAAAACCGCCTATTAAAGACGAAGAAATCTCTTTTTTAGTGCGAGACGTAAATCTGATCAGAGCGAGATTCCTCTTTTCAGTAGTAGAAAGGCCTGACATTTTAATATGTTTAATAAAACCGCCTATTAAAGACGAAGAAATCTCTTTTTTTAGTGCGAGACGTAAATCTGATCAGAGCGAGATTCCTCTTTTCAGTAGTAGAAAGGCCTGACATTTTAATATGTTTAATAAAACCGCCTATTAAAGACGAAGAAATCTCTTTTTTAGTGCGAGACGTAAATCTGATGAGAGCGAGATTCCTCTTTTCAGTAGTAGAAAGGCCTGACATTTTAATCGTTAGAAAACGATAAACTCGGAAATTGGCTTAGCTAACCAATCTAAACCTAATACATTTTGAATAAGTGCTATATTTTTAATGTGTATGGGAGTCGAACCAACAGACGGAAAATTCCTGTTGTTCACATTTGTGTGTTTTTGCAGCGAAGAAATCCTGCTACACTCTCTTGTGCCATTTAGCACCGCAAAGGTGATGAGATAATGCTCTCATACTGCTAATTTTAAGTTTCTTGTGACTAGTGAATTAACCGATCTAAATTCTCAATAATTATTAGCATTTACAGCTTTGCTCGTGCGAATATTATTTAGTGTTAGACAATTTTCCTGATATACTGGTACATTTACTTTGAGTTTGGTTCAAACAAAATTTGAATTAAAACTTAAATTAAATCCCAGCCCAGCCATTGAAGGAACTCCGACACCTAATGGCCGCCTCCCGCTAAGTCAGTTCACTCAGCTCTCTTTTCTCTCTTTTCAATTCTGTTGTGAATGGTTTTAATTTCTACTTTTCTCTTTTGATTATTTTATAATAATTGATGATACTTTACTGTTATCGTTAATTATTATAGGATATCATTTTGATTGTTACATTTCCCTTCATTCTTATTTAAATTTAATTTCAACTTTGTTGAATTTAATTTAAAGTTTGTCTGTTCAGTCAGATGGACTGCCACTGAGGGAGCACGCCTCCTTGTGGTGAAAGCCCACTGCTGCTGCCTGTTTCTTCTCCCGTGGTCCATCCTGTCTCTTTCTATTTTTATTTTTATTCTCTTTTTAGGTTATTTTGATAATTACCATCATTGTCATAATTTCCTTTTATTTTATTATTATTTAGTAAAACCCATTCCCCTTACTATAAGCCACAGAATACTAGATATCTTCCGGATATTTTGATTGTTTGGCCATCTCCTTTCCAAACCACACCATCTTCCTAGGTTTCCCGATAGCCCCCACTCACCTGTTGGCCCTATCTTAGACCTAGCAGCAGGCTTAGGCCTCCTTATTCTCCCTAACACATACCGTGTTAGTATAGTTTATCTCATTTCAAGTGTTTTGTTTCACTTTGTTGTTTTCTATCCTTTGTTCTGTTGTGATTTGTTTCTTCATTTCACCTAGAGACAGAACCTACGAGAGACACCAAGGAGAGCTAGATAACAGATCAACCACCGAGCAGCTAGCGTCACCACGTGACCCACTAGGCTGACGCCCTGTCAAAATCTTTGTTTAGGCCCTGCGCCAACCGGAGCAAATTGTCCTAATCTAACTGTCTGCATCAGTTAGCCAAAATTCTCATAGACGGCATAGCCCGTATTAGCATAATTCATTAACCTTAGAACGAACTTGCATTTTGGCCTCTTTGTGCGTGTGCTGTGTTTCTCTCGTCCACAGTGAGCCAGTATGTCCCGTGCATCCAGTCCCGCATCCCACTGGGACAACCTCGAGACGTGGTTGAGAGCCATGACAACCACCTTCCTGCCCCAGGATGCCGGTGACTCAGAGCCCCCGAGCCAAGAGCAGCGGGACGCCGACTTGGACAGACTGACGGCCCACGATCCAACCCAGAGCTACAACTACAAAGACTGGGCCAGAATCGTCGGAAGCATCGCACACAACCTCTTTGCCCAGGCAAGGCTCAGCGAACTGAGCAACATCGACCTGGAGCAGCAAGCAGCAGCGCTTAAGTTTCAAGTGGAGGAGGCCCGGAAGGATCAGGCCCGAACCCAGAGTCGTCTAGATCAGCTACTCCGCGAGACCCACGACCAGCGTGGGACAGAGTATGCAGCAAACCCAGAGCTACAGGAAGAAGTAGAAAGACTTCAAAATGCCCTGGAAAACCTTCGTCTAGAGACAGACGAAAGAGAACAGTCAGAGAAAAAAACCAGAGAGGAACTCGACAAGAAACTCCGACGTGGTGAGGCTCTCCTAGAGAGAGCAAAGACTGAACTAAAAGAGAAAGACACTAAGGCAAAGGCCTTTGAAAAACACTTACACACGGCCCGAGCTGAAATCCATAATCTCACTCAACAGAGACACGATCTCAAAGACGAGCTTGACCTTCTTCACAGAGAGTTGAAACACTCTTATAGACAGCAGCATGACCGGGAAGGGGAAACACACACCACAAAATTTCCCCTTACCAGCCAGTCCGCACCTTTCAGCCACGAACTCAAGGTTGAAAAGGGGGTTGAAAGCCCACTGTTCAGTATGTCACCAGCCAGCTACCAGAGAACCCCTGCCGCTAACCACGGCATGGCCCCCAAAGAACTTGACAAACTGGCCCGAAACATCCCCATGTTCACTCCAAACCCTGCAGGAGGCCATGATGTGCACGCCTACCTGCAAGACATAGACTTTCACTTGCACACTGTTCCCAACGTAACACCGTGGGACAGATTGTACCTGCTCAGAATCACGTCTAGTCGTGATGCGCGCAACTTCCTCGACCGTCAACCAGAGACAGTCAAGTCGGACTACCAGCAGTTGCGGCAGGCCTTCATTAAAGAATTCTCTGATCCAGAATCAGACCAAGGACTAATCACAGCCATGGACCGCAGCTGACACTGCGCAGTGCATCTCTACGGTAATCGGCCACACTCTGACACTAGGTTTGGCCTGCACTCTGCAAAGAAGACTCAACGAGATGCGATACAGTCAAGCTCACGAAAGCTGTGTCTTAAGATTTCAGACGGAATCCCGGAAAGGGGGTGCCAAGTCAGAGACCACACCCAACCTCAGCGAGCTGAATCCTAAGCTCTTAGCTCCACCTGCCACCTTACCAGCCTGGTCCACCTGATATCCTACCATCATGAGTCACCTGCCATCAGCCATCGTGATGATTGTCGTCCGATGATGTCCACACAGGGACGTCATCCGACGAAAAGGGGGACTGTAACGACATTGGCAGGGTATCTGGCAGATGTTCGGAATCAGCAAAATCCTGATCTGCTAACACAGCTCATTTCTTCTTGAGTAAATCACTGGAAGCTAGTTAATCAAACACAGCTCTGTCTTACTGTGATTGACAAATCAAAGGAATGTTGTTTGGGACTTGATTAAATCATTGACTGATTTTGCCACGCAGCGTTTTTCTCTAATGAATAAACAAAGGAATGACCTGTTTACCACATGTGACCGAAAGGACATGTGACTCCGAATGAATTCGGAAGGACAATCACATACACACACTCACAGTAACGCACACAACACGAACTTTGAACATTAAACTTACATCGTCAGATTCTCTGACAGGGGCGTGACCCAGTCTTTCCATAAAAAGACTGACCCCAGGAAGTTCCTCAGAGAGCTTTTTCCCTCTGAGAGGTTTCCGGTACCATGGCTCCTTAGGGAGCTTTACGCCGTGTTTCTTCTTTTCCTTTAATCTTTCTTTATTTTCGTCTTCGGACTTTTCCTACGTTCAGCTTCAGCGAAATGAACGTAATCAGGCAACTTCAATTTTAAAGACACTTTTTGAACCTACCGCGACCGCACTCGCCCGGAAGAGACGAGAAAGCACGCACCCGCTCTTAAGGACACACACACGCAAGACTCGGCTTTCCTCAGAAACTCAAAGAGAACCATTGTGCAAGTATTAGTTTTATGGAACTTTTAATGTGATTTAATTCCTTAGTGTCTCTCAAGGTTCATTTTGTCTGTGATTTTTGCCATACTGCAATCTCTCTCTCTCAATCTCTCTCTCTCACTCAATCTCTCTCTCTCACTCAATCTCTCTCTCTCACTCCAGTTTGTTATTCGTTTGTCTTATTAGTTTTACTGTTTACTGTACATACATGTATCCCGTGTTTAAATGTAGAATTCTGTATCCGTAGTTTCATTTTATTAAAACCATTATATTCTTGATTGATTTTGGGATGCTCATTTTACAAAGTCAATGAAATGTTTGATCTTAGCTATAAAGCTTTACAATTTGTTACTATTTCAGTAACCTAAATTTTATAAGAACAAGAAGTTGAGTTTTCGTGGCCAGAAAATTGATATTTCTTGGAGTTTATAAGAAGGGATAACTTTGTTGAAAATTGATAATCTTACGGCCGTTTGCTGGACAAACGGATTGTTCGATGACTGAATTAATTCCATTAAAGGTTATCTCATATAATCGATTTGGAAAGAGACCATTGATATATGAATGAGGAATTATAATTCGTTGTGATTGATCATTCATATGTACAATCGATCTATTTCCAACTTCGATAATTTAACTGTAATATGCAATATATTAATCATATTCATGATTAATTATTCAAATTCCCTATATCTCATTTGAGCTAAAGTTAATGTAATATCTGATGTTGTTACAAAGCCAAGGTCGTTTACCATTGTAATGACATAGGCTAATCACACAAACTCTCGCCTGTGTGATAGAAAAGGGGCTAGAAAGCTACGAATCATTCTATTAAATTCCCTTTCTGACAAATCTGAAGATGAATGTTAACTAGTCAAAATGAGATCAATATGGGCTCCTCTCATGTTCAGAAATCCATTCTGGGTGCTTCCAGTCACTGGACGAGAAAAGTTTGTATGAAAAGCAGAACTCCTGTCCTGTTTGATGGAGTGTATAAAAGCCACCCTCGTAAAACAATCTGGCCTTTTGGTAAGTGGGTGTGTAATAAATCCTTGGCAATGGGGTGAATATTACCACCCAGACAACTATCCCTTAAGGAAAAAGTATATTTTGAGCTTCGGTTATGTGGCAACGGGTTTTGGCTCAGTATCATCGCTATCACGGTTACTTGTGTTAGCGCTATCCTTCACTTGAAGCAGCTGAAGGAACATTGTTGTTAGCATCAGACGTGTATGAATTTTTTTTTTTAAAAAGCTGGAGATTGTTGGTTGCTTTTGTAGTAATTTCTTCTTTATCTTTTTTTTAGCTTTCCTTTCATTGATCCACATGGTTGTATTTTTAAACTCATTTTTGAGTCACAGTCTTCTAAGCATATTTGCTTATATTACACAATGAACACCTCTCACTCAACAGCTCTGCAATGCATTAAAATTATTTATTTAAAGTGTAAATTTCAGGTAAAAATCGTCACGAAGATAATGCAATGTGCTTACTAAATATAAAGATAAGAACCGCCCACCATTGTTTTTTTTAATATTTTTTATACCAAATGCTGAATATAATGAAAAGTTGGTTCGTTTTACAGTGCTTTTAAGCACGCCCCCTCCTTCCACTAGGCTGGGCGTGATGTCATAACAGGGACTCCAAGCTTCTACGGTCTATGCTACAAGCCTAGAGTTACGTTATATTGGAGGAGACCTAGCTAGCGAAAATGGTTAACTATTGTGCTTGTGCGGGATGTACGAATACACCAAAAACGGGGGAGAGGCTCCACAAGTTCCCCAAGGACAAACGGCTGATTCGTGCCTGTAAGTGTTAGCATAACTTACCCGAGGTAGAGCTTAGATCAGGCCCAAAACATCAAGCAAGACCCTAACGTTACCCGAGCCCGCTGTGTCCGAGTCCGGCCCGACACATAAACTGTAATTATGAGCCCGAGCCCGGTTTAAACCCGGCTATTTTTGAATACGTGTGTCGTTATAACTGACGTGCTCAATTACTTTCTCCCGACCGCAACATTCATGTTTTGTCCCGCTCCCGCCCGCAAAAATACTTTTTTTCTGTACCTCCACATACTTTCAAGTTAGCCTACGTGTCGCTGTTATAACATAAAAGCAAGCGGGCTACTGCGTGCATGGCATGAAGCTGACATCAGTTCATCGCGATCTCACACATCTCTGTTATTATCAATGAAGCTTTCATAATATATAACGTTACACTATGTTTGTTATAATTAGAGGATTTGCCTGCATACAGAATTCAGTACTGAACAAAAAGTCTGTTTTGAGCGGTGAGGGGAGTCCATCGTAAATGCTTCTGATTGGCTATTGTTGCGTTCAAGAAATCAACACATATGGCTGTGATTGGCTACATCGCTCCTCGCTGCTGACATGTTAGAAATAGAAACTCTGCCTGTAAACCGTTTCTATTTTGTTTTAGATGTTCTTATTGATTTTCTGCAACAGATGAATAAAATTGTATTAGTTTTTACGTTTTATTCAGATATTTCTAGTTTGCGGGAGTCCCGCAAATCGTTTTATTCTCCCTCAAACAGCACACACGGAGTGAGTGCATAGCTGTCCGCAGCTCCCTGTTATGACATCATCACCCAGTTACGGTAAAAAACACGCTACCTTTGAAGAAACCCCAATAAATGTTATTTTAACGCATTTTAAGACAGACATTTTTAAATATATACATATTGGGCACTTTAATGTACACATTAATCAGTTGTGGTGGTTAACCTGCAATTTACACTTTAAAATATATTATTATAAAAATAATATATATTTACCACAGTAATACTTCGCAACTGCAAAAAATAATCACATACACAGTATTCAATGCCATTTTACAACAACAAAAATGTATATAAATATTTATTAAAAAAATACACAGTATGTTTGCCATGGCCCCCTGCTGGTGTAGTGCCCCAGGCAAGTGCCCAGTAGGCCCGTGTGTGCCTGCTTTAAAATACTTTAGAACAGTTTACATCCAGGGAAAAGAGAAGTTACATTGCACCATTTTTATATGACACTGAGGCTGGAATCACAATATTTAGCCATTAGAGGTCAGATGAGGTTACCCTCAAAGCTCTGACAGGACTGTTTGACTGATCGATACAGTCCCTGCTGGACCTGACCTGAGATGCACTGCAACACAGAGGAGCACAGCAGCTCTGACTTCAGAATGAACCGACCAAAGAGCTAGACTCTAAAGAGAAGGAGAGAGAGAGAGAGAGAGAGAGAGAGAGAGAGGAGAGAGAGGAGAGAGAGAGAGAGAGGAGAGAGAGAGAGAGAGAGAGAGAGAAGAGAGAGAGAGGAGAGAGAGAGAGAGAGAGAGAGAGAGAGAGAGAGAGAGAGAAGAGAGAGAAGAGAGAGAGAGGAGAGAGAGAGAGAGAGAGAGAGAGAGAGGAGAGAGAATAACATAACACAAATAAAAGACAAAGGCAGACAATAATAAAACAGATAAAAAATATGGATAGGTCTAATTTTAATATGAAAGTATAGGCCTTAGAAACCATCTCAATAAGGTCTAATGTGAATTGCCATCCAAAACCAATTTCTTAGGGTGTTTTCAGACCTGTAGATCTTTTGCTTTGTTCCGAAAACGGAGACTTATTTTTTTACAATGTTGTATTTTCTTCTTGCTTTGGTTCGCTATCACAAGGCAACCTTTATACTAACATGTGTTTATACAAGTCACATGTGAGTAAAACGGTCCTCTTTTTGGTTCTCTTAGGTTCCTCTGCATCATCAATCAAGATGATTGATGTTACTTATACTGTAGATAGTAGAATGTCTAAAGTGGACCATCAAAATTTTACAAAAACATTTTCTAAGAACATTCAGAAATAACTTTTCATAACTTAATGGGAGTGTTAGCAAAACGTTCTTAAAACATATTTTTGTTTGTTTGTTTGTTTGACTGCCTGACTGATTTGACTGACACATTTACAGCAGCAATGTATATAAATGTAATTTCACAATATAATTTCCTGTAAAAGTGCAGCCTTATCCAAACAACTCACTCAGGTTACAGTTTTCAGTTTCAGGTTTTCAGACAGAATAGGCTGATGTTTCTGTGAGCTCTGCTTTAATTGTCGGCCTCTGGATCAAGTGTCATTAAACTGCAGAGGTTTATAAATCTGATGCTGGTTTTATACAAACTGATATAACACTGCACTTATTAAATAAGCATTTTTAAAACACAGCAGATTTTGATACTGTACCCATATTTTGCTTGGGAAATTTTAAAGAGTAAAATACTGTACATATTCCACTTAATTTCCACTGTTTTGTCAGTACAGACTGCTGCACTGCACTACTACGTGAATGAACTACAATTTTCTTGCACACAGATCTTTGATTATGCTTTATCAATTTCACATTTACCTGCCATAAATGTCCTGGCCAAAATACACTATAATGTACATCAGAATTTACACTGGCTCTCTAAAACTATACTTACACATGAATCTTGCAAAATAAATAAACATGCCCAATTTATACATATAATGTGAAACAGGGCACAGCACACATTTAGATGTATGAAACAAAAGCCATTACAGTATTTATATTTATGAACTCGTTCAGCAGAGGTGGAAAACTTTTTTTAGAATACAGCAGTATGACTACTCGTTCCTCTCTTTCTGTCTCTCTTACACATTTTTAACAACTCGGGTAAAAGCTTTATCTCAATTTCAAACAATCATTCAGCATTGCTATTCATCAGTGCACACACATGTGTAAGATTAATCATTACAGACAATGACAATATCTTTCTCTCAAGCTGACCAGTTTGCCAGAAAAGGGGGTTTAAAATTCCTGCTTTAACCCAAGTATCTGTATCAGCAAATGTGCAAGTGGCGTAAAGATGGTTACAATGAGGAGTGTAATAGTCTCCAACATAAAATGTAATCAACTTCCTTTATGAAGCTTGAAAGTCTCAGTCTGCATACTGTAACTGAATGGAAAAGAGTTACTAGTACAATTATTCCTTTTGTGTTTCACAGAAGTCATGCAGGTTTGAAACTACATGAAGGTTAATAATGGATGACAGAACTTTAATTTTAATCATGACAACTCTCAGAATAGTTTTAGCATGTTATTGAATATGCACATTAATATATATGGTGTTAGCAGACTAGATCTGCTTCGCTGCTGCTGCAGAGCTAAAAAGGACTAGCTTACAGTAAACAATGAACCAGACTATTTAAATGTTGAGCAAGCAATCTCATTGGCTGCAGACACAGCAGAGGCCAATCAGCTTGTGCTATGCGGTAGTGATGTGATTGCCGGTAGATTGCATTTAAAGTTTTCATGACTGAACTAGATATTTCTGTGTGAACTATCCCTTTAATGTCTATTTTGCAACACACTGTCCATTTCAACAGTAATTCTAACATTTAAAAGCTTCAGCATAATTTTCACTTGTGGAGTAATTTAATACTGAAAGTGATGAATTATGCTGATGCTGTCACCATATTCATCAGCATCACTGGCAAAGAGAAGCTTCTTCTGAATAATGAATTACATTCACTTTTCATGGTGCTGTTTACTCTGCGGGTAATGAGAAAAGTGGGAGGAGATATTAGGACATGATTGCTGAGCTGCATTTCCACTTCACTTACTGACAGAATATATGATTCATATTTCTTGAAAAAAGTCAATGCAACCTAATCTGTTGCTCCTGTCATAAATTAACAATTCAGCCAAGAAGTGTTTAAGCTGATTGTAATTATTTCAATGTTAAATCAGTCTCAAATCACCCAGCCAAAACCTTGACCCCTGAACCCAACACAGCAACAGTTGGTGAACCAACGTTTCGAACCAATATTTGATTATAGTGTCATCTGTGGAATCGTTCAACCCTGATAATAGATAGTTATCAAACAGTCTGTGTGATCCAGTTTTCCTGCATGCATTTTCATTCACATGCTATAAAATATGCTTTAAGAATCAAATGAAGCTGAAACATAAATCTGTCTCACCAGTATAAATTCGACAGGCTCAACCATAACAGCCAATTAATCCAACTAATTAGTGTTTGTTTTGGTGATTCACAGATATTGCTCATAAATAAGATCCATAACTCTGATCAAACAAGCCTGATTATCAGCCCTCAGGGAGATCTTTTATTTCCACATCTTGAATTAAAGCCACTCCGAAGCCCTAAACGCAAATATAAACTTTTTTTTTTTTAATGTGATGTTGGATTCACTGCACTGCGGATGATTTTGGCCGTAGTGCTTTAGTGTGTTACTAGTTTTATTTACAGAGCATTGTTTCAATATTATGGACCCTTTTCTGCAATCCAGGTCATTCAAGATTTGACCAATTCCACTGCCACAGGCTCTCATTTTCTTTATACGGCCCTGCTGTCCTGTAGTACAGCAGGAAGACAATCACTTTAAATTCACTCCAGACACACCTCAGGCTTTAGTGTTAAGTGAAACCCTGTCACAGGTCACATTTGATAAAGTGATCTCTTAAAGAGGCAATGTCTTTATATGAAGAGTTCAGATGCAAAAGCCTCTACATCCCATCTGAAATTTTCTTCTAAAATGATCATTTTTATCAAGCTGGTATATTTAAGTTCAATAATTTCACTTAACTGGCAATTGATAAAAATGACCATTTTAGAATGAAGAAATGTAAATGTAAATGTAGAAGAAAAATTTCAGATGGCATTTAGAGGCTTTTGCATCTGAACTCTTCATATGCAAACGACAGTAGGGATACAGAGTTATTGGGATAACTATGTATCCCTACTGTCCATGTTTGCATACGCTAATACAGATATTGGGATACAGATATTGTCTAGCTATGACTTCTTGTTTCACAGGAGTATAAATATGAGGAAACACAAAGACTAAACTCCCTTAATCATCCATCATAAGGAGTAAAACCAAATAATATAGTTCTGATGTGCAGCAAAAGATTGTTAAGGCTCTCAGGAACTCCGTGAATTCAAGCGTGGTACCGTGACAGGTTGCCACCTGTGCAATAAGCCCATTCGTGAAATTTCCTCACTACTAAATATTCCACGGTCAACTGTTAGTGGTTTTATAACAAAGTGGAAGCAATGGGGAACAACAGCCACGAAGTGGTAGGCCACGTAAAATCACAGAGCATGGTCAGTGCACAATGCGCAGAAGTCGCCAACTTTCTGCAGAGTCAATAGCTACAAATCTCCAAACTTTGTGTGGCCTTCAGGTGTAAAGCACGCCGCCACTGGACTCTAGAACAGTGGAGATATGTTCTTTAGAGTGAAGAATCACGCTTCTCTGTCTGGCAATCCGATGGATGCTGGGTTTGGCACTTGCCTGACTGCATTGTGCCAATTGTAAAGTTTGGTGGAGAGGGGATTATGGTGTGGGGTTGTTTTTCAAGGGTTGTGCTTGGCCCCTTAGTTCCAGTGAAAGGAACTTTTAATGCTTCAGCATACCAAGACATTTTGGACAATTTCATGCTCCCAACTTTGTGGGAAAAGTTTGGAGATGGCCCCTTCCTGTTCCAACATGACTGCGCAACAGTGCACAAAGCAAGGTCCATTAAGACATAGATAAGCGAGTTTGGTGTGGAGGAACTTGACTGGCCTGCACAGAGTCCTAACCTCAACCCGATAGAACATTTTTGGGATGAATTCCAGCGGAGGCCTTCTAGTCCTACATCAGGGCCTGACACCTTCCCAGAAGAGTTGGAGCTGCTATAGCTGCAAAGGGTGAGGAGAAAAGTTTGAGTGCCCAAAGACTCTCCAAGGATCACAGAAGGAGAATTGCAGAGATTAGTTGAGTCTTGGGGTCAGAAAGCCTAAAGAATAACAAACAGCACCTACATCACCACATGTTGTTTGGGAGGTTTTGAAAAAAAAACCCACTTGCTCATCTGCAACTTACTTAAGCAGGACTGTGACGCTATTTTCTTCTAGAAACAAACTTTGTTGCATTATTTTCCTGTTATCTCTGTAAAGCTGCTTTGAAACAATCTGTATTGTAAAAAGCTCTATATAAAGGTCACTTGACTTGACTATGGTCAGATGAAACTAAAAAAGTGAGCTTTTTGGCAGCAAACCACCAGATGCCAATAATTCTGACCACAACTGTATATTACAATGATGAACTCTATCCCTTTCTCCACTGAAAAACTGTCAAATGTCATTTTGGAAAACAAATCCCTTTCGAATAGTGCTATAATAGGTGTGTTCACGGCACTGTAATTACCATGTTGTAGTTACCAATTTAGTAATTGAGATTTTAACTTGTAAAATGTGTTCACGTCCCCACTGTACCTCCTGACCGCTGCAGATTTAAGATGCGTTTGCGTAATTACTTAACTATTCTGAACTGTAAAAAGCCTTCACGTGCTTGTAGAACTTGTAATTACAACGTGTAATTGAGAGCTAAGACTTGTACCACGTGGCCGAAGTCAGAATGAAGTCTTATTTGAAATCTACAGTCTTAATGTAAGGACTCTATTTAAAGTAGAAGGTTACTGATATTTAATTGTGTGGCTATTGCTTCATGGTTATGAATTGGCTTGGCTATCATTGGTCAAATGAAGGAGAAATGGGAATACATTTGGGGTTGCAATTGTATAAAGACATAAACAGATAGCTAACAAAATTTCTACTTTGCCAAAATGCAATAACATTGCTCTTGATTGAATACAGCAACTCTTAGGACAATACATTATGGAGAAATCCAATAATCTATTATGAAACCACACTAAACCACATCTAAAAGTTATCTGTGGCTTCAAAATGGATTCTTTCATCATTACAGAGCAGCCAGAGGCTCAGAGGCATCTATGAACATAAAAGTGATCACTCAGAGGGAATAGAGAGCGCATGTGTGTGCGCGCGTTTTGCTCTTGCACCACTGCATTGCAGCAGTCCCTGAATACGACTGACCAATCACAATCTAAAGCTTTTACTGAGAAAGTGTAGCCCATCAGTACAGCTGAAATGCTGAGTAACATCATTAAACTTCATGGGAGTACATTACATGAGTAGTTGCTAATTACACTGGGCAGAGTCTCTCTTCCGCCTCGCTGACTCAGAAACAGGCTCATTCCCCACTGGGCAAATAACCGTATTTCAGCTCAGATTGCTGATCCGAGATCAGTTTATTCAGCAAACCATTTTCTGCTAACACTATCCATTAAATATTTAAAAGATTACATCATTGCAACATTTGCAAACTTTAAAGCGGGATGGAACAGAATTTGTGTGACATTTAAATAATAATAATTAACCTGTAAAAATCTGTTCACACAATGAAAAGCAAAGCTGTCATAAATAATTTTTAATGTCATTTATCTTGTCAGTAAAAAACAATGTGCAGGATTTGCTTTACAATCCAATGTTGAATTCAAGCCAAATGAAATGCAATGCATCTTGAAACGTAAAGCACTCAACTATATTGCATTCTATACTGTGCAACGCTTTACACTTGGCAAGCTCATTATTAAACACAAATGATTTCCTTGAGTGATGTCCTTTGCATTGCATTTCAGTCTAAACAGTGCGTAAATTGTGCCACAATTAACTAAATTCACTATACAATCACAAGCCTGCAGACCTGGGAGTCATAACCAAAGTAACACCACGATCCACATAACAATTTCAACTTGTACTTGATTGGACGTCACATGACATGTGATCAACCTGTTAGATAAGATAGATATATATTTCATTAAAAAAATATATGTATTTTAGTATAGAAACTAGGTATCAAAAGTTTTAACTTCAAATCTACTTGGTAATGGCAGTTTAGAAATATAAACATGTTTTGGTCAGTAAGATTATTATTTTTTGGATAGAAATTAACACTTGTCACAATGTCACAAAAAAATCCATTTCAAATAAATGCTTATATTTTGAAATTTCTATTCATCAAAGAATCCTGGAGAAAAAAAAATCGGTTTCCACCCAAATATTAAGCAACATTGATGATAAGAAATGTTTCTTGGCCAGCAAATCAGCATATTAGAAGGATTTCTGAAGGATCATGTGACACTGTAGACTGGAGTAATGATGCTGAAAATTACAGGAATAAATTGCATTTTAAAATATTTTAAAATTGGTTAAACGTTTTGCACAATATACTGTTTTATAAGATACTTTTTTTCAAAAACAACTAACCAACCCCAAACCTTTGAGCACTAGTGTATTAATTGTTCCGCATAAAAAGAAAATGGTTCTAGGCCCTGTGAAAGTTTGTGATCAAACAATGCTACAATATAATAATATAATATGGCATCCACCTACACATGCTGCAGTATATTTATGAGTCTGATAGACCTACAACAGTGAGAGGAAGTGACACTAATGTGTGTATGAAGTGCTGAGGAGACACTGGCACCTGGCCAAAGAGATTATAATAACATACTGTATACAGTACTTACAAGAGAGAGAGAGAGAGAGAGAGAGAGAGAGAGAGAGAGAGAGAGAGAGAGAGAGAGAGAGAGAGAGAGAGAGAGAAGAGAGAGAGAGAGAGAAGAGAGGAGAGAGAGAGAGAGAGAGAGAGAGAGAAGAGAGAGAGAGAGGAGAGAGGAGGGGAGAGAGAGAGAGAGAGAGAGAGAGAGAAAATATTTTTCCCTTTCAGGAGTATAATTGGTTTAGACCGGATGAAGCAATCACTTTCGTTTGTGATTACAGGATACATCATTTTATTTATTAATTTCCTTGAGATTGCATGGACAGACTGGCATTTGTATCTCAAGTTTCAGTCATTTAAATTAATAGATCTAAACAAGCATACTTTTTTGTGAACAAATGTCACTTGCAGCCAAAAGAAAAATTGCACCCCCTTGAGGAAGATTCATAGGAAACGGACAACATTTGCTGCCCAATGATTTGGCAGGACCTTCATTCGGCTGATAAAGCAGAAATCGATTAGTCTGTCTCCTCTGTACTTTGACATCGCTTACTGGCTAACTATCAAACCACTCAATATTGAAAAACTCAGACATTCATATATCTTGAAACAAACTTCTCCCAAATTCCTGCCAAAGCCAGACAAGAAATCTTTTAGCTGCCTTTGAAAGGTGTGTGTGCATAATAGTCCTGCCAATTCGCCCTCACCAGTGTCTCCTTTATTGAGGCCTTAATCTGAAGCCTAAGAAGTAGCTATTTACACAGAGGAGCCTGATCCCTTCCTGTTTTTGGTTCACTCTGATTGCATCCAGTGTTAATCCAGTCCCTTAAAGTCCAGTCATGTTTTAGATGGTATGCTCAGGCAGGTCTATTTGTCAGGCCGCGAATGTACATGCAGTGTGTGGTAATGAGGTTGACAGTTTGACAGTGAGTGTTTCAGTGACAGAATCCTAATGGCATTGAGTGAGTGCTGTGTTAGTGTGTAAGACAGAAAATGCTAATTTCAGAGTGTGTTTTCGGATCTCTTGAGGGTTTAGAATTGAATTCCTGATGACCATCTCACCCGTGCTCATCAGAACAAACTCAACAGAACAGCAAGTAATTACATCAGTCACCCTCGCATAAGAAAGCGTGTTAGAGAGAGAGATTCTGAGATGAATCTTGCTGTTATGTTTTATCTAAACATTACTTTCTCGACAGACAGCCGTTTACAATACACACCCTAAACTCCAAACACACAACCCAAACTTCTCTTCCCTTAAACTCAACACATTAAATAAACCTCAATTTTAAAAGGCACACTCAGTGTTTTTTTTTTCTAATCAAAAATATTGTACACACAGAAAATGAAATTGAAACTGATGGTAATATATATCAAATGTGAATTTTTTATTGAATGTGCCCTTTGCTTCTGAACTATGTTGATATGACTGCAAGCAACAGCTTCCGATATTCATCATTATTGATCAGAATAAATCACATCTAAGGAACACAAACTGATGAACAAGCAGCAAAACAAACATGCAACTTCTGTATGTCATATCCATCTAAATTAGTAAATTAGAATACGCTGTGATAGAATCACACACACATTGCTCTATGCAGAGAACATGCCTGTGCAGAGCAGCTGGTTTGTGTGCAGTCAGCGTTTATTTGCTCCCAAAGGTGAAAGTCTGATTTATAGAGCTGCTGGACCACCAGTACAACATCACTCAGGCAGGAGGTCATTTAGCCTCATGTCCAATTTAGTTAGAGACGTACAGTATTTCCACTTAGCTTGGGTGGGTTTGTTTGCATGCATAAGCCCTAAAGTCCTGAGGGTTTTTAGGGGTGAAATGTGCAGAGTGACAAAACTCTCAACTAACCTTCTCATATCCTCATCACAGTGCACGGTTGAACTCAACAACACTGCCGAGATGCATCTGGATTGACCTAGCCACCAATGACTCATCCTGACTACCAGGAAAGACAGAGACAAAACACGCTGACAAACTGATGTCACGCTTATGTGAGATTGAAGTGGCACAGCCTTAGATTAGAGCCAGTGTAGAACGAAAGACTCAATGAGAGCTTTGCTTACTACAATAAAGTTATAATTTCATTAGATTTACCACTTAGATTTTCCTAAATACACAATCAAGTGAAAAAACCAAAGGACTACCCTGGTTTCTCTGGTAAAGCAAAAAAAAATCCATTAATGCATCTCTCTGAGAAAGCATGCATTTAAATACACAGAGAACCATTTAAGAATGTTTGTGCCGTTTAGGAATTAGAAGCCAGGGTTAACACCCCCGTCATGTCTGTCAAGGAGAAGACCAAATTGTATTTGATTCAATGCTTAGAAATCTCCAGCAAGGAATTCCATACTGGTTAGTGGAGATACTCTGTTTTTAACTCGTTTCCCCACTTATGGAAACAAAAGAAAACATTTTGAACAAAAATGTTTTGCTCAAAATGGTAATATTTTTTCCATTCATGTCCATATTCAGAATCAAAAATGGCAAGTTTGATGCATCAGACCAGATTTAAAATCATAGCCAAATGCTATTGGTTATTTTATGTGTTGTAACCCAAGAACGGAAGGGAATATTTCCAGTGAATAAGCTCACTCAAAGTGACCATATGCCTTCAGAACAATAGGTTACACGTTATGTCATTCGTTATTGGTCCAGTTTATACATTCTACTAACTATAAGTAACTTTGAAACTGCATGTCAATTAACTCTCATTTTAGTATTAATAGACTGTTAAGTTAGAGTTAGGTGTTAGGTTTCGTGGCTAGTATAGAATAAGTTACTTAAAGGGGTCATATAATGGTACTTGCACTTTTACAAGTTGATTGTACTGAAATGTGTGTTGGCAGTGCCTGTACACAGCCATCATATAATGATAAAAATCCATCCAGTGGTTTTGTTTTAATCTCCTTATATGTTTTCCCCTGCCTCAAATCAAGCCGTTCGAGCCTGTGACGTCACAAGATCGCACGCCCCTCCCACGACTGTTGATTGACAGCAGCGTTTCAACACAGACCCGCCCTCGCTCGTGAGTGAGATGTCAATCATAGTTCGTCATTGTTTACACTGGAGCAGAATGGCGGCCGTCTAAGCGATTGTGGTGTTCTGTTCTTGGGTGTAATAAGGAACACAGCAGTCATTTTAATGTTCCTAAATCCGAACCGCTGAAGGCGCAGTGGCTGAGTTTTGTTTATGAAGGAAATATTCACGACGAGCAACGTCAATGCGCTCATGTTTGCGCAAATCATTTCTCACCAGACTGCTTTATAAACGAGGCGAGGGTCAATATAAATCAGGTTTAGCTAAGAAGCTGCTACTGAAAAAGGAATCGGTACCAACTATTCGTGTTCCTGCTGGACCTCCAGAAGAAGTGAGTGTAACGTTTTATTTATTAACCTTTATATGAATCTTTGCAAATCCCTTGCACGCTTCACGAATGTGGCTAATGTTTACACTCAGGGTGCATTACGGCATGTCTTCTATGTAACGTTAACGTTACGACGTTCTCAATATAATTCATAATCCCACGTTTATAATAAAAAAAAACGCGTTGGTGTTTTGTTATTAAAAACTGTGTAAGTTACGCAGTGTTACAGTTAACGTAACAGGAATATTAACAGGAATATCAATGCAGTTACAAAACTATAGATGTACTTAAAAGTTTTCTTAAAACATAAAAAATTTTCGTACTGCACTAAACATAAACATACAGCAAATTCTTAGTTATCCTTCAACTACTGCTAGAATCATTACTGACATGACCTCATGTCAGTTTCAGTCACGAGTTGTACCTAACACTGAGATAATGTCACGCATCATTGACAAGCCTGCATTTACAAAAAAAAAAGAAAAGTTTTTCAACATCAATCTGTCAACGAACTAACCTATAACTTACATTAGTAACGTTAAACACATAGCGTTTGTATCTCACAACTCTAACGTTACCCTGCCAGTACATACAAAAATAGATCAAAGTGACATTGTTAACCAACCATTCAGAAACGTCCTGTTCGAGCCTTATTGTCGAACTTCTTCGGGGCCGTCATCTTGTTTCGGGTCCGACTCCGGTTCAAACTGATACGGTTGCACAGATGCGTCCTCAGAGAGAATCCCGCTGCCATAATAAACCCTCAAATGTTGTCAAGTTAACACTCCACGTGCGTTGTGTTACAGCACCCATAGAACAGAGGGGCGGAGTCAGCGAAGCTCATTATCATTTAAAGGCATATGCACTTAAACGGAGTGCTGAACACAGAGCTGTTTTTGCAGGTAAAATGAGTGTTTTCTTAAAAAACTAATGAGAATTTTTAATAAAAGTATATTACGAACTTTTCATTTAGACCCTAAAGATTCATATTAACTTGTACAAAAATGGCATTATATGACCCCTTTAAGTTACTTACACTACCGTTCAAAAGTTTGGGGTCTATATGATTTTTTTAAGAGATTAATACTTTTCCTCAGAAAGGGCGCATTAAATTGATCAAAAGTGACAGTAAAGACATTTATAATAATGCAAAACATTTATTTTTTAATTAAATGCTTTTCTCTTGAACTTTCAAAGCATCCTGAAAAAATGAAGCACAGTTTTGCACAAAAATATGAAGCAGCACAACTGTTTTCAACTGTGATAATAACCATAAATGTTTCTTGAGCATCAAATAATCATATTAGAATGATTTCTGAAGGTTCATGTGACACTGAAGACTGGAGTAATGATGCTGAAAATTCAGCCTTGATGACAGGAATAAATTACACTTTACTATATTCATATTGAAAACAGCTGTTTTACATTGAAATAATATTTCACAATATTACTGGGTTTGTTTTGTATTTTTAATCAAATAAATGCAGCCTTTGTGAGCAGACTAGTCTTCTTTTAAAAACATTAAAAATCTTACCGACCCCAAACTTTTGAACAGCAGTGTATAGTCAGCAGAATGTCTGTTAGGGGACAATCAAAATGAGGTGTAATATCAAGCAGACAGTCTACTAATACTCTAATGAGAGGTAGTTGGCATGTAGTTGCAAAGTTACTTTAGAGTTAGTATGTCTAAAGTGGACCATCAAAATAAAGTGTTAGCGAACAACATACCATTTTTCCGGGAGTACTTCTAAAGTTCTTAATGTTTAGTTATTTGCTTCAAACAGGAAGGTATATTTAAAGTTTTTACAGAAGGAAAAATACTTTCCTAAAGCATCAACATGTGTAAAAAGCAACAGAAGCAAAGATCTACGAGATCCATAGAGCATTTTATCTCTAGAGACGTGATTTGTGCTCTTAATTAGAGTCAAGTCATCCGAGTAACATAACGTTATGAAACCTCTCGCACACACTGCGGATCGTGCAGGCTGCAATAATGCCAGCAGCTGCAGAAGTGACGCGGCCGTAAAGAAAGAGAAAGCGTTAGTCATCAGTAACCATTTCACATGTGTGTGCACTTCATTGTGAGTGTTAACTTTCAGACCCTAATTAAATGAGAATTGATCTGAGAAGGGCAAGGGAAAGAGAGAGTGAGAGTTGTGAGATGCATACTGTATATGCATATGGCCCAAAGGGACGGTGTGTGAGCTTAACATTCGTGAGAACCAATGACCTTTTGTCTTAACTCACATACTCATATGCTAGCATAATTATATCAAACTCATGACATTTAATGTGCACCCTTCCAGCCGTATTGTGAGTGTGTGAAAGACTAAATGTGATTGATTAATACTACCGCTCTCACACATATGCTGACAGATGCAAGAGAAGACGGTACACACTTATTTCCGTGTCCATATGTTGAATGAAAAGGCCTTCACATTGAAGAAAAATGCTTACTGTGTATTCATTTCACAGCCCATTACCTGTTTGAAATGAAATAAACTGGGGAACCCTAACCTCCATCTGCTGGAGTATAGCCCGGTTTTCCCTCTCTCTCTCTTTCTCCTGACCAGACCTCAACATCATTCCTCATCATACAATCTGAAGTTTATAAAGGAACCTGTGATATTTCTTTGAAGGAGACTGAAAGTTAAAGTGTGAACGTGTGCAGCCTATTGCCTCACAGACACAAGTTTCCTAATTCTCACTTTGTAAAACAAGCTGCAGTTAGCTGTTACCCAGGTCTCACTTTTCAGAGTGTCAATCTCTTCAGGAACTCCTGTTCTGCACGCCATTGATTTGATACACACATCTACTGCTGCTTTTGGGTGGTTGTGTCGGTAAGTTCTTTGCTGTGTCCTCTGCCATGTTCTTCTTATCAGATATTGGCTGACATTGTGATGTTTGGCTGTGATCGGCCGTTCTCTGATCTTTGACTCAGATAAACAAGCACAAGCTGCTGATAAAGCAAATATTGGATTCTGATGCCATCATCTTCCTCACCTTCACTGAAACAGCAATAAAGGCACAGTGGGAGCATTAAACTCCTAATGACCTGCAGATCTGTCTTCTCTACAGAAACACTATTAGGGATTTTTGCAATATGTTCATAATTAATTTGAAAAAAAAAAATCCTTTATTATTTATTTATTTATGTTCACATATAGACACACACACTGCTGTTCAATTGTCAGTAACATTTTTTAAAGAAATTAATACTTTTATTCAGCACGGACTGTTTAGATTACCAGTGGAAAAAAGACTTCCAAAAAAAAAAAAGTAATAAACAAAAAAATACTTTTTTGTTCAAAATGTTTTTCTTTTGTGTTCCATGCAGGGGGGAAACAAGTTCAAAACAGAGTATCTCCACTAACCAGTATGGAATTCCTTCCAGGAGATTTCTAAGCATTGAATAAAATACAATTTGGTCTTCTCCTTGACAGACATGACGGGGGGTTTAACCCTGGCTTCTAATTTCTAAACGGCACAAACATGGCATTAAATTGATCAACAGTGATATTAAAGTTTCAAATAAATGTGCATTTATCAAAGAATCCTGACTGTTTAAAAATATTTTTTCCACAATGAAATTAAGCAGCTCAACTGTTATCACCATTAATAAGAAGAAAAATGTTTCTTCTACAGTAACCATCCACTTTTGAATATCTCAAATGTTTTGTGTTTGACTGAAGAAAGAGAATGATACAGAATTTGAATGATGCTATAGGATGATGGATCATTTTTGAGTGAATCATTTCTGGAAGTATTCAAACAAGGAAATGAAAATCAATATATGTATACATACATTGTGAGAGGGTGACCTCCAGTTAATGAGAATTGTGTGAAGTGTAGAACCGCCCAGCTGAAGGCCAAAACGGGAGATGGAACACTAGCCAAGCATGTGACCTCTTCAACATTCGAAATTTAATTCCAGAACTCCGGGTGATTGAACACGACATCACACCAACCCAGCCAGAGATCTATAACATCCATATCAGCCCTGCAGAACAGATGGGTTTGGGTTTAGTAAAGTGATCTGACAGCTGACAGGCAATCTTCAGATTGTGAGAAACAGGACTGCTGTGAGCTGGAAGTACTTATGGCTTCAGTGAGGGTTGGAACGGCATCATTGTACCAGTTGCATTAATCAACAAGAAGATTGGGAATGTCGCTTTCAGGGCAGCTGTATTGATTTTGTCATGTCACAGAATTATTGAATCATTCCATTTAGTTTATCAGTGCAATACAAATAAAATGAATCTGTTATGGTTTATCAATTAAATAATCAATTATATATGTGTTGTAATCATTATAATCATGTCAGTGTCTAAACGTATAATGATTTTGTGTGTGTGTGTGTGTGTGTGTGTGTGTGCGTGCGTGCGTGCGTGTGGTACCCCCACTTTATAATAACTGCACGCTATTAATCATTAGTTAAGCATTAGTAAACAGTTAATTCATCATGTATAAAGCATTAATAGACATTAATAAGCAGTTTATAAATACAGCTATAAATGCTTTATTCTTGATTTAAAAGCATATATATAATGTGTTTAATAATTGTATTTTCATACTTTATTAATGATTCATTTATAATTTCTAAATGAAGTATTGCATTATAAACCAGTCATTTAGGAGTTGTCAGTGGTTCATAATATTATTTAGAAAGTGTAAGTAAATTATTAATAATCTATTTAAATGTTCATTCATACATCTTATTATTCAGACATATAGTTACTTAGTGTGTTAATAAATGCTTTATTAACGTGTATTTATACTGTAATTCAGGGTTAATTAGTAGTGGTCAGTTAACTATTTTTGTGAGCTCATCTAAAGTGAGAACTATTTATGCCTTGTAAAGCATTTATAAAGGAGATTTAGACTCAGTTATATATTTCTATGTTCTGTATCAGTGTTGTGTTTGTTTCATGTATCTGTTTAAAAGATAAATGAGCCTTTAAATCTCCTTTATAAATGCTTTACAAGGCATGAATATTACTCACTTTAGATGAGCTCACAAAAATAGTTAACTGACCACTACTAAATGCTTTATAACTACCTGAATTTACTCCATTTACTCACACTTTCTAAGTGATCTTATGAATCCTAAATAACTGATTTGTAAATAATGCTATACTTCATTTAGAAAGTATTAATTGATCATTAGCAAAGTATGAAAATACAATTAATAAACACATTATAGATATGCTTATAAATCAAGAAGCATTTATAGCTGTATTTACTTCTTATTAATGTATATTAATGCTTTATAAATGATGAATTAACTGTTTACTCATGCTTAAATAATGACTAATAGCGTGCAGTTATTATAAAGTGTTACCGAAAGGGGTAAAGAACGGCATTTATTTTAAATGGAATATTTTGTAACATTGTAGAACTCAATTTAAAGTATCTTTGCTGAATAAAATTATTTATTTATTTGAAGAAAAACAAAATCCAACTCCAAACTTTTGAATGGTAGTGTATTTCTGGCACAACTATTACTTTAAAAATTTGTTGTTTTAATTCTGTTTGGTTCCAGTAGTGATGCAGAAATTGAACACTTCACTTCTAAAGTACATCAGGGTTAAGTGCTGTACTCATAGAGATGTGGTAACTCTCTGGTTTGTGGATTTTGCTTTCCCCTGTGTTAAACCCACATCCTAAACCACCAGCTCATATTAAGACAGTGCTGTGATAGCATATTTTTGCAAACAACATGTTTAGATTTGTGCAAGTTGTCCAAAGCTTTGAACAAGAAATGTGACTCTTTGTGGTGGCCTCATATTTCTAGCAAAGAGGAGGGAATGAAGCCACCCTGTCAAGGTACATATAATCAATTTCTGTATGGAAATAATTTCTTTAAACTGTTTCCTTCTATATTCTAACAAATAAATGAAAGCTTTAGCGTAAGTTCTGCCGGGAAGACTCAATCGTTACGTCACTTATTACCTTCTCATTTATCCAATCGTGTTCTAATACTTATAGTAGAAAAGATCGGTACTTACACATGTCTGAGTTCGCAGATGCTGACGCCTACATTCACCTCCATCCTCCCCCCCACCAGCAGGATTGTCCCTTCCCATATCTCCCCTTCGTCTTTAGGCAGGAAATGCTGATTTTGTACCCTCGGATTGTGAGCTATGGACGAGGTCTACGCCAAAGAACTTAATATCACAATACTTGCTTGCTGGGCTGTTAATAAATGTATGATTGTTACGTTATTTTGTTTCCTGAGTCTTTCTGGTAGAACTAGCTTTCTCTCAAGCATTTTTCAAGCACTCTGATTGTACAATTACTATCAATGTAAGCATTTGTATGAGAAGTAAAATAAAGGAAATTGTTTTGTATTCATAGTCATGTTCCCCTTGTCCCTTGAAACGTCACCAATTCTGAGTTTGCTGAAGCTGAAAAGGGTCAGCTGCACCATTCGTGTAAGTCATGAGGCATTCATGCAGGTCTGCCCTTAAACACTTGAGCACACAAGCGTGACACATTGATCAATGGGCACGTCTCAAACAGAGGCCGATCTATCCAAGTTAAAGCCACTTGCCAAACGGATGCCATTTCAGCAGTAATACATCCACCCATGGCAGACAGCCCTAACATTTGGACCTCTTTTCCTGCAGCTAATACAGCCTACTGACATAAGTCACCTAAAAAATGAGAGAGGCAGCAAATTAGAGAGAGAACGTCATCCCTCCGTGCAGAGGACAGAGGATATGTGAACTTGATGCTCATAAGGGATTATTGATAATGACCATGAAGAAGCAATTGAAAAAGAATAAAGGAGAGTTCACCCAAAAATTAAGATTTTGTTATCATTTACTCACCCTCATCAAGCCATATGACTTTCTTTAAATAAAAAAAAAATTCATGCAGGCTTTTTCAGAATCATCGAGTCAGTGAGTTGAACTCGGGAGTCAAGAATATGTAATTCGTTAGATTTCTATACATTCATTCACAAATCAGGGTTCAACGCTGAAATCAATTTTGCAGAGGTTCAGTGAAATTAATACTTCACTGGAGGGAACATTTTTAAAGAATGGTGATGTAAAAACTTCACCCTGTTTGTTTTCATTCTTTAGAGAATAGTGCACTACGACATGAGGCAATGTAAATAATAACAATTTTCATTTTTCGGTGAACTATCCCTTTAAGATCTATCCATGCAGTGATTTCAGAATGAAGCGAAGGGACTCAAATATGCTTTACATCAACACTTTATTCAACTGTAACATCTCTTCCCTGCTTTCTTCTCTCCTTTCTCTTGTGGCCTCTCCACTCTCTTGTTGAAATATGCATGCAATCTTTCAGTCCTTCCCTCTCTGATGGACACATTAGGGAGAATGGTGAACACCAACATGCCATCTGAAGTCCAGCATTTTAGATGCTGTCACTGCCTATAAAACATTTAAGCATAGTTCTTTTCCCACAGGCACTGCAAAAAGACTTGTAATTAAATGAACAGCTTGCCCAATGGATAAAAAACACCTGTCAATCAGTGCTACTAATTGGGTATATAGAGCATCAATGTAACTGTTAGCACTGAGCTGTTGTTAAGATAGCCTCCATAACAGGTTCTGATCCATAAATAATGGAAAGCTTGAGAAGTTTTCACCCTGAGAACTAAAGAGAAAAAGTGCTGTTGATAGAAGGTCCAGGAGTTACCCAGTAAGAAACGAGAGCCTTGAGTCTTAGAGTTCTTCTCGACATGGTGCAGATCTGTCAGAGTAAGGGTGCTTTCAGACCTGAGTGTTTGTTTCGGACCCTGGTGCGTTTTCTCCCTTGGTTCGGTTCATTTAGGCATATGTGAACACTGCAATCATGCTCGGATCCGGAAATCGTTCCAAGACAGCCTAAACGAGGTGGTATCGGCCCGATTGCAAACGATTGCGAACTCTGGGGTGATTCGCTTGAGGTGTGAAAGCAATCCGAGCCAACGGACCAATGAACCAAATGGTAATATAATAACGTGAAATGTGCTATAAATAGCAGTAGTGTCTGATTCTCTGAGTGAGAAATCAGTTGTTGCAGTTGAAAACCAAAAGAGCACCTGTTCATCTTAAAATGTTGTGTGATTGCGCTTCTCAGTGCGAGAATGCTGTCCCTTGATTCCTGCTCTAGTTACATTATAACATTCATATAGTGTTTGCGTATCAATAGCTGCGTTTACATGGACCCTTATAATCAGATTGGCGGCTCAATTGGACTAAAAAAACGTCATGTAAACACCTTAATCGATCTGATTGAGCTCGATCCGATTGGAATTTCGATCGGATTGAAAGGGGTGGTTTATTCCTTTTGTAATCCGATCGAGAGAACATGTAAACTCTTGATCGGATTGAAAAACAAAACTAAAAGGATTGCGCATGTAGCCTGACTACGTCAGACTTCGTACTTCCGCTCAATTTCATTTCGCTTCTGTACTTAATCTGAGACATCGACATGTCTCTCAGTTTTCCTCCGGCCTGAAAACAGCCGGCCAATCAACAAACAGAGGGCGGGTGAGAGCCGTGACATAGACGCTAAGCGCCGAGTTTGAGATTGGGGAAATCGAAAATGAACACGGATATGGAGACAAGGGATGCAATTCGCTCTGTTGTGGAGAATATTCCCGGCATTTCCAAACTGAAGGACGAACAAGAAGAGTGTTTGGTAAACATTTTGAATGGAGGTGGTGATGTCGTGGCCCTACTCCCGAAAGGTTTTGGTAAAAGTTTAATTTATCAAATATTGCCAATCGTCAGCGAGAAACTGGGGAGGCCAAAGGCCGGCAAGGCGATAGTTGTGATTGTGTCCCCTCTAACCCTATCCTTGGAGTTTTAGAGGGTGTATCTAGTTCTTTATCTGTCAAGCTCGAACTGGCACCCTTTTGACAGGTCAGTGTCTCCTTTTTTTTTCCAGTTCTTAAATATTGCCATGTCATGCTGTAATCTTGCAATTAAGTTGCAGCATTTCCGACAGACTCGAAATGAACAAAGAGCTGTGTTTGACAGAACTAATCCTAACTTTGACATTTGGCTGCAAATATTTTCCTGTTTCCCTTTACTGTCAAATATTAGTTTAGAGGCCCCGATTGTGCCAGGGATGCGTAGATTTACATCACATAATGTACAAAAGTCGTTGACAGCCATGTTCACTCGGTATTTCGCATGATGGTTTCGTTTTCGCATTTTAATGTGTTTACAGTGGAGACATAACACACGTCTATGTGATTGGCTTACGGGAAACCAATGATTTTATACTTCAGATGACGCCCTGTAAACTTAGCTACTGTGTCTTGACACAGTTAACCTCTAGACAGCGCTGGGAGATCCAGAGAGAGCGCGTTTGAATTTGCTGCAGTATTAATACAAATGTAGTGTATAATTTAACAACGGCAATGATGGCTGCATTCGTATATTGTTTGTGTGTGTCTCGACAGTAACAAATAAAGCCACAATAAGCTCATGGAGTGAACTTTTCAAGTATCTTAATGGATGACACGCATGATTTTTTTCCCCAAACCAGTTTAGCGGGAATCCCACCCTGAAGCTAATTTCATTGTTTAAGGTTACAGTGACGGGTAGGTTTAGGGATCAGTGTTTGGTGTAGGCAATCAGTACAGTGATTTACATGACCAATTAAATCTTTAGAATCATTTGTTGGGCGGATTTTCCGGTGAACTGTTTTTTTGGGGGGGGGATCACGTGGATGATGCAGAGGAAATGCTGACCAATAAGAGGACAGTTGTACTCGCATGTGACTTGCGCGAACACATTTTGTTACGTTTTAAATGTTGCCTTGTGAAAGCGAACCGAACCAAGAAGAAGATGCAACATTGTAACAAATGAAGTCCCTGTTTCGGAACAAAACAAACAATCTGTAGGTGTGAAAACGCTTTAAGTTTCTTCTCGTTTCTTCTCGCTCCGTTCATTTGAGGTTGTGCATATTGCCGTTCATGTCGCTTTGTCGGCCTGTGGCATCCTAGCAGGGCAGACAAATTCAACATCTTGAATACTGGAAGCATCAGTGGCGTCTCCCTCGCTCCCTACGCTACTCTTGGAGGATGCGCTGTATGCCAGAGAAATCTTTTGGCCGTAGAGGTCTCCTATATGAAGAAAAGGCATGCTGGGATGTGGCTGTTTTTCATCCTCTGACTGGAGTTGGTCGGACTCCACCAGGGCTTTCTGTCTCTGATAGTACTTGGAGAACTTGTTGAAGATGATGGAGATAGGAAGGGCGACTACAAGCAGGCCACAGATGATGCATAATGTGGCGACGAGTTTCCCAGCCAGCGTGACAGGATACGTGTCGCCATATCCCACCGTGGTCATGCTGATTGTCGCCCACCACCAGCCCACCGGTATGGTCTGTATTTCCGACTCCTCGTCCTCTCTCTCCACAAAATAAATTAGTACTGAGAAAATAGAGATTCCCACAGAGAGGAAGAGGATGAGGAGTCCGACCTCGTTGTAGCTGTGACGGAGAGTCGCCCCGAGCGAACGCAACCCAACCGAATGCCTCGCCAGTTTGAGGATGCGAAAGATTCGCATGAGGCGCAGGATCTGCACGACCCTTCCCACGTTCTCAAGCTCAGCACTTTCCTCAGCATCGACGGTTTCGAAGGCCAACGTGGCATAAAATGGAACAATAGAGGCAAAGTCAATGATGTTTAGCGCATTGCACAAGAATTTGCGCAAACATGGCGTGACAGCTAATCGTAGGACAAACTCGATGGAGAACCAGAGGACACAAAAGGTCTCGAACGCAGCCAACACTGGGTCCTCCACCTCTTTCTCATTATCGTCCTTCTTGTTGAACTCAGGCATGCTATGAACGCACATGGCGGCAATACTCATCAGTACCACACTCAATGAAAACACTGCTATTATTTTCGCAGAACACGAGTATCCAGGGTTTTCCAGTCGCAACCAGAGTTCTTTGCGGTTCTCAGAGCACCAAGTGCCCTCGAACTTTTCCAGGTCTTTGTCATATCCTGATAGCTCCTCCATGGACGAGTCTAAGCTGTCCTGCAGCTGGTTCGGCGGGTCATCGTCATTTCCCCAGTCTTGATCTCCAACGCATTCTTTCTGTTCTTGAAATCTGTTGCTGCAGCAAGTGTCCAGGTGAAGCTCCTTGATGCCCCAGTATTCCAACTCCTGGCTAAAACTAAACACGCACAATTGTTCCATCAGGTGGATCTTTCCAGTATGGTAGAAGTTCAACACATAGCGGAAAAAACATGGATTGCGATCGAAATAATACTCGCGGTCGGCCGCGGCGTAGTCATCGCAAAGCTGGAGAATAGCAGCCTCTGAGCTGCAGTAGAGCAATCGGGCCAGCCGCGTGTTGGGGAAGCGTTGGAGGATCACTCGTTCCACTTGCTGCTTAAAGCCGCCAACGTTGAGGTTGATGAAGCTCTCCTCTGGCCCTCGGCGGTGCAGGACCTGCCCATACAGCATGATGGATTCCAGTACATGAAGGAGTAAGTGGGACTGTTGGGCTTAGCAGGTTTGGAGAGGCTAAGAGTGATCAGCTATGGCTCCATGCCTATATAGTGGAGGGGAAAAAAGTCTGATTAGCACTTTAAGAAGAAAAAGTTGACCTGTTGCCATTGAAACAACATAAATTGGAAAAAAAAAATCTAATTCAATACTTATCGCCAGTTTACTGTACTGTACCCAACTGTATGACAAGACAAAAACTTAATCAGATACGCAGACAGAGACAGACAGACTGCTTCTAATTGTAACAGCTGTGATGGGATAAAAGCATTCTGGGGCCCAAATCAGCCGTTATAGCTGCTAATGGATATTGATTCTGTACAGTGTCGTATACAAATCCTCAGTGATCATTATGAGCATTTTAACACTAACACTGACTTTTTCTCCTAGCAGTACTGCTGGGCACTTCAGCAAAATCACGTCAGAAATTCAGTAGCTACATTCAGTGAATGCTTGACCGTCCTGACATGCAGTACTTTTGTAAGTTTGTAAAATGGAAATTCTTATTTTGAGATTACCGTATGGTTTAAATGTGAGAACAATAGCAAAAACTCTTTTGAGTGTTTTTTAGAAAAACAGCAGCAAACACTTTTTAGTGAAAAGTCACATGATTTTTCAAAAAGTATTTTCAAATACTTTTTAGTTTTCAAAAACTATTTGTTTGTCACTCTTCTGCTTTATTGACAGCAGCATTCTAGCTGCATGAGCTCCACAAGAACTTCTGAAAATCTGTACAAATACTGACATGATTAATGTCACAAATACTTGATGACATATAGGCTACTGCAGACACTTTTCTTCTTCATTTCAAATTTTCTTCTTCATTTAATGTCATAACATTTAAAAAAAAAAAAAAGTAGGCTACATTTTATTCCTAATTTTAAATTATTTGAACTCTAGATTTTCAAATTGGTTCAGACTTTTGGACCTCACATGTGTAGCCTATAGTAATAATTAAAATTTGTACTACATAAAACGTAAATAATATTTGGTTGCAACAGAAAATAAGCATTCACACACTAGACCTAAAAACATTAAGCTGTTAAATTTGGGTAAAATACCAAATTTCTGACTGACATATAGGCTATGGATAATTGTTAAGAAGTTTCTTGAAAGCACGATGTAGAAGTCGTTCGAACTCCAGCACCAAGTTTAAAAACAACACTGCGTAACCCAAACTACAGTGAAGCAAACATCACATTTTACCTCTTTTCTTAATTTTCTGATGGTATCAGTGGACTGCAAAGACGTTTGGTGTGGATATTGCCATCCTCCAGCGCCTTTCTTGGTCAAGCGGTGTCCGATGTGTGCGCTCGTACGCAGTATTTGCCCCATGTCCCGCAGCGGACTGTGTCGGGTGGGACAGTTGGCACATAGTGTGCCACTAATGCACTTGTGGTGCCTCGGGGCAGCTGCGCGTCCGTGCGTCACTGGCCCGTGGCAACTAGTGCGCGCAGCGCGCTTGCGCTTTGCGTTTGAGGACGCGCCTCTCAAGCTCCACGGTGCGGCTTTTCCCTTATGCATTAGAGGTGAAACGGGAGGGACAATGGTAGAGTGAAAAATAATGCGAGCACGGAGGAATGAAAGCAAGGCTACAGAGAGATACTTCGACCACCCGTGAAAGGCAGCTAAAGGATTAGAAAACTAATGAAAGACTGAGATTAACGATCCCTCGAGTTTAAGGAGAAAGACAACAGAGGTCCGTTAGAAGAAAAGTCAAGAAAAGCTATTCCGAAAAGTTTGAGGGGAAAGAATAGATCATCTAGCTGTTTTGATAAGCATCAAGTGTGTAATTATGAGATTTAGAAATAATTTCAACCCAAATGCACAAACACAAAAAGAGCATAGACAAATTTTAATTAGTTTAATGAGTGTCAAGTCATCATAACATGTAAGCAGCGAGTGATTCGTCAAGACGTTCACTCTCTTCAGAAGCAGGCAATGTTCTCCCTCACAGCACCTGTCGCACGTGCACAGAAGAATTGAAAGATGATGCCCTCTAGAGGCCGTCACGAGTACATGCTGACGCCTCTTTAATATTGCCTAAATTTAACATTTTTAAAATTCTCAATACCGCCAATTAGGTAACTCAAGTAAGACAGGAAAATAAACTAGTATTGTCCAATAAAGTACAACGTCGTTACTTATGCTCAGCGCCAAAAATCAGAAGCGTTGTAACTCGGGACTGACTGTAGAGGGCAGCATTGCGTGACATACGACTAGATGAAGAACAGGTAGGAGACGGTGCTTACTTCAAAACCGCATACTTGCATACTACTCTTACTATTTATGCCATAGAAAGATATTTTAAAATTAGTAATAGTAAGCGATTACGAATGCAGCAAGATTGTTGGGTAAAAGTTTCAACAGACAGATGCCTAATATTAAAGATGTAAATTCTCAACTCGAATCAGAACAGACACAAGTGAACATGAAAGTTTGAGACGTCTTTTTAAATTTATTTTAGATTAAACAATAGAACAATTTGCCTGTTAATGCTTTTTTAAATTTCTTTATTAAAAAAAACTCACATATAGCCTACATACAGTATCATATTAGCCAGATGATTAATTCGTAACTTTTAAAATTAAAACCCACTCTTATATAAACTGTCAAATTGAGTTGAATGTGACAATTTACATCAGAATGTTTTACAGGTAAAATTGTGTATTATATTATTTAAAGTGAAAATAATGTAATTACATACATAAATATATGAAAAAGACATATAAAAGAGATTAAATGTACAAATATAAATGTTAATTTGTTTGAACATCCAAATACCATATTTGAAGCTGTCTAACCCTATGGCAGAGTTTGTATCCTACATCACATCAAAAAGACTGACATTTGATGGAGCAATAGTTGAGCTTGGGAAGGTGACAGGAACAATTTATCCCACTGGGGAGTGACAGAGAGGACAGAAGTTGTGTTGTGTGACCTCCTGCTCCAAAGCACAGTGCTTGCACACACTGCACATCCAGAACTGGTACTCAGATATTATTCTTCCTGTCACTATACAGGTGGGCAACTTGCCCTCCGGCCTGAGGAAAAAACAGGAAGAAATAGAATAAAAGACAAAAAGAGAGAGAGGGGGGTTTATTCATCAAATCAGAATGCATCATCACACATGCTATAACCTGTTTAAGCAGTTTAACATTGTTTTATCAACATAATTGGAACAGTTAATTTGCTTCTTCACATTTATGTGTTGTGCTTATTAAAGGCCATTTCACACCAAGAATGATAACTATAAAGATAACCACAAACTATAATGGCATTAGCATCCACACCAGCGGACGATATTGTTCTGTTTATTAAGCACGCACTGCAGTTTTACTTTATGTCGCTTTGAATGCTTGAGCTCTTTAAAGCAGAATGGATTCTGGCTGTCGATGATATTATAGTTCATCAGCTGGAAAAAAAATAGCTCTGAAAGTGATTCCAACAATATTGTTTATCTGCGCTGTTATCTTTATAGTTGTGGTACTATGGACTCTGCTATTCTTTTGTATTTTGAACGTTTTTGGAACTATATCTTTATCGTTATCATTATAGTTATCATCCTTGGAGTGAATGGGCTTTTTTACTTGTATTCTCATTAGGCCAAAATAAGTCGTAACGGGAGAACTTTGCGAGCATAAACAAATCTAATGCATTAAAATCAGTCAATTCATGGAATAATTTTACCATGTAAATGTGTGATGTGTATTTGTCACTTCGGGGCTTTGCAAAGAAAGAATACTAATGGACAGCAAGTAAAGTTTGGGGTCAGTCGATTTTTTGTTTTTGAAAAAAGCAAGGATGCATTAAATCACCAAAAGTGACAGTAAAGACTTTTACATTTGTGCAAAAAAAAAACCTTTCTATTTATCAAAGAATCTCTGTTTCCACAAAAATATTTTGATAACATTGATGATTAGAAGATATGTTACTTGAGCACCAAATCAGCATATTAGAATGATTTCTGAAGAATCATGTGACACTGAAGACTGGAGTAATGATGCTGAAAATTCATCCGGCACACTGCAGTGATACGAGCCTAAGTCATACACGCTGACCCTTACGCCACTCATCTCACACTATTTTACACTTGCGTCACTGTGTGACCTCAGCTCCTTTAACAAGCCATAACAACAGATCCGCCTCAATTATCGGTTAAACTGGGCCTGGTTTCCAGCGTTTGTGTGCACAGTGAGGTTATGTAGCATCTGGCCATTGCGTTCCTGGCTTACCCGTCAGTGAGGCTGTCTTGCTGGCTTTGCCGGGTGTCTCTAGGGCTGTGTTTGGTGAAGATCTCCAAGGCCAGGTCTTCATAAAGCTGCCTCTGATCTGGAGTCAGTGTTTCCAGAGATTCCAGCTTAATAAAGGCACGTGAACACGTACCAAACGCACAATTAGCAGATGAGCAGATGGCTAGCAGAGAGTAAATCTCCACAGCAGGGATAATATCTTCATAATCACGGAGATGGAGAGCTAGAAATTAAGAATAAAGTAATTATTGAATTGCTGTACACTTTAGGAAACAAAAGATTTTAATAAGAGATATTGCTGCTGCCGACGCCATTTAATGCGAGACTAAAAGGAGAATAATTTAATAACACTTTCAAATACGATTTATATTCAATCTCAAAATGAATATCATTTTTTTATAACTGTGGATTTAGGCATCACAGCATTATAATGTACTTTCACAATTCACAAATAATTTTTAGTGCTTTAATTTATTTAGGCAAAATTGTATAGAAATAGAAAATTGGTAATTTATTGGTTATCTATCATAATAACATTAAAAAAATTATTAGTTTTTATAGTAGTGCATCCCTAACTTAAATCATTTTTAGATTAAAAAAAAAAAAGACAAAAACATTAACCCACAACACATACAAGCTCCTTTCCAGGTGGTCCTGGATATGATGTAATCTGTGGTTTACACATTTTGTCTAGACTTTCGTGTAAGCAAACGTCTTTTGTAAGAGCGTATGTGTGGACTAAACGCTGTAAAGATTTCACTTTGAGTTTGTTTTCTCTGTTCAGGTGAGCGATTTAACACTTTATGTGCGCAGACGAGGCCAGACATACCATGCATGCATTCACACACACATTTACAGACACAGATTTACAATCCTCAGAATATTCATATGGACATCATTACTGTGGTCTGATACAAACAGAGAGAAAGTATAGGAGGTGATAATGAATTTCTTCATATACATAAGAGTAAAGACTATGTTTCACAGCTATTTGTTTGTGTTATATTCTAATTGGATTGCAAAATGAGGAGTGAGTGATTTACTTATTACAAATACACAGGCACCGGTCACTTTACGCCTTGCTGGTACCAGGTAGGATCCCCTTTTGCCTTCAGAACTGCCTTAATTCTTTGTGGCATAGATTCAACAAGGTGAATGCGTGTGATGTGGAGGCATTTGAGAATTTGAACTATATTTGTCATGTTCAATAAACCAGTTTGAGATGATTTAGCTTTGTGACGGGACGTTATCCTGCTGGAAGTAGCCATCTTCTACACTGTGGTCATAAAGGGATGGACACTTAATACTTCGGTAGACTGTGGCATTTAAACAATGCTTAATTGGTACTCAGGGCTCAAAGTGTGCCAATAAAATATCCCTCACACCACCAGCAGCCTGAACCGATGATACAAGACAGGATGTTGTTTCTGCCAAATTCTGACACTACCATCTGAATGTCACAGCAGAAATTGGAGACCAGGCAATGTTTTTCCAATCTTCTATTGTTTAATTTTAGTTCAGCCTGTGTGAATTGTAGCCTCAGTTTTTCCTGTCCTTAGCTGACAGGAGTGTGTTCTGCTGCTGTAGCCCGTCTATAGCGTAATATCATATAGGTATAAATTCCTTTTTAATTGACTGTTCATTTCTTTAATTAAGGTTTATACGTGTTAATTTCCATGACAGAGCCTTAAGCTATGTTAAAAATCACCCACTATACCCTCATTCACTATTCCCTACATTACTCCACTAATTATAGTCCAGCTAAAGGAGTGAAGGAAAACGAGTGAGTGAATTCGGACACTGAGTGCGCTGGAAGGGCTGCCTCTTTTGCATAGTTTGTGTTTATTGTTTAATAATCATTTGAAACTTAGCAAACTGTCAGCTCCAGTAGTAATGAAAAGATTTATCTTGAACTCCCTCATGGAAACTAGCATGTATAAACCTTAATTAAACTATTTAATAATCAATTAAAAAGGAATTTATACCTGTATGATATTACGCAGTAGCCACATTGGACCAGCAGTTTGGAAAATGGATGGATGGATGATTCAGCTGCTAGCTCCATCTTCTGGCGAGATACGGGAATTCATTCGGCATGAACCTCACAGTGCATGTATGGACATTCTCTAGCTGATGAGTTGTACACTCATTATTGTGGTGCATTGTGGGACTGAATAAATGCACTCGATAATGTCCACTATGGTTTCGGACACCACTGCAAATGGCTGTCCCCACAAATAGTATCCTATTTAAGGTTAACATTAGGTTACCAGATGACAAACCTCAACAGATTGCTACCCAAAATCACTAAATAATGTAAACATTAAGTGTGGATATGCTATCACAACTCATTGGGTTTTAATGTGTCACCTGTCCTCATGGCTGCGTCCACCTTGCCCTCGTACAGCTGTCTCTGCGCAAGCAGGAAGAAATGATAGGCCTCTGCCCCACGCCAGGCGTCATCCAGGATACGGCTGTCTGAAGACGTCTCATCTTCCTCTAACAGCCCTGCTAATGCACTGGTGGCCTGAAATAAATCACACACACAAATTACCCACCACTAGGCTGTAAATGGGCCCTTTATCACAACTGATTTCCTGCCCCTCTCATGCTGTCGGACTCTGAGTCAGGCTGCAGCTGCAGACCACGGCGCTGAGCCACACAACTACAACAGCTTTTTGCGAATTAGAAAATAGAAAAATCACAAATGATAATAAAACTGTAGTTGGTTATCCCTGTATTAAAGCTAAACTACATCCAGCAAGGAAACATTTGGAAACAGGAGAGTTT
Organism: Chrosomus eos; assembly: GCA_036326025.1. Lineage (NCBI taxonomy): Eukaryota > Metazoa > Chordata > Actinopteri > Cypriniformes > Leuciscidae > Chrosomus > Chrosomus eos. The sequence continues at coordinate 21,773,212 of CM070833.1, forward strand.
TTAGTATGTCCTGTATGATGATGTTTGAAAAGTTAAAGGAACACTTCGACTTTTTGGGACTTTAGCTTATTCACTGTATCCCCCAGAGTTAGATAAGTCCATACATACCTTTTTCATCTCCGTGCGTGCTGTAAGTCTGTTTGACGCACCCACCGCTAGCCTAGCTTAGCACAAAGACTGGATGTAAATGGCTACAGCTAGCACACTAATCCCAATAAGTGACAAAATAACGCCAACATTTTCCTATTTACATGTTGTGATTTGTATAGTCACAGAGTGTACAAATAAAAAGGTAATATGAGACACAGCCACTTTTTAAACGTTTAAATACTGGGAACTCTTTTCTCAGAAGGCGAAGCACTGCTACTTGGGCGGAGTGATAACCGCAGCACCTGAGACACGCTCTCTGCTCCTCACCACGGCGCTTCTCGGGTGCTGCGGTTATCACTCCGCCCAAGTAGCAGTGCTTCGCCTTCTGAGAAAATAGTTCCCAGTATTTAAACGTTTAAAAAGTGGCTTTGTCTCATATTACCTTGTTATTTGTACACTCTGTGACTATACAAATCACAACATGTAAATAGGAAAATGTTGGCGTTATTTTGTCACTTATTGGGATTAGTGTGCTAGCTATATCCATTTACATCCAGTCTTTGTGCTACGCTAGGCTAGCGGTGGGTGCGTCAACCAGACTTACAGCACGCACGGAGATGAAAAAGGTATGTATGGACTTATCTAACTCTGGGGGAAAGGTTGAATAAGCTAAAGTCCCAAAAAGTCGAAGTGTTCCTTTAAAGTACCTCTGATTTCTTGCCCTTGCTTTTGCTTTGCTGTGAGCTTTTGATCTGGGTATGGAAGTTCTCCACCAGCAAGGCGGCGAGCACATACAGTTTCTTCACTCGCAATGGTCGCGTTCTCTTTTTTGCCTCATCTTCAGCGATCTAAGGTGAAACAAAGATTGTCAATTAAAAACATTTTACAGTTACAAAGATATTCTGACATTAAATGTTAAGCATGTTATTTCTATGCCACTTACAGAAAATGAAAACTCACGACTGGGTTGGGCACAACAAAATAGATTTAACAGAAACAAAACACATTTGTTTTACCATTATTTCATCATTCTGTCAAGTGGAGCTAACATTGAACACTTTCCCCAAGTTTCAAAGAAAATGCTGAAGTTATTCCTACTAAAATGCATGTATGAGCTGTTTTAAACTGAAAGCAACTTGCTCTGGCATTTCTTAAAATATGTCTGTGCCATTGTTTTGTCTCAAGATGCACACAATAATGTTTTTTTCTAAGGCACATCTATAAAAGCTACTTAAATGTCCTAATTGAACCAAGGTCTAATACTGGCTTAATCGAAGCCCTGTCTGTGAAACCAGGCAATTTCCTTGACCTGTTATTTTTTTTGTTTTTTATTTATTTAGGGTGTAATGTGTCTGTTTCAGCATGAAAAAGGTCTGCAAATTTACAACGCACAAAGTTAGTTAGCTACTTGCTATATAAGTAAGCACCGTTTCTGAACTCCCTAAAATTCTTCGATTGTAGTTGAGTTTTCTTTCGGGAATGAACACGTCACTCACAATATTCCGCATTTTAATAATTTCAGTTTAAGGCATATGGAAAATAGGGGGTCGAGGCCTGGTTGAGTTGCTTTAGTAGTGTGTTGAAATATTCGGTTATGGTAAGGGGCATGACATTTCCGAATCGCGCTTGGCCAATCGGGCCGACCAATCACAGCGCATTGCGCTTTTAGGAAGGAATGGCTTAATAGAGCAAGGAACTAAAAAGAGTGTTACTGACAGACTGGGAAGAGAGGTGCTGCTACAATGTAAAAAAAACATGTAAAAAAAACTTTTTTCTTTAACATTCAAGCATGAAAACCTATTCAAGTAGACCCCCCTCCTAAAAACAAACAAAAAAAAACCTTTGTAAAGGGCATAATCTGGCCACTTTAAAAATGACTGTCATCACTGGTTTCATAACCTGAGGATCCCCAATAACATTTGTTTTTTACATGAGATAATATAGACATACTAGGGGTGGAACGGTACATGTATTCGTATCGAACCGAAACGGTACGGGCGTCACGGTTCGGTGCACGAATTTGCACGTAGAATACACGGTACAAAAACGCGCGAGAGAGAGAGAGAGAGAGAGAGAGAGAGAGAGAGAGAGAGAGAGAGAGAGAGAGAGAGAGAGAGAGAGAGAGAGAGAGAGAGAGAGGCGCGATGAACAGTCAGTGTGTGTGTGTGTGTGTGTGTGTGTGTGTGTGTTTGCGCGCTTGCGAGAGAGAGAGAGAGAGAGAGAGAGGCGCGATGAACATTGTGCGTGTGAGAGGCGCGATGAACAGTCAGTGTGTGTGTGTGTGTGTGTGTGTGTGTGTGTGTGTGTGTGTGTGTGTGTGTGTGTGTGTGTGTGTGTGTGTGTGTGTGTGTGTGTGTGTGTGTGTGTGTGTGTTTGCGCGCGTGCGAGAGAGATCTCTCGTGCGCGATCCAACAGTGGAAACATACTCCGTCATTTTTTCATACAGGACATCATTAAAACTGCAAAGTGTTTACTGTTTACTTTTGTGTACACTTGCAATAAAACACAACATTGTGCTTTTGTCACACTCTAAACTCGTGTCAAACTGTAACCTACAAATGTTAACAAAAGTTTTTAAAGGTAGTATTATTTTATACGGAAATCAATTATTTATAATTCAGATGAGAATAAAGTTAGGGTTAACTAAAAATGAAGGAAAACAAATATATTGATCTGAAAGAGCAAATTAATTTTAAATTCATTCAGGTACAATTACCAAACATATCTCAAGGTCTTTTCATCTTTTTAATAATTTAATAAATAAACTAATTATATAAAACTCCTGTCAGTGCACTACAAATAAACTGGTTCTATGCCTTTATTAATAAAACTTATTTAAAAAATACAAGGCTTAAGACATTTATAAAAATGCCTTCTGCATTTTTGTTTTGCTTTTCACTCCATTGTACCGAAATCGTACCGAACCGTGACGTCTGAACCGAGGTATGAACCGAACCGTGACTTATGTGTACCGTTCCACCCCTAAGACATACCGTAAACATGAGTTTGGCAGCATCCAGGAAGTGATGGGCTTTTCTGTAGAGCTCTACAGCCTCTAGAGTTTTGTTTTTCTCCAGCAGATGTGAGGCGTACTTGGACAGAAGAGGCCCAATTTCCTTCATACTGTGGTTTTTGGCAAGTTCCACAGCTTTGTTCCACTGAAAAAAAAAGCACCCAATTAAAATGTATTTTTACTGTTGCTCATTTGTTTTTATCAAGCATCTAAACATTCATCACAGACAGGTTTCATCAGCAGATGAGTATGATGATGTTACAGCTGCAACTGGATCTTTCAGTACAACTGATGATGAGCACTGTGAACTCTCTGAACCTCTCATTTCAACTAATGACTGAAGTGTCATTATCTCGACGCTCAAGAAAAGGCAGTGAGTCAGAATGCATTCAGTGAAGAGAGGATGAAAAAGATGTCTTTTGGGAAATGCATATTAAATAGAGCTGTAAAAGTCTCAATTTCTTTAACACATAACACATATGTTCAATTCAACATTATCATTTAAATCTTTTCTGTGTGATTTCTAAAGTTTAATTAAAACCGTTGCAAGAGAAGCAGCACAAGTGTGTGTGGTGTGTGTGTGTGTGTGTGTGTGTGTGTGTGTGTGTGTGTGTGTGTGTGTGTGTGTGTGTGTGTGTGTGTGTGTGTGTGTGTGTGTGTGTGTGTGTGTGTGTGTGTGTGTGTGTGTGTGTGTGTGTGTTTTTATCAGATCAGTACATGATAGAAAAAATACCTTCTTCAATGTAATTTTATAATTGAGAAGACCATCTACAAAAACCTCTATTTTCTATAAATATGCATGAATAAATCCACAGTGTTCATTAAGTTACAATACTGTTTAATATTATTTCATTATTTAGAGTTTAGTTGTAAGAATTAAATAATCAGTGTTCAAATGAGAAATCTTTGTTCTGTCTTTATTTTTATTAAAAGGATACAAATGCATTAACTTAAAAAAACAAAACAGATTAATTAGAATTAAATATTGACAATCCTAATATACTGTAATATCAATGCAATTGATATCATATTAATACATGCTAAACATTTACCTTCATAACATATCAAAACCATACAACAAGCAAAAGTTCTGTGTAGGTTTGTGCATGCACTCTCACCTGGTTTAGATGCACACAGGCATCCACAGCTGCTTTGGGCTGGTTACATTTCAGAAATGCACTGACAGCCTGCTCACACATTCCCACGGTAACAAACATCTGACCAATGTCCTACACACACACACACACACACACACAAACATACAATAAAGCACAGTTCATGCCATTCAAGATAATCTGAACCAAACAATGCTGATTGGTCTGCTAACAAACCATAAGAAAATGGGAAGAGAGAGATAAAAAAGAGAGAGCACCCACTGGTAGCAGTTTATGGTTTTCTGGTAGGGAGTTTGCAAGTTTCTCCAGACCATCATAGTCCTCCAGCATATAATAACATTCAGCCAGACGCTCCTGATTACGACCCTGCAGGTAATACTGCACTGCATTCAACCTGTGGAACACACGTACTTCAAGTCTCTGTGTCAACTATCAAATTAAACAATTTAACAGTAAGTACACAACCAGTCAAAAATTTGGACACACTTTAATGTGTCACGTTTGTGTTCATTTTGTTACCAGCCTGTCTTGAGTTCCCATAAATCTCTTTGGTTACTGCTTGATAAGTCATTCTGTTCAGCTGTTTATTCCTTTGTCAGTTCTCATCATTGTATAGTGGTTGTGTTTGCCTGTTTTCCTGTGCTTCTCCTGCGTGGATTTAATACAGTCAGTTTGTGTTTGATTCTCCTTTGTCGTGCGTTCTGTATACCACAGCCACACGTGACAGAAGAATGGACCACAAAAAAGGACTATGGAGATTGCTTCTGCTTTCTCTGCTCTCGCCTGGGAGGGACTTTCATTTTTGGATTATTCTTTGCATTTCAGTCAGCTCGCCCAGCGAACGGCTTTTGACGATGAGGCTCTAAAATCGATATATTGGGTCGGGGCGAACTTTCACAGCCCACAAGACCTACCAGATATAAAGAAAAGGAACTGGAGATATGCCATTTTCCAGTGTGTGTATCCCAAGTAAGCCACCACAGATGGAGAGGTCACGCCGTGATGCATGAGCAAGAGCCTGAGAGGAGGACACTGATCCCGCCCAGCCTCCCTTTCCTGCCTCCTCATCCTCATTCAGCCAGTCCGTCAGCCCCGCCTTTGCTGGTTCCCTTCAGCCCTTCGTCTTCTCCCATAACACAATGCTGTGTGAATAAGCCTCAGGCCTTCTGTCATCCAGCTCCTACCAGGCTCCGCCTCCAGCCGCTGTTCTCGTCACCCAACCATGGCCCGTTGCCCTCCGCCCTCCCTCCGGCTCCACCTCGGTGCCATGGTACCTCGGTTTCTCCATGTACGGTCGTCGCTGTGGATCCATCACGGTCACCAGGGCTCCACCTCCATCACTCGTCCCCATGATGTCGTTGAGAGCTTCTCTACCATGGCTCCTCCCTCCCTCAATGGCAGTATGGGACTCCGTCATGGCTGTGGCCTGGGTCCCTGCCTGGCTCCTCCTGCCATCTCCACCTTTGGCTAGCCCTTCACCAGTTTCTCGTCCTCCTCCATGGCCCCCGCCCTCCCTCCTCAGTTGGACCTTGCATGGCACATGGCCTTTCCATGTGGGGGTGTAAAGTCATGTTTGTGTTCTGTTTTAATTCTGTTACCTGCCTGTCTGAGTTCTCATTAATCCCGTCCTGTCTGTGTTCATCCATATGTGCGGATATATGCATGTCTCCCGATGCAGCAGCAGCTTGTTTTCTTACACTAAGAAGCATGCATATTTTTACATGCATACTCCTGCTTTGTTGGGGGGTTAATTTATGCATGTTATATGTGCAGCAGCAGCATGTCTGTGAATGTATTGGTAGTAGGAAGTCTCTGTACAGCAGCAGCAGCGTAGCAGATCTATTCCACCAAGACCAAATACATTAACATTAGCATATCCATCACCATGCCAAACACTCCAAGAGTTGTCATGACAGAAATGAGTGTATGATACTGAAACAAATATTGTAAGACAGACATTCAGCTGCATGGCTTTGCCTGGACAAACACATACATAAATATGAAACACCTACTCTTAAGCAACCTACCATTTCTGTCTGTCTGCAAAGTAGTCTCCAATAGCGTTGTAGGCCTGCTCCAGAAGAGCATCATCAGAGTCACCTGATCCTGTCTTCAGCAACTGCAGAACCCTGAACCAATCACCGAGCTTTATACGCAAACTGATCGCCAAATCCCTAAAGAGACCAGAGGGAGAAATAAGAATGATGAACATTCAAAATTAATTGATTTTTGTTGCTTTTTCAATTTAGTTAATTAAAATGTTGGCCATAACCGCATAAACAAAGCCAACAGAGAAGCATTTGGAAAATTATGTGTTTGTTTTTTACCTAAAAATCATCCTTCTATGTAGTGTACATATTATAGTACTTAATTAAATTAGGACATGGTAATTTCTTGTATGCCAGAAAAAAAATAGCAATTGTTTGGTAAAAAACGAAAAAATGTAATAAAAAAATGATGTAATGTAGAAATATAAATTAGTAACCTTTGTTATATAGAGTTCAAGTAGACTTGATCAGCAAAGCATAAGTAGTGCACACTGTATATGTTGTATGGTGGTGCATATACAGTGTGTCTACAGATATACTTTTTAAGGCCCTTTATTAGGAAAACTTTAAGACATTTTAAGACTTAAGGACCTGCGGCCACCCTGATGGATGTATGTACATATATATATATATATATATATATATATATATATATATATATATATATATATATATATATATATATATATATATATATATATATATATATATATATATATATATATATATAATATCGTTTTTAATAGTTATAGTTAAACTAAATATTTAGATAACTACTTTATTTAATTCAACTGAATTATTACGGAAATATTCTAAATTGTGTAAAGTTTTTCTCAATTTAATTAAATTCATTCAACATCACTATATTTTTAGTGTAGTGTGGATGTTCACAGAGATTTGACACGGCATGAAAACATTTATTATCTGTGTATACCTGCGGTCCATGTCCAGGTACATCCTCTCTGCCTCCTCGAACCTGCTGAAGTAAGCAGCTACCTCGGCCTGTTTCATAGCTTCACTCTGAAGGTTGCTTAGTGTCTTGACAAATTCAATGCCCTGGTAGTCCCTACAGCGCACAAACGCCTGTTCAGCCATCTTTAAATCCAGCTTCTGCAGCGCCGCTTCTGCCAACAAACGCCTGCAAGTGCACACATAGTGAAACTGTCACTGAAATATTTTCAACTGTCAAGTACAGAAGGTCTGACATTTCACACTGAATACCTCAAATCCCATATTTCCAGAATGACACATTTTTTTGATCACAGTTTTGATGAAATTATTATTTTGAAGTATTATTAATGTATTTATACAGTATTTGATCTCAACAAAGATTTTCTTCACCCCTTAAACCCCTTACCCCCCTTGCACGTTTAAACAGCATCAAAATGTAGACATTCCCAAAATGACATTCATAATGACACTTTCAGTTGCGTATATCTAGTTTCACTGAAGACACTTTAGACTGACAAAAAAATGGACAAAGAGGACGAAGCGAGTCTCTCTGGGATCTTTCCATCTGCTCATTGAAAGCTGAGAAAACCTTTGACCTCTGACACGTTGGCATGTTAAGGATGAGCAAAATCAAACAAAAGAGCCTCTGAGCTCTAACACTTACATCCAAGCAAACACACAGACTGAAAGAGAGAGCTGACACATGACTCTTGCTTTCTTTACACCATATTCCTACAGGATTCCTTCTCCAGTTCATGTCTGACAGTAAAAACAGCAACTTTCCTCACTTACTAATGTACTGCCTACATTTCACCCCAAAATCAAAGAAAGAACATTATATTCTCAAATGGGGATTGTCATATTTATTTAAATCTGAATAAATCAAAGGCAGTCCAGCAAATACTGGTATACAAATACTTAAATAAAATGATACACAATGATTGGGTAACACTTTATTTTGATAGTCCACTTTAGACGTTCTACTAACTATAAGTAACTTTGCAACTACCAGTCAACTACATGTCAACTACCAGTCATTGACAGTCTACTAATACTCTAATGAGAATTAGTTGACATGTAGTTGCAAAGTTACTTATAGGTAGTAGAATGTCTAAAGTAGTGGACTATCGAAATAAAGTGTAACCAATTATTAAATTCTAAATGTAACTAATGAGACTTTGCAAAATATAATAAAACATGCTAAAAAAAAAAAAAAAAAACTAAAGCATGGGGTCAAATGTGACCTGGATGTGCACTTGACACATTACCATAGATTCAATTATGATTATGTTTGCGATCAGATCATTTTAAGCAGCTAAACTCTGGGAAGGTTTTCAGTCCAATGATCCAATAAGCAAATTTATTCCAACAATCCAAAACAATGTTAATGTATAGAAAACCAGGCTGATCACATCAGAGATGGCAGAGAGAATAGAGACTCACATTGTGTTATCAGTGAATTATTCATTCCAGAATGTGTCCTGTCAATAATGTATGTTAGATGAAGGTGCAGTGCTTTGAAGCACTGGTAAAGAACATTAAACTTAAGCTAACATGACACTAATGTTTGCCTACCTGCTTCTGTAGCAAGAGTCCAATCTGAAATTCCTCCTTGTGCTGTGAGAACTGACAGAGCCACTAAAACTCCAGTGGGCTCCTAAATCAATAGAGCCAAGCTCCAAAACTTTATGGCTACAGTAAACATCTCTCTGTCTTAGATTAATATATATTTTTTAATGAACATAACCGTAAATAACTGCACACAAATGTGCCTTTTTATATCACAGCTTATTTTATTCCACTTTTTCTAGATGTCCTTCTCAATGGTCAGCCAGGTATACTAGGAGAACTGTGCTGCCTTATTGGTTTTATCTTGTGTTGCCAGTGCCAGGATCATCATTCAGATCATAAATCTGTACCTCACACTACATTCAGACTATTTAAGTGCACCTCATACTTTCCACTTGCAGGACACACACATACACAGCCATGTTGCACACACACAGATCTTTAAAATGTATAACAAACACACACATACAAATGAACAAACTCGCACAGTGTGTTTTAGAACATGCTTCCGTACTGCCTCACTATGCTTTTATTACCGTATTCCTCTTTGTGTGTGTGTTTGCTTGAATAAATAACCACACCGCCCCATTTATAGTGTGGAATGCGTGTCTGTCTCTCACCAGAGCCGCGGATGGGGATTGTCCTCAATAAACTGAGAAGCATCTTCAATTCCAACTTTCTCAATCAGCGCCCTGCTGTCCCTCAGTGAGCGGATCTCGAAGTTTATTAAATAATCTTTATTTGGAACCTCTGGATCCTAAAGGATAAAATTATATTCAGGGTTCACACAACTTTTGACAAATTAAGATTTTTTTTTCAAAAATAATTTTATAAAGACTATAACAGCTAATGTATGTATGTATGTATATATATATATATATATATATCGTTTTTAAAATTCACTGACATTCACAGGTTGAAATAAATTCATAATCAACTTTGAAATGAATTACACATATTCCAACCAACCCTCATAATCTCATCCAAAAGAACAGATTTGATCTCCAGATCCTCAAAGTGACAGATGAACCCAGATGTTTGAATTGGTTCCTGTGTTCAAAACACAACACAAATATGAGCTTGTCAGGAGAGAATACTCACACTAACACTGCTGTAAATGAAACCATTGTTTGATAAAGTTAGGCTGATTATTTATGAGAATACACTTTTAATATTAGTGCAACTGAATATTGTGTATAATGTGTGGAATGAACCCGTAAACCCCACTTCCTGCTATTTTTCTGTGCAGGAAGAAAAAAGCTTTGTTAAACGTGTGCAGTGGGTGGTCTGAAAATACAGGCCATGTGCAGTGTGATTTACTGAGGCTGGTGTGTGTGTGTGTGTGTGTGTGTGTGTGTGTGTGTGTGTGTGTGTGTGTGTGTGTGTGTGTGTGTGTGTGTGTGTGTGTGTGTGTGTGTGTGTGTGTGTGTGTGTGTGTGTGTGTGTGTGTGTGTGTGTGTGTGTGTGTGTGTGTGTTGGTGTTTAGGATATGCATCTAAGTTTGTGGCATTGATATTTGGCAGCCTGGGACATGTCCACAAATTGGCTGTTAGTGGACTAAGACTGGCAGGGCTACCAAAAGGAAAGTCCAAACAGCTGGCAAAATTTTGCTCTATATCTGCTGTGATAGGCAGCCTTGCGGTGTGGCGTAAGCGATGCTTTATGTACCCTTGAATGTCAAAGCTGTGTTATCTCTGAGAAATATTTGAACCCATTCTGTAAGAAATTTGATTGGCGGATTCAAATAAAGAAATTAAATGTGTGTGTGTGGTGTGTGTTGTGTGTGTGTGTGTGTGTGTGTGTGTGTGTGTGTGTGTGTGTGTGTGTGTGTGTGTGTGTGTGTGTGTGTGTGTGTGTGTGTGTGTGTGTGTGTGTGTGTGTGTGCATCCATGTTTATTTGAAATCGGCAGCACTTCCTGAAGAGTACAGTAGCTTTGACAAAACTCATACTCTCACCCTTTCTTTCTTTTCTTCCATTTATGTGTTGTTTTTTAGTCATCCTCTTTTCTCATGCCACAATATTGTATATGCATTGGTATGCTTATGCAACTCATTTCTCTATGTCTCACCTCAGGGTCCAGGTTTCTGAAGACATACATTCTGGTTTTCTCCATCATGGAGAACAGATCTGGGTTATCATTAGCCCATTTCATATCCCAGACATCCTTGCGCTCGAATTTAGATGGATCTCCGGCTGTGGACCCGACTTCTGCGTCCCCTGACGCAGCCCGTGTCTCTACATCCATGAACGTCAACACACCCGTAATGTCGATTATAGCCAGTCGGCTGGAAACATAAAATACAGGCAAAATCTCACTATACAAGCAGGAAAAATTTGTGATTTCTAACAATGATAGTGCAGATTTGGTCTACAGTTACAATGGGATGGGAAGAGAGAAGAAAAAATAAAAGAGAGGGAGAAATCAGACCTGGAGTTACAATTCAGGGACAGCTGATATGGTCTGGACATGAGAGAATATTTCTGCAGGAGGTTGATATTGGGTAGACTGTATCTCTGTAAGATACCAGACTCACGACCCTGCGGGCATCACAACCACACGTCAAACACACAGAAGCTTTGGGTTGAGAAAGCGTGTGTTCTTGTGTAAATCAGACGTACCACTAGAAGCATCTTGTCTGATGCTGTGATGCAGCAGATCGGATCTCTGGTGGCCTGAAACAAATGAAACATAAACATGTCTCACTCTCATTACGTCATTGCTTGAACGTAGGCCAGGATGATATTAAAGGTGGACTGAAGTCTCCATAGTGCAAAGACACATTTCCTGGCATTTGCATCCCTTAGACTTTATGATATATATAAATAAAGCAGATCAAGTAAAATACAACAAAAGAACAAAAATAATTCATAAACCAGCTGAGCTGGTGTTTTATGACACTTTCCCCACTAATCCTCTCACGAGAGGTTGAGAGAGCCACAGGTAAGTGTATGTGATGAGTGTACTCACTGTGAAGGCTTTGGCAAAGTTCAGTGTCCCATCCGATGTTCCGCTTGGACTGTCATCGATGTGATAAACCCTAGAGAAGACAGTCAGCAAGACAGAGTGAAAAGAGACAGTGTGTGGGTAAAGTGGAGCAAGAGAGGTATTGCCTCAGTATATTTCTATCATGTGGAAGGGAAACAGAACACTAAGTCCACACCTGGTCTGTGTGGGTCACAAGATTTCATCACACAGCCTTGAACGGAACTTTTCTAAACCGCTGCCGTCATCGAGCACACCCTCACACCGCATCGATAGACAGACAGGCAGACAGGTCTGCCCACAGACTGTATGCATTAAAGAACACCGCTTCATCTGATGAAAGCTTACATATTACACAGATCTGTTACTTTTATTCAGCCACTGAGTCTGAGATGGGACAAAGCGTCAATAATATGAAATACGTAATAAAATTTAACTCGTTTTGTACTGACCAGAAAATAAAAAATTTAATACGCGTGTTATGCAAAGTAGGGATATTTTGACAGTGCTATAGATTTTCTGTCTGACTGCTAGTGACAACAGATGGAGCTCAAAAGCAGCTATCCTGTATCCTCACTTGTGAATGCTAGATTTGTCAATATTTATGATTAATATTTGGCACATTATTTTTGTGTCTGATAATGTTGAGTGGGAGGCAAGGAAAAACACACAAATTCAGCTTTGCAATAAATTACATTTTTAAAGATATTCAAATTGTAAGTAGTTACTTAAATTGTAATAATATTTCACAATATTACTGTTCTACTTATTTTTTTAATCAAATACATGCAATCTTGGTACAGTACAGTACAGTGATAAGTGTACTGTGAAATAAATCAGTCAACCCCACACTTTTGAAAGGTAGTGGTTTTGTTTCTTACAGATGACCTTTGACCCTCACCTCTCCCGACCTTCCTTTCTTGTTTTGGCGACCTGGTTGATCTCAAGAGCAGTGAGTTTCTTAGCCACACGATACTGCCAAACGTAAAATACCTCCTTAGATGCAGTGATCACGTGAGTCTTGGTCATGGTGACGTACAGAGGGTCTGTGACAGTGGAAAAGTGTACAAAAACATTTGGGAAAGAACATCTAGAATGCAATTCATTTCACATATTTCATCTATACATCAAAGCTGACTGTTAAAGGTGTGTGTGTGATTTCGAAGGCTGTTGAAAATCACACAAACTTCAATATTAAGACTGGGATTTAGGGACAAGGTAAATCAATCAGATTTAACCGAAAAAAATAACAATGTTTTGTTTTATGAAGTAACTACAGATTCTGTTGTGTGCTGCTGTTCAGGCTCTGGAATCTGTCCACAGAGAGACCAGGATGAACGTCTGTCCCTCCCACAGATCTGCTCTCCCAACCAGGGGAGGAATTTAGCGGGATGCCAGTGAGAGTGAGAGTAAAGGAGCCGGGATTCCCACCACAGCTTTCACACTGTGTATGCTGGTGTTGTTCATTACAACCTCGGCAGTCAGCTTGCTTATCATCAAAGAAACAGTTCTGAATTACATTTGTTAAATATAGCTCAAACCTAAGCTTAATAAGACCATTCAGGCACATCTATACATCTCTCTGATTAGTCAATGGCCGCTAAAGTGAAACTGTAGCTGTATCTCTTACCATACTGTGTTCTCTTTCACGTTTACACGACAAGAATGTGCTAAAAACAGAAAAGTATTTTTTTTGTACAGATGACAACCTTATCATATCAATCCCTGTGAAAACAACTAATACCGCTGTATTATGCATGCCGGAAAAGTAGTTGGCGATGTCACTTTGTAAAGAAAGACTACACACCTACGCATTCTTTTACTACAGTGCACTCGAGCCGAACGCACGTGGCTATAGATACCAATTACATAATCTATCTTTTTTTTTTTGTCGGATTTTCATGGATGTTAATCTTGATAATACTGTATTATTACTTTGTCTTCTGGGTAAATCTCATCTTTACAAAGTCAGAAACATTCACTGTAATCCCAATTTTAGAATGTTCTCCTCTGATATAAAGTCTTTTTACTTCCTTTAAGAAAATGTCAAAATCTTTGAACACAAAGGCTTCGAAAACATCCTTGAGTCTGTTGTAAGGAACCATTCATTTTTCATGATGACAAAATGTTATATTGTATTGATTTGTGTAATTCTTATAACCACTTGTCATGATGTTCATATGCCACCCCCCTCTCTCCCTATTTCTTACTGTCAATATCTGTATCCTTTCATTTGCAAACAAGAATAAAAGCCTATAGACAAAGCACGTCACCATTTTCATAGATTTACGTTTTTGTAGTTTACAGAGATTATGTGGGTGTCATTTTTTAAAACTTGCATTTTGAAATGCGTTTTCAGGCCACCAAAACACTGTTGTCGTGTAAATAAACGGCCAAAACGGATAAAAAGTCTTCCGTTTAAAAAACATTACAAATGTGCATTTATATATTTATTTTCTTCAGAGTACGATGACCTTGGACTGGAGTTTATTTTGTGATGATGACCGGATGACTATGCATGATCTCTAATGAATAGAATCAGTGTGTCGTATTGCTTAACTCACCGACGTCAATATATTTGGAGTCCTGTGGTGTTCCAATGGAGTTACACAACACCAGAACATACTGTGGACAGACGACAGACAGACAGCTTTACTGTATCTGAGACTGAGAGGCTTCTTTTGCAGATGTTCATAATACCTTTCTCCTCCTCGACCAATCATTTGAGGTGTTTTGATTGAACAGCTCATTAAATGCCTGTGTTAAAGCGGTTGCATCTAATGCTTAAGAATAGCCTTCTCAAAGTCTAATTTAATGAAATTATACATTAAAATATTATGTCTTTCTATTGTAGACTCTGTCCTATTGCCTGCTGAATGAAGCTGCTTTTAGTCATTTAGTCTTTAGTTCTTTAAAAAACATCATGATGTACCAGTAGTCACGTTTATGTTTGATCGGGTTTCTCAGTGTCTCTGAAAATGGCTACAGTCATCTAGTACTGTTAACACTCTCCTGACTGTAACTTTCTACTGTCCATGATCAGTGCATATGGTATCATTTTCACAGCTTTTTACTACACTGGAATTAGTGAAGTAAATTATTAGTATTAATAACTGGAATTAGTAATGAAATAGTAATGTGATAGTAGGTGTCTTTTTACCATAGCTGATCCAGCCTCAGCATCAGTGTCCTCCTGTTTGTGAAATGATAAAAACATCAGAGCATTTGATGCAACACAAATCACAGATATGACTAGTTAACACACTAAATCAAAAATTATTTGATTTAAACCAATATTCTAAATTAAAATATCTTTTTTGTTGAACAGATCACAGTTTTAGTACCTGTGGATGTGTGTCATCTGCTTTGGTTGCCAAGATGCAATAATCTCCACAGGTGGTGATGGACATGAGACTCTTGACATATTTGACAAACTTCTCATTATTCTTAGTGTCCCAGAACACCACACTGTACTCCAGCCTATCAGGCCGTGTGTATGCATACACCACCGTGTTACAGCAGTAACCCCACTATAGAGACAGAGCAAGATGTTAGCTCAGACAGAGACACTAACTGTTTCTTTTACAAAACTGTGTCTTGTTTACAGCTAAATTACTTTGTAATCTGGCCGAATGTTGGCAAAGTAAATGTAGGAATCTACAGCCAGGCCAATTCGGAGTCCTCCACCTTCCCATGATACAGCAGTCATCTGCTTTGCCCGGAACCTTCAGAGTCCGCAAGTGCTAGACAAATTGTGACATCAGACATGAGTATCAAATCAGCGTATTAGAATGATTTCGAATCATGTGACACATAACTTGAGAAATGGACACTGAAAATACAACTTAATTCAGGAATATAGACATGATAAGACCTTCATAAGTTACTTTCAAAAACATAAAAATCTTACCGACCGTAAACTTTTGAACAGTAGTGTATGCATGACAAGATGAATTATATTTGTAGAACATTCAGAACACTGTTTTTCTGTACAATAAATGTGTGAGATCTGTACTCACCTCTCCAAAAGGTGCGTAGAACTGAACAACATTTAAGTCTTTCTCTGCTCCGCTGTGTCTGAGTGATCCTGCTATAGCTAAAACACTGCCACAGTGATTCCACTGGATA
This sequence comes from Chrosomus eos, assembly GCA_036326025.1. Taxonomy (NCBI): domain Eukaryota; kingdom Metazoa; phylum Chordata; class Actinopteri; order Cypriniformes; family Leuciscidae; genus Chrosomus; species Chrosomus eos. The sequence goes on from CM070833.1 coordinate 21,789,110, forward strand.
CTGGCCACATGCCACATACCCGTCTCAATGATCACAGGACCTACACACAATCAATAATTACAATTTTTTTCTCCTTCGCATTCATACTCAGAAATGTACTAGAATGTATGACCCCAGAATGCACAAAGAGAGATAAAGAGTCACTAAAAAACACACAAACTCACTGTCATCACTCTCATGCCGCAACACTTGGCAGTGCCCTTAGTAAAGCAAACAGCCAGGCAGGGGCAGTCTGGCTCCAGATACCCCTCTCTGCCCGTGTACCAGTGGATACCTGCTATACTGAGGGCACCTGTTACATTCGCCAAACTACTCATGGTCATCTTCATCTGGGCATAAACACACAGACAGACACACAAAAGGGAAATTTGTGACTGAGAAGGCATTGATTTACTAAAGCGCTTTTCACTCTGCGCTTAACCCCAGGTTATAGTCATTCTAAACCCTGCTTTTAACTACAGGTTTTGCAAACTTGTGCAGTGTAAAATGATGCGGTGTTAGAATGTTACCACTAGATGCTAAGCAGCAGACAGCCAATCGTGTGCCTCATATTCACATGCTTTGGACAGAGTTTCAGTGTTTGAGGGGGAAAAAAATGTAATTGTGATGAAACATCAATTGGAGTAAAGATGAGACCATTTCTTTCTTAACTTTATAGTCCAAAAACTCGATATTACAGACTGCAAAGTATAATTTGAGGATGCGCAATCTTTCTTCAAAATATCTTATAAATATCTTGTTCAGCAGAAGAGAGAAATTCATAAAGGTTTGGAACAACTTGAGGATGAGTAAATGATGACAGAATTTTAATTTTTGGGTGTAATATCCCTTTTCCTGTATTTAAAATTGTGTATTTCCAGGCTCTCAGCACTCACAATGAAGTTTCCCTGGTTGTCGTAAATGTGGATCTCTCCATTGGCCATCCCAAACAGCAAGATCTTACTGTCTGGAGACCAGGCCACATGTGCCAACTGGGTCCCCTTCAGTTCTTTACCCCAGATCCTGTTTCCTGTGAGATCACAAAGTTAGAAAAAACACATAACCAGACATTTATAATCACACAAACAACAAACATCTACATCTTGATGACTTTGTTGCCTTCTAAAAATATTACAATAATTTAAACATGAAAATACATTTAAAAAATATGTATAATAAAATATTCATTAGTGCGAGTAAATCTGTGCTCACCATCCACCGAGCCCACGATCACAGCTCCGTCCTCATACACAATGCAGATCTTCAGACCATCAGCGTTCCAGCTCATGCTCCTCACCACAGATTTATTCCTGTTATTAATCATTTCTTCATACCATGAACCTGGTTGACACACAAAGTCACAGTTAAAGGCTGCATATTAATTAAAGAAATTGTTCACTTAAAAATGTGTCATCATTTACTCATTTAAAAACTGTGAAACAAATAAGACATTTTGAAGAATGTTGGTAACAAACTCCTTTTGGTGACCACTGACTTCCATTGTATGAACAACAATAACAAAAAACACATTTCTCAAAATATCTTCTTTTATGTTCCAAAAAAGAAGGTCATTTAGGTTTTAAACAACACGAGGGTGAGTAAATGTACATTTGAGTAAACTTTAAGATAGAGTTTTAAATAAATTAAATATTATAATACTTTCTTAATGTTTGGTTATAGGACTGTGCACCTTTATAAAGCATCCAGACAATGATGAGGCCGTTCTGGTCACTGGTGGTCAGTTTCTGATACTGTTCATTCCACGTCACAACCTGCACTGCACCTGCATAAGCAAATCAAAGCTCATAGTCAGCATAACACACACACACACACACACACACACACACACACACTCTCTCTCTCCTCCCTTTCTTACCACTGTGGCCCTCCAGTGTCTGATTCATAGAGAGGTTGCTGGGAGCAGCCAAGCCTTTCATTTTGGCATCATCTGGGAAAAATAAAAGTAATTTAATAATTAAGTATTGGTTGAATTATGTATTTCATTTCATGCTGAGTATATATATATATATATAATATATATATATATATATATATATATATATATATATATATATATATATATATATATATATATAATACTGTTAGTTCCAGGTTCTCACCTGTGTAAGTCTCAAGTTTGAGCACTTTTAACATGCCATCCTCTCCTCCACAGGCGATGAAACCCTGATCTTTGTTCCAAGACACACACTTTAAAACCGTATTGTTCGGAATCGCAATCTGAAGACACAACAGACAGCAAAAGCAACAGCACTGATAAACAGGTCATAACGTGATATGCAGAAATAACAGTTATTGTTAAGAAAAGCCTTTTTAAGAAAGTAAGTTAACTGAAAAATGCCAACAGCTGATCGGCAACATATATCCGCGTGCAATCAGAGAGAATTAACGTTACTACCTTCTTACTGAGATAAATAAACATCTTTGCTTTAGCTTAGCCTGCTAGTCTGCCAAAGCGTTTATGAGCGTTTTTTGGATGCTATTTTAGGTTTTTGATCCCGATGTCTGTGGGTGATTTCAGTGCTGTATTCATTTAAAGTAACTTTATAATAAGTCCGCTATACAAAGCATTTGAATTTATGTGTATTTTCCATGCGTGTACGCTGCTGAAAAACGGTTTGCTTGGTTTCTAGGTAACCAAAACCCGGAAATGGTGTTGTATGATTGTAGCGTTCATGGTACTTGTAGTTCTCTTAGCAATTCTCTACGTATGGCATTATTGTCTACATATTCTTTTTACATTACTCGTTTATGATGATATTATTGTCAAATTCTAAGCATAGTTATAGTTATGGATTTCGGGAAAAGGGACATTTTGAAAAGTTGACATTTCCTGCAGTGTGACCTGCTAAACTCCATCTCAAAGTAAGTTATAGGCTATTTAAACAGCATTTTTTCTAGTTATTCAGTAATGTTTAATTTGTAGTATTCAATATGTTCAATACAAACATATTAATTACAGGGACTAGTAAAGGTAAAGTGGTAATTAAAAAAAAGGTAGGCTATAGGCCTGGCTACAGTACTTTTATAGTTACTGTCACACCAAGCAAGACTCTAAAATATAGCCAACATTTAACTTACCTTTATAAATAAATAAAAATAGCTTTAGATTTTAAGGTTTATTCAAAAAACTGATATGCATCAACTGATGTATATCCCCATGCACTCATGTGTATTTGAATATACAATACAATTAGAATATTTTATTAATGCATACAAATACAATTACAATTACAAACCCATCGTATAATATAAAGATATCATAGAAGATAAAAGAAAATGACATCAAAGTATATTTTATTTGTTCATATGTATTTGTACAAGATTCCAAGATAAAGAATAGTATAAAATAATGTACTTTACATATTACAATCATTTATATGTATTTTACTATTTGTTCCCAAAATCAAAGGAAATTTATTCTGCAAAACAATTAACACTTAGTGTCAACATGATATATGTTGATAACTCAAAGAGCATACTCAGAACATAATGAAATCTATAATAAGCGGAATATGAAACAAGACATTTATCAGATTAAACAAACAAAGGGAGGAATGCTACAATGAGATATTAAATAAAGATGTTTGTTATGCGAAAAATCTGTTTTGAGTCCCATTCTCCACTCTAGGCATGACGGAGATCAAACTGCTGCACTCTGTTTGTGATGTCATCCAGTAAGAACAGTTAAGAAAAACACACCACACATCATGATCATCAGGGTTTGTTTCCTTGCCCATCTTTGGACAGAAAACTATAAGGAGCAATACATTCTAAATAAACCATGAAATGTCTAATCACTGCAATAAATCAAAAATTCTAATCACTATGTGAATGCTTCAAAAAATAGCATAGAATAGACTCTGGACACAGGACGTTTCAGACTGAGTGGTTGAATTAGGATAGGTGATGTGTTAATCTGAAAGGATATGTCTGCTGGTGAGGGTCTGTATGCTGTTGTGAACCTTCCTCTGAAAGGCCACTTGAGCCTCACACATGCAGGCATTCTCGGTCAGATCTCCTCTGGCCTCTTCTGAAAGAGAAAGAGAAACAGACATGTTTTACTATAGTTAATGCTGAAGATATTTCCTTTACTGTTCAATTTATAAATTACATTCTTGATATAAACAACGTTTCTGCGTGTATAAAGAGAATTTTGAAAAACAAACTATCAGCAGATGTTCCAGAGCAAAGAGCACACATCATATCTCATTAAACATACTTATTTAAATGATTTGATGTCTGATATTTTAGTTTGAGCCTAAAATATGTTCTATGCACAATAATTATCTGGATGCATTTCTGTAGAATGCATCAAATTCTTTACATTATGCATCAAATGTTTCAAATAATTTGATGCATATTTGTATGACAAACCGTTGGCCTGCTTAGAGCATGTTTTCTTGTCAGAGTTGATAACATATCCCTCTCTGCACTTGCAGAAATAAGAAGCATTGTTGTTGACACAAATATGTTCGCAGTTGTGCCCAAGTGCACAGGCGTCGAAACCTGCAAAATCAGCTGAATGAGCAAAAATCTTCAATAAAAATATTATACATTATAAATGTATGAAAACAGAAAAAACTATTCTTGTTGAGTCAGTGATGCATTCATTTCATTTCGATTTTAAATTAAATATAGTTGCATAAAAAATATAAATATTATTCATAATATAATTTTTTCATATATATATATATATATATTTTTTTTTTTTTTTTGATTGCCTTATGATTCTAGATTCTAGGTTTTTTCTGTTCCTTTTATTCTCTTACCACAGAGTGTCTCCCTGAACTTGGATGTGAGTTTCTCAATCACGCCGTATGTTTCCACATAGAACACATGGTCATCAAGAGGCTGACTGGCCATCAGTTTAAGAGACCGCATTTCTGCTCTGTCCACTCCAACGGCGTATATTTCAATCCCAGAAGCCCTTGCTGCTGCTGCCACCTCTTCAACTTTATCTTGCGGCCTTCCATCGGTCACAATAATAGCCACTTTACTGATGTTCTTTTTTAGTGGCCGGGCCCCAGCAGTCTCTGTAAAAACCTGCTCCATGGCGGTTTTGATGGCCAGGCCAGTCATGGTTCCCGTTGAGAGCGGATCGATACGAGAGAAGGCCTGCTTGACCTCAGCTTTGCTAAAGTACTTTTTCAGAAGGAACTCAATGTTGACGGTGCTGGCGTAGTTGACCAGGGCGACTCGTGTGGCATCAGATCCGATATCTAGAGAGTCGACCATTTCAGAGAGGAAGATTTTGACCTTCTCGAACTCTGCAGGACGGACGCTACGAGAACTGTCGATGATAAAAACCAGGTCTAGAGGACGGCTCTTGCAAAGCTCTGCTGGAACTGTGAAAGAGAAATAATTCATTACAAACTGAAAATTGATGTCACATTATCATCATTAAAAATGTTGTTGTTGTTTTTAAAGTGCAAAGTGTGATGCTGAAAGAGATTAATATGTAAAAATGTTGTTTGTTTATGAAACATAAGAGAGGCTCCTCGGTTAGCAGTGCAGCACTGTGACTGGAAAATGGAAAGAAACTGATTCCGTTAATCTCATTTGTTCTAAACAAAGTTAAAATTGTGCTTATGTAAACAAAAAGCAGAATATGAGGACAATATACACAATTAGCATTAAGGCAATAAAGATGTAGATTTAAATATCGTTAGTCCACATCACAACTATAATGATAGAGAAATTATATTGTTGATGAAAGATAAAAAACATTGACGGCCAATCAGAATCCAATCAGCACACGACATAACTGCAACACATGCTTATTATTGTTGTGGATGTTAATGGTTATCGTTATAGTTATCCTTCTTACTATGAACAGGCCTTTAATGACGCCGGTTTTACTAATGCTAATTAGTTAAATAAAAAAGCCTAATTAATGCTATTTGTGTATAGAAATATTCCCCAATCCTGCTTGTTTAAAGCTAAACGACCACTCTTTTTTTCTTGAATTCTCCTTGAAGAGAGAGAGAGAGAAAGAAGATAAAAATGATTAAGAGGGACTGAGGAGGACCAGACGGGTCGTCTGCACCCGGTGGGGTGGGATTGGTCTACCTGGGTCAGTGCGAGGTTCGGCAGGGGCAGCAGTTGTGCCACGAGGGGTACTGACCGGCTGTGGGGTGGTTGTAGTGGTTGCAGTCTGTGTTGGAGGTGGCGGGGGGAGAGTGGCTACCGTGGTGAGTGGCTTGGGCACTCTAGGGGCAGGTAACACCACTGGCATTCTGGGCAGAGTGGGCACTACTGTCCGGACTGGTTGGACAGGTGAGATGGGCCGGACAGGTAAGACAGGACGGTGGTGGATAAAGGGAGGACCCTTCCAGGGCGGCCGCTGGTGATGATGTTGATGAGGGTTGCGATGATGATAGCTGTAAAACCTGTGATTAAAGCCATGAGCTTTGTTTGGTTAGAGAGAGAGAGAGAGAGAGAGAGAGGAGAGAGGAGAGAGAGAGAGAGGAGGAGAGAGAGAGAGAGAGAGAGAGAGAGAGAGAGAGAGAGGAGAGAGAGAGAGAGAGAGAGAGAGAGAGAGAGAGAGAGAGAGAGAGAGAGAGAGAGATACAGAAATACATAGGATGACAGATAGAAAAAAAATCCATAGACAGATGAAAAGGAAAAATAGAGGAGAAGGAGAGGGAGAGAGAGATGCATTAAAGCTATGATATTGATGTGGGTTTTGAAGACACTTTTTGGTTGTTAGTATGAGCAAAGTCTGTTCAGAAGTTGTCTGTGAATGACTGTAGTTCTATATCCTGTCAACCTGAAGGGGAAACATGCTGGAGCACCAGATCCACTTCTCATATAAAACAAAATATTTGTTTTTTTTTTTGTTTAGGGGACAGAAATAGATAACATTACTAGATTAATGATTTCAGGGGGAAAAAAAGGGGGGGGGGGGGGTATTTGTAGTACAACTTTGATATCATATGTGTATAAATGTATATCTATTCAAATAATGTAGATTGTAATCAAGAACTAAACATTTGAACACATGAGAGAGAGAAAAACAAAAACAAGGAAATGTGGTTTTCCCTTACAAAAAAAATAAGTATAGACTACTTCAAGTTTTATTAAGTAGCACATACTTAAGTAAAGTTCTTCTATTATACTAATATTAATGGACTGTATACTTGTAAGTGTACTATTTCAGTACTTGGCCCACTTATAGTTTATACAAGTGTACTGCAACTATACTTGAAGTGAACAAGTTTACTTATTAAGTACACTGACGCATTCTATCAGTAAACTACTTTAGTAGTTTTATTTTGCAAGTATACTTGTAAGTTTACCTTAAGTGAATGAGGATTGAAATATACCTTTAACTGTACTGAAAGCTTACACTACACAAAAATTCACATACTCAGAATTAACATATCGGTTTTCTTTATAAATCAATATTTTCAAATGTATGTAAAACTATGTGAAAAAAGTATTGAATAGGCTACTCAATCAAAAGAGTAAACATAACTAAGCCAAGTATAAGAATATACTTTTAAATATATAGCCTATCTGTCAGTGTCAGTATAAGTCAAGTATACTGTGTAACTAACTATACAAGTGTAATTTTAAGTATATTTCTGAGAAGTAGGCTACATAGCCATATTTCTGAAAAGTGCATAAAAAGTAGACTGAACGTATTCTTATTTTTAGTTTAAAAGAAGTGCACTAATAGCACAATTGAACAAACTTATTTTTAAAGGTTGATATTTTTTCCTGTAAAATAGTCAATAGAACCACTGCTCGTTGTTGTAGAAGTCTAAAGGTCTCTGATCCATCATTAAGCACTTGCTGAAAAAGAAAACTTTAATAATAGGCCTACTGTAAAATGGAATGTCCAGTGTATTATATAATTTAAGGGACTAGAGTAGGTTACTTTTTGTTCCTGAAGAACACTAATGCAATTTACAAAAAAATTTCAGTCGAATCTCACTCATGCACTAGTTTTTTTAAACTAATTTGTAAATAATACTCAGTGCTTAGACATACATTTTTATAATAGCCTACCAGTAATATTAATTATTATTATTATTATTATAAGTAATATTATACAGTAATAAAATGATTACCTCCAAAGTTGATGGAGTTGCCGTGTCCAGGCATATTGGGGGAGAGGTGAGATCTCTGCCGGTGCGGGTACAGCTGGTTCTGGTTCTGGTTCCGTGCATAAGGGCCATACGTGCCCTGCGCCTCCATTAAAAAAACAGACAGGCAAAAGACACCAATGCAAAATAAAGAATGTCATGTTGATGAAGATCGATGCAGAAGTGTCCGTTCTTGTGTGTATTCCGCCTAAAGGTGAGAGTTTTGACACGAGGAGGCGCTCACATGATGTTTTAAAGCCGCTGGCCCCCAGATGTTCACCGCCAGCCACCAATCCAGAGAAACGAGAGCGTTTGACTGGGCGGGAGTTTAGTCTTCTATAAATGTAATGGAGAATACAGTAGAACGGCATAGATAGTAGTGCACAGAGAATTCTGTAAATTCTGAAGAAGAAGAAGAAGAAAATAATACTAATGCTTATTAGCTAATGTATAACTTTATGATATCACCCTGTGTGTGCATTAGTCTATTCTGCATTGTAAATAACAATTCATCCCGACTCTAGATGGCGCTGTAAGAAGTGCACTCCTACAGCAGCAACGACTGCTGGTTTGTTTTTCTGCCTCGTTGGTCGAGATTAGAGAGTCAAGGGGAGATCTCTCAACTCTAATAGGTAAAATTCGTCTTTATGTCGTTGTTAATACAAAAGTGTTGTTTATGCATTTGTTGATGGTGACGTATCCTTAAGTATTGGGGTACCATGAGCAGTGGTGTTGGGAAGAAGCACATATGCAAATTCTAATTATGCTGTCATGAAAATGAGTTGTCATGAAAACGAGTCAGATTTTTACAAATTGTATCACGCTATTCCTTTTGTCTGTATACTAAATATCATTTCGGTTCGCACTTCAAATTAGTTATTTATTTATGTACGGACAAATCCATGGCGTCATATGAAGTTTAGATGATTTGAAAGCAATGTCAATAGTTGTCAGTGCTGTCAGCTGCATCATGTCTTTCAAAACCATTTACCAAAATTTGGGTGTAACGTTAGATGTAGAAATTCAGCTGAGATGTGTATTGCAATTCATGATGTTAAATACAAACTACCACAAACTTGTACAAAATAGACACACAACTTATGGAGTTTAACTTTCAGCATTACTTATGCAATGCATTTATTGTCTATATATATAGCGTAGCCTATAGACATACATACATACATACACATATCCATATCCAAAGTATTTAGAGCTGAATCTTTGAAGAATGTAGATGTTAACTAGAATTGCACAGTTCTGGATAATTGAGAATCACGATTTTATTGTTGTTGTTATTTCAAACAGAGATCCTGATTCTCCCACAGCACAACAAAATAACATTACTAGAGGTTCTGACTAAATGCAAATTTTTACAGGCTATTTAAAATGTTTAATTAATCAGAATCAGAATGAGCTTTATTACCAAGTATGCTTACACATACCGGTACAGTGAATTTGTCTTGGTGACAGAAGCACAGCAACAAGACTTGACTAACAAGAATAAAAGTAAAATAAGTGAATAGAAATAAGTATATAAAAATGCACAATATACAAAATAGACAATATATTTATGTACAGCTCTGTTGATCTTTTCCCCTTGTGTCTTCAGTGTGACAGTATGCAGAGTCTGTCAGTGCAGGCACTGGCTCTGCGGCAGCTGGGCAGACTGAACTCCCTGCAGCTGCTCTCACCGTGCCATGGCTCTGGCCTCATCATGTGGTGCCCACAGACTTTACATGCTCGTCAACTGTGGGGTTCAGCCGCTCCCCAGACGCACCGGACAGCCATGTGGCCAAAATCGTGGGATGCTCGGCAAAGCTGGTTGCTCCATCAAACACGGCTCAAGAGCACGAGAAAGAAAGGGAAGCAGAAAGTAGCGCAGGAGGAGGAGGAGGAGGTGGAGGAGCAGGAGGGTGCAGAGGCTAGTGATTATGAGGATGAGCTTCAAGATGACCCAGGCCTGCCAAAAGACTACAAAGACCATGAAAAAACTGTCCCGTCTCTACGTTTCGATCTGGTTTTGAAGGCTGGATTGGACATTGCACGACAGTAAGTCAGAAATACTGCTCGTCGTGTTCTGAGATTAATTCTGTCTCAGTTGCAAAGTAGTGTTTTCAGTTCCAATTGCAGCTGTGATGATGTAGTTTAATATAACTTTGACTGTAACAGTTCGGAACAGATCAGCCGTCTGTTATTAGGACAACTTGTTTTACCTCGTAGAACCCGTTCAGAGAATGGATGAGTTGTGTATACATTCTTTGCTCATATTTCTGTTTTGTTTTTTTTCTGTACTTTTAGTGTATGGTGTTTTGGCCAGTGGTAGTGACTAACATGCACCATGTATCTCTTTTACAGTGGAGTGGAGGATGCTTTTTATAGCCTCAAATTGAGACTGAATGGTCAAAAGCTCTCAAAAAAGAGCAAAATGGTGAGTCACCCCCCTCTAGTGGTATAATCAGAATAACTTTCCTTATTAATATGTAACACTAGCTTTAATTATGGATGCAATAAAGAAACTTACCCTGCTTGTGGTAGGCTTCCCGTTACTGGCTTGACTAAATTTATCTGAGTAGTGATTAGTATAAGCAGAAATGGCACCTTATTAATATAACAGTCTATGGTCTGCTGCCTCCTACAGGTTAAAGTGGGGGATACACTGGATCTGATTCTAAATGAGGACAAGGAAATGGACACAGTCTTGCTGAAAAGAGTGATCTTAAAAAAGGTGGTTGGAGAGACAAAAGATGCAGAAAAGCAGAGAGTCGTTCTAAGAAGCTGGAAACATCTACAACTTCCCAAAAAGGATGCGTACAAGCAGTGAAGACCAATTCTATGATGTTTAATAGGTGAAAGGTCAGAAACTGGTACATAAGTGGTGTTTTCTATTCCACTCTCCAGCCGTTTAATTCTGAAACTGCAGATTGCGAATTCAATGAGGTGTTTTCTCTGTACAACAAAAACTGACGGACTTTCTCACATCTGTTCACTTGACAGTCGTTCTCATAACTTTCACCCTATTTACTTGAAGATGGATTTAATGAACTTTACAGGTCACAAATGGAACACAAATACATCCAATTATTTAGAGGTGGTTTAGGTTATGTGCATTTTTTTATTATTATTATTTAGTATTTACTAGATTCACAAAAATACCATTGTGAGATACAGTAGATCAGACAGTGTTTGTGATATCAAATGTTTTCAGGATTTCTGATCCCCTGTTTATAGCTTATTTAGCTTATACTATTGTATTTATGACATTGGTTGATTTTCAGTGAGCAGTTTTTCTGCATACAATGGCAATAACCGAGCCAGACTTTAAAAAAAATTTGCACCGCGCAAATTATTCAAAAGTGAGTCCAAACCCAAACAAATACAGGTTCCAAAACTGTATTTCTTTCTTTTTTTCTTCTTTATAATGCAAAGAAAACCAATTTGACCAGTCTTGAAAAACATCAACAATGCAAATGATCTGTCCTACCTTAGGTTTTGTATGGTTTCCTCTGACCCACACTTGTGTATATGAATTATAATAAAAAGGATCATGAAACCCATCTCAGCTAGGAAGTGAATTTTTATTTAAAAATATATAACATATAACCTGGTGCTATAGTTTAGTACAGATGAGTAAGTTTGACTTCTTGTAAGGCAAGACATACTTCAATATGTTGATAATTAGAAAAAGCCAGTGCTGCAACATTGCTACAACTTAAAACAATATATATATATATACGGTATCTTCTTTATATATATGTATCTTCTCTACCCTCACCCCAAACTAAAGTGACCTATTATTTTTAAAGTACTAAATGTTTACATTTAAGTTGATTTAAGGCTAACATTAGCTTATCAATTAATCATTAGAATAACATCAATAATATTTTGGCATATAAATAGTAACACTAATATCTGTCAAGTGATAGTGGCTTCAATCAGAAACTTTTCTGTCACCTACAATCCCATCCTGTTTAAAGGCCATGGACATGAACAAGACCTTAAACAAGGACAAGTTTCAATATGCTTCAGCTTATGGACTTGTGCAAATAACAGGTATGTTGTGTAAAATATAGGAAAACAGGTCTGCACTTTGCAGGAACATTGATTAAGAATAAGTCACAGTGTTGTTTGATCTCTTTGCCTTCTTTAGAATGTCACATTTCTTGCGATTGGGGCGCCTGCATCGCTCGTCAATGCTCGGCACACATTCATAGTGCCACACCTCCTCCATTTTGTCAACAGGGTAGACGGCCTCCACGTAATGACGAATAAGTCGGAGGCGCACAGGGTCCAGCTGTTTCTTGTTGCAGGCCCCAGAGTGGTTGTACTGCAGCCGCAAATTGTCCTGCGTGAAAAGCTCTGGGAAAAGACGAACGAGAAGGCGGGCAGCAAAATTTCCCACAGACAGACTCTGCTGGACAATCTCCCTCACTTCAGCATCCGTGAGCAGGTAGTCAGAAGGCACTGGGAAGTCTGGGGTAGACACCGAGAGGTCCTCCAGAGGAATCTTGCAGAAATCTTTGCTGCTTTTCTCCAGGGGTGAAGACAGGACTTCAGAGTCCTCTTTCACTCGATCTGAAGTGAGAACATTGATTTGGCCAGCAGTTAGCAGAGAGTCTTTTAGGTCAGGCTCTTGTTCAGGCGAACAGGCCTTCCGTTGTTGTTGGTATGAACGTCGTTGGTCAGTATCCCGTCGCCTGCAACGCTCATCCAGTTTGCCGACAAACTCAAGAGTCCACACGCGGTCGTTCTTAGCTTGTGGGTAGAGTAGCTGGACGTAATGTCGGATGAGATTGATTCGTATAGGATCCAGCTGTTTCTTTCCTAGAGATCCGCTGCAGTTGTAGTATTTTCGCGCATTCTCGAAAGTGAAGAGCTCAGGGAACATGACAACCAGAAGACGAGATGCAAAGTTCCCAATTGATAAACTGCATTCGTAGTTGCATTTTAGCTGTTCCTTAGTAAGTAAATATTCCTGTGGAACATCAAAGTCTGGAGGAGGGATCTGTAGTTTATCGAAATCCACAGGCTCGAGCCATGATTTTTTAGACCTGCGATTTGGTTTCTCGTAATCACACAGGTCACCGATTTTAACAATGGAGATGTTATCAGGGAGACGGGTGGTATCATACATCTCTCGGCTGTCACGACCACTGCCATTTACTGAAGAGTTCTCCAGTGCTTCCTCCATTCGTTGTACACACAACTGCAGCCAGGTTTCCTCTGGGATATCAGGGAAATTGGCCTCCATGTATTTCCGTATAATTTCCAGTCTGTCCGAGGCAATAATCAACTGTCCAATGCTGTTGTGGCCCTCTGGCAACTTGCCCTCCTCAAACCTCTGGGAAGAGTCTGTTTCAACAAAAAAACGCAAGCTCCTCTGGGGAAGTCAGTCTTCAGAGTCGTCACCTGCAGCCTCATTGGGGTCGAACGCTATATCTGAGCTGACATTATTAGGATGACATCATTGTTCTCTCCAGAGCTTGAGGGAAAGACTCTCATCCTGGGCCCATCTTCACGGGATAAAATGGAAAGTGTGATTCGGTTCCATGTCAAACCCAACACCATCGGAGCCTGTTTGTCACACATCTGACCACTCTCCATGTCCTTCTGAGCCCAGAAACGATTCAAGAAATCATTGATCTGCAGCAAGCACTCCGTCTGCCAGACATTTCATTTTTTACAGCGGTAGCAGACTTCCACATAGTTCGTATTAACTGAAGGTGCAATGAATCTAACGTCCGTTTGGTTTAATGCTGCATGTGTTGCAGCTGTGCATGCATTCCTTGCTGTGAAAAGTTCTGGGAACAGTTGAACGAGGAGTCTGCAGCCAAGCTCGCCCGCAGTGGACGTTTGCTCCATCAGCTGGTGAGCTCATCACTAGTCAACTTGTATTCAGGGGGAGGTTGAAATTCCATGACCATCTCAGAGGGCTTCATCTGCTTTTTAATGCGCGTCACTTCCAACGAGAGCAAGTCCACCTTACTGTGCAGCTGGTCATACTGGAATTCAGTGTGTTGAGGAGAAGAACATCTTCTCGATGAGCGTGAGTGAGAATCCAGGGTAGTAGGAGAACCTGTGACCCCACAGTAGGGGAGGCCTTAACATGTGATGCTTTCTAGAATTGCCCAGTTTTGGAACTGGACACCATTATGGCTTGCTCCGACTCCATTGTGAGCTCCGTGCTGGTCCAGATTGGATGCAGCTTTACGCTCAGAATCGATGCGTGATGCTGTAGAGTGGTTTCTGTATGAAGAGATGAAATCTGCTCCTGAGGAGATAATCTGTGCCGTTGAGAGCATGACCTGCTTCCATCTCTGAACTGCCGTCAGGATGTTCTCCTGCCTGAAAGTAAGTGGAAATTTAGCCGTTAATAGTTTGCACCAAAAGTAATATCAGACCAGACAACTCTTGACCAATTCTATCCAAATACATGTTTAATCTTTTCATCTTACCTGTGTTGTCACCTTACCCTCTTCCGCTAGTAAACCGTTCCACCTAGGCTGCGTGTGTTGCTAACGTTTTGGTAATGCGCTTAATGAAGCTCTCCATCTTTCCCTCTGAGTTTTCAATAACGTCCTCTGCATCTTTCTCGACTTTAACTTCTGAAGAAAAACCAAGTGTTCATAACTATTCAAGAATGCTGATAGACATTGATCTCACACAATCTGCACAACTTAATGAGGTTACAGAAAACGTGCTTTGTTTACAACTGGTTTTAAGACTGTCAAGTGATTGATCACAAATCATCAGCTCAACATTTACAGCTGGTAGTAACATGCATCTCCATTTACATTTTATCTTTATCGTGCACTTGAATTTACAAAACAAATTATGATGTGCACGATACATTTATAGTACATTTATTTATTGTGTTTTACCTAATTCGTTTGAAATTGTACAGCACTTTGGTACACAGTGTGTTTTTAAGGTGCTCTATAAATAGACTTTGATTTTATTTATTTGATTAAACACTACAAATTTTTTTTTAAAAAATGTCAATTTTGATTCATGGTGACTTTAAAATTGCAAGTTTGATTTTACATCTGAGCATTTACACTACAAATGCAATGTTATTCCTTTATGACTGATGTTCTTCCTCTGCTAAATGTTTTTGATTATACCAGTATTTAGTACTGCCTACTTGATTTTTGTGTCAGGTGATTTCTGTAACTTCATGCAATCACCAGTGATCCTAATACCAAATAACTTTCAATGCAACATCTCCATTTGATGCTAAGGTAAGTCAGTACATTTCACTGGATCATTTGATTTGTTTATTGTGATGTAATGCATATACAGAGAAAACTGTATTGTTCAGTGAAAGTTCTCAAGGGGCATTTAGTGTGAATCGTTATTTACATACTTTTCTCAGGCACTTGTCCGTCTGCATTAACCATGCACACAGAGGAGCTCATATCCTGGGAAGAGACACACAAGACCCATGACTTATTATCAGATAATCATCACACATCTAATACATTTCTTTTGCACTTTTCCTTTACACTTGTCAGTCATAGCAGCTGTCCAGGGAATGCAAGTTTAGGAGGAATATCTCACTAACATTTCTTTCTGTATAAAGATTTGTTTTAAAAAGAGGAAGCATTTGGCCTGTTGAACGACAGTGAAGTCAGCAACACACGACTTGTGACAGATGTCATGGCAAGCGTGAGAAAATTATGATGCGTGTAAAACTTTACATTCCCTGAGTGAATTGTCTCCACGGTGAAGTTCTGTGAGATTGTTTTCCTGTTTGTTTTTCATGTCTTGCACCGTAAAGTCTCGCCAGAGCACCGGAGAGGCGCTGCTTCACCGTACCGACCCCCGTCCACCGGCTCCACTTCCTCATTCTTCCAGTGGAAACCCCACGGATCGGTACAACCGGGGAGACAGACGGCAAGCGGCTCCCTGCTGCGGTCCTTCTGTGGACTGCATATGCCTTAAGGAAATAATGTACACTTTATGTTTTTTACAGTAATACGGAGACCTGCCCTTCTCTCTCGTGTTTCCCCTCCCTCCCCCGTGTGCAACTCTCCCTCTTGCGTGACGCGGCAAGAAAAACATCCACCGATGAGTTTTCGCTCCGTCTCCCGCAACACGGCGCGCTTAAACTACCTGCGCGGCTGAAATCAAACTCACCTTTGCGACGCAGGGCAGCCGTGTGCAGTAGGTTAGGAGGCATTGGCCATGGTCGCGTCTTTAAATCCAGTGGATTTGCCCACGGGTAACTGTTGTCCGTGTTTCTCTCCGCTGCTTTTCTTTTTCTTCTTTCTCTAGTCAGTGCCCTCTCGCGTGACGTGACGGTACTGTGTCATTTCCGCACAGCTGTGGGTTCGCTGTGGGGTTTTTGCCAGCCCACCCCACGTGAATCCTTGAGCTGCGGCGCCGTGGCCGTGAAACGAGCGAAGTGCGCACTGGCGTGGGACTTCTCGTGACTGTCATTTCAGTAGGCCCCACGAGTCGCGCGCCTCCACGAGTGGCGGTGCGCGTGACAGCACAAATATACATCACTGTATATAGTTGAAGTTGTTTTAGATAACTTTTAATAACCATTGTTTATTATGGTAAAAAAGGAAGCTTATTTTGCACTACACCGAATGACTTATAATTAGAATTAATAATGTATGTGAATATAAGATGGCTTTTCTCTCTATTACGCAAAATAGCTACTGCTTTTATTTTGTGCATAGAGTGCATTTTATTCTAAAACATTGACTTGAAGGTGGCGCGGTTAAATAAATGACATTCTGCAAATTCTGAGTAATGAGATTGGAAATGTAAGCAACACCAAGAAAGCCAAACGATAGGCTACCACGAATTGTTTGGGTGTACTTTGTCCTCACATAAGGTTTTACATTTAATATTTGAATAGTAATTTACTAAGGACATATTTGAAGAAGCAGGTCATAGATTATTAGCCTATTACTCGGCTCAGAAGTATTACGTTTTTTTCTTTATGAAACCAAATGTTGCCCAAAAACAAATGTAAACATATCTGTAACATTAACTCATTTGAGTTTGAACGGACTAAAATATGATGTAGCCTATTTAGACGCATTCTGAATAAAATTGTAACCCGAAATAAGTTTAGCTCGTATTTTAACTTTATCAGCAACATAAATAGGTTATGTGAACGTTTCAGTCTTGTCCATTAAACAACTAGCGAACTATATTAATGAACTGTCCCAGACTCAGCGCTTTTGTTGCAGTTTACTGCCAGTTTAACAAGGGACTGCCGTCTAGTGGACATGACAAGTAATGCATGACAAATTTGCTTTGTATTGTAACCATAGATTGTCACATGTTTTGATGTCGAGTAAATAATCTTTTTAAATTCTATTTTAAATATTGTCATTAATATATTATTATATATATATATATTTAATATTTTATTATATTAATAGCATTTATTTATTTAATTATTATTTTATATATTCCTACAAGCAAAACAATCATGCCAAAAAAATAGCCTATACTAGAAAAAAAGAAAAGAAAGAATTAATGTCCATTCAAGCACCCAGAAGGTCTAATTGAACTTTATACAGCGATCATATATATGTGAGCTATTTATGGATGATGATGTAGACTAGGTTACATTGTCTGTTACAAACCCAAACCACAAAACAACAAAAGGCTACAGAATTTCGGACTAGCAAAGAGGTGAAATAAGTCCACTGCTGTCCTCGTTCGCGCACGCAAAGGCACACTCCGAGACTGTTCTCAGACACTCGTCAGTTTGCACCCGATGTGGCCAATGTCCCGTAGCGCGCATTAGTAATGTCTGCATTAGTGATGTCTGCATTAAGTCACGGTCACGGAGCCGTGGTTCTTTGAGATGTGGGTGTGATGAGACGCCGGTCATTATTCAGGTAATGTGGGCTGTTTGATCCATCACCCGCTCATGCGATGCCGCTCGCGCCTCTGTTCTACGGGACGCTCGCGCAGTGAACGAGTTTCGCGCTGCTCGTTAAAGACTCATTTTAGCATGCGCTCATCTCATTTTTTTTATCTTATGAGAGAAAGAATTACATCCGTCAAATCGAGAAAGAAGCTTTAGTGCCAAAATAAAGAAGACTACAATAAGAACACATTTCAAAACTGCAGTAGGCTATTCAAAGACTCTTAAATGCATTCTATCCTCAAAAACTATACTAAAAAACTGTTGGACAAACACGAGGAAAATCAAATTGGCAGACAAGAGTTTACTGCTGTTCAGTTCTGTTCAATTGTTTTTATAGGCTATTAAAAAATGCATGCAAATGCCTATAATATATAAAAAATACACACAGATAGGCATAGGCTGTGGAATGTTTTTTTTATTATTGCTGTTGGTTTCCTTTGTTATTTCATATTTTTAAAGGGGTTTTTTCCTTAATGGCAGCCAACTAACAACACCAATAAGGTTTTTGAACGCAACAGGAACAGAAAATGTAACCTTTGGCGCTTTTCCACTGCATGGTACGGCTCGGTACGGTTCGACTCGGCGCGGAACGGTTCGGCTCGCTTCGCTTTTCCACTGCGTGGTACGACTCAGCTCGGTACGGCACGGTTCGGTTCGCTTTAGCACGGTTGCTTTTCCACTGCAGTTAGTACCCCTTCAAAGTGGGTGGGACTGATCGTTACACTGTTTGTAGGTCCGGTGATAGCCGTGTGCGGCTAAGAGCTGAGCTATTTTTCCCCTATACAGCTCTCGCTGGACCCGCTCCTCGGCAACCAACGAGAGGTACGTCTGCAACTCGACCACGAATCAGCCATTTCTTTTTTAAAGTTTTGATCTTTTTTTTTTTTTTCAAGAAAGTAAACAACAGGTGCTACCGCGTTGGCTGTTGTCTACTGGTTATTTAAATCTAGCTAGCGGGTTTAGTGTCTCGTGCATAGCAAATCCAATGACGCTGGTAGTGACGATTCTGTCTCTGACCAATCAGTGATCAGCAGTGTTTCACGTCACATTTTAGTACCGGTACGGTACGCTTGGAACCTCAACAGACCAGGTACCATTTAAAGCGAGCCGTACCGTACCGTACCATGCAGTGGAAAAGCACCACAAGTGAGCCGTACCGAACCGTACCGTACCATGCCATGCAGTGGAAAAGCGCCAAAGCGTGCCGTACCGAACCGTACCGTACCATGCAGTGGAAAAGCGCCACTTGATTCCTTGATAATGGGAACGAGCATTGCTTGAAACACTCTTTGGGGAAAAACTGTTTTCTCAGAATACTGAAGCCTGATTTGAACACTGCACGAACCTATGGCATTTCAGCCTGCCGACCATGTCATTCCTTCCTACAGACTGGCCGGCCACGAGGGCGTCACATATACCTAAAGGGTACGCCCCTTATCCAGCAGCTCTTGTAAGAAGGACAGAATGGCTGACACATCGAAAACAGACTAGTCTTTGTTCCGGACTACACACCAGTTGGAGATGACAAACCCTTTAAAAGGTATAGAGGCATCTTGTAGATGGCGCTCTGGCCTCCGCTATTGTGCTGGCGACCCTCACATGGAGCTGCAAAGGCTCCCGTCGCGGGACCACAGATGTAGGCTCATCTACTCTGGTTGGCAAAGAGACACTCTCGCCTGAGAGAGAAGGTCTTTCCTCAGCGGAATCGTCCACGATCAGCTCAGGGAACACGACTGGTTTCGTCAGAGTGGAGCCACCAAGAGAACTGAGCATCTGGTCTCCCTGATTCTCCTGATGACCCGTGGGAGCAGAGCGATCAGGGTCAAGGCATACAGGTGAGCTTTGGGCCAATCCAGGGCCAGTGCTTCCTGTTCCTTTGAGAACAAATTGGCCAATAAGTGGTGTCTTCAGAGGCGAAAGAGGTCTACCTCTGCCTCCCAGATCATCTGAACCGATTGGGGGTGGAGCCCCTATTACCCTGGAGACACCCCACCCCTGGACAGCATGTCAGCTCCTTGGTTCAACCTGCCCGGCACAGGTTGCACTGTGCCCATAGGAAGAGGCGTCTCGCTATCCTGTAAAGAGCCCACGACCTGTGGCCGCCGTTCATGTTGTCCATACAGACTAGGATGTGGTGCCCCTGTAGAGCTGGCAGGAAAGTTTTGAAAGCCATAAAAACCACCATTATTTCGAGACTTTTTAGAGCCTTCGAGACCGGGTTGCGGGCATCTGTCGTGACAACCTTCCATTTGGAGATCAGTCCCAATCGGACACCTGTGACACAGGTTCATCCTGAGGCATAACCATCCCTGACACCAACCGTGGGACGGGACTCAGGCTTTCAGCCACAACTTTGAAGGACGCCACTAGCTGCTGAATACTCAGCCAGCGTTCCAGCTGAGTCGATAACTGCCACCAGAAAAGCGACTTGCCTGCTGGGAGATAGGATGCTCTTGGCTAAATTGATTCTGAGCCCAAGATGTTCTACTGTATGTGACTGACAACACTAGCCAGTCATCGAGGTAGTCCATGACCTGAATTCCCGCCTGCCTCAGAGGGGTGAGAGCAGTGTTCACGCACTTGTTAATTGTGCGTCGGGCCAGAGACAGCCCGAATGGGAGGACTGTATATTGGTAAGATACCCCCTCGAACGCGAATCTCAAGAACAGTCTGTGATAAGGGGCTATTTGGATATGAAAGTAAGAATCTTTCAGGTTCACCGATAAGAACCAACCCTCTGGGCAGACCTGCGCAAGGATCTGCTTCAAATTCAACATCCCGAATAGCCATCTCATTAATGCGCGATTCAGGATCCTGAGGGCGAGGGTGGGCCTGAGTTTAACTGGTTTACAACAAAGGAAAACAAAGAAAAACAACTGTTGGCAAATTGTCTGGGGCAGAAGTCCGCATGTGGAGGGGAAACTCCAAGTCTCTATGCTTGCTATGTGGCTTTAGGCTGCTTTTATTGCTGGCTCTCTTCTTGCAGAAAGAGTTCTTCCTTCGAGGCTCCTAGGAGGAGGGAAACTGGAGAACGCGAGGGCCGTCTTCATTGAAGAAAGCTATCTGCGAAACTCTTACTCTCGCAATGAGAGCAGTCTGTTCCAGTGAGCGCTGCCTCAGCGTGAGCTCGGCCCAAGCAAGAAACACACTCACTGTACTCATCTGCACGAGCCACACTTGTGGCGTGGCATTTTGTATCAAAAGCTTATAGGCAGTCGGCTCCACCCATTTGGGCGGGCTAAAATGCCATAGGGCCGTGCAGTGCACAAACATGAAAAAGTCAGGCTGCAATATTCGGAGAAAACAGAGTTTCCCCAAAGTGTGTTTCACGCAATGTGAGAGCCTGTTTCGAAAGGGAACATGATGACGTGATGTGAGAATGGTGCTGGAGAGTTTTAAAGATTTATCCGTAGATGGAGAGACTAGAGCACAAGACATCTATCATATTCTAAAGCAGACTGGTTTTAAAGGTAAAGTCTAATAAGCACACAAAATGCAAGTCACATACAAAACAGTTTTACTTATAAAATAGCTCTTCTTATTCATTTATTATGCTCTAAGACCTAAAACATGTGTCACATTAAAATGATCTCAGACCAGGCTCCTCATCTCTGATCCAAATGCATAAAGGAGGCGTAGAGTCACCTGTCTGTATGGAATAAATGAGTGTCGTAATAGATTTGAGCTTTGCTGAAGTTGAGCTGGTATCCTACACTCCCTCTCTCTCGCCTGCTATACCTGTGCAAATCCATCCACCATGTCATCAGGGGCTCGGATTGCCACGAATCGCCAAACCGCAAAAATCATTTCCATGCGCAAAAACAGAGACAGTATCAGGTTACCTGGATGATGATACTGACGGCCATAAAATCACACTGCAAGTCTGTGTGTATGTCTGACTTTCGTTAGGCCGCCGTCCTACCCCATGACACACACACAGGTTTTTTTTGTTTGTTTGTTTTCAAGAAATTAAATGTCCAAAATACCAACTGGTTGTACATTTTCTAAAAAAATAAAATAAAATATGTGAAGTGGTGATTGTCCGTACAAAAATTAGGATTAACCCTAAAAAAAAAAACCTAAATGCTGAACTACATAAAATCAAATAAAAACCAGAAGAAAGAAAGAACTAGCCTAAAAACAAACCTCATGTTGATTCTCTAAAAAGTGTCAACACTGGCGCTATCAATTGAGCATTCTGACCAATAACAGCTGAACCAATGACGTGAGATTTGGGATAGGACTATTGTGTTTCCTGCGGAATTGGGCTACTTTTGAAATTGTTGCAGCGATTTGTTTTTTCCCCTGTGGGTTAAGGGTTTGACATATGTTATAAATTGTATTTGACTGATAAACCAACGATTGAATATAAAAATAAATGAATGATTGAAGGAGCCAGTGTGCAGAAATCTATGAAAATGACCAAGAACAAGAAGATCTTAAAAATATTAAGGTAAGATGATAGACTGTTTATATATTACTGTATAGTGATTTGAGTTGAAATTAGTTTGTAATGGATAATAGTGACTTTTAAATGTATTTTAGCTATGGGATTGACATATTTTGAGTATTTGTGCTAGTTTTGTATCGGGGTGTTTCTTGTTTTGTTTCTCTTTTAGATCTGGCAACCCTGCAAATTCCTCTTCAGTTTAAAAAACAAAAACCACCTGAGGAATGAGCAGTGTCTATCAGTTTTACAAAACAAGCACGGCAGTGTTGCCAAGTCTACTTATTATAAGCAATTTTGGGCTTGGTTTCCCTAGATCTTTTATGTAATTTTACCTTGGCTGTTTTTTATTATTATATGATGTCATTACGTTGTTGTTTGACACCAGCCAATCGCTGCATTGCTGATCATAACATATAGTATTGATATAATACAGTATATATTGGCCTTTTCAAATTAACACAAGAATATGCAGTAATATTAGACAGCTTAATCCAGATATTGGTAACACTTTACAATATAGTTTCATTCATTAACATTTGTCAACTACATTAGTTAACATGAACTGACGATGAACAATACTTCCGTATTTATTAATCATAGCCAATGTTAATCTCAACATTTAGTAATATATTTTAAGACCAAAAGTTCTATCTGTCAACATTAGTTCGAACAAACTGTTTTTGTACAAAGGTTAATTAATGCTGTAAAAATAGATTGCTCATTGTTACAAATGTGACCTTATAAAGTGTTACCCAGATATTTTTATCAAATCCGCAAATTGATTTAAAGAAATTTCGATTTCCAGAGCTTGATTATCACAACTAAAGATCTGGCATGCAGTGGCCAGCAGTGTTGTCTCATGTTGTTTCTGCCATTTATGTCTGAATAATCAACTTACGAAAATTGGCAGAAAATTCAATGATACATTGATTTCTTCCAATCTGTTAAACGTTAGCCATGAGCCATGACTGATTAAATGAAGAAAATTTCCACACGACTAAAATGTGATTTGCACAATCTCAGTGAGGCCCTAAACCTACAATTCCCTTGAAATAAAGACTAAAATACTTTTCATGACTTTTCACACCATTCGTCAACACTTTGTTAGTTTTACACAGTAATTCTAATAATAAAGTCTGAACGAACTCTGATCAGGATGAGACAGCACAAGAGTTTGCCTCTGACATGGTGATGGTGTTGTGCCAGGAAGGGTTTCTTGTTCTTTCTTTCTGTCCTTGTTCTCTTCAGTTTTTCACTGCGTGTTTTCTCAGGTCTGCTTGAGGCCAAAATGAATTTTTCATGCATGACCAGAGGGCTGTCCCGCTCCTACCGAGCAAACTTAGTGTACTATCCTGCCAACAAATCTGAGGCCAGAGAGAGACATGGAAGGAACTCTACCGATGTTCCTGCATATGTGTTCTTCTCTTCCCTGTCTGTCCTTCAAGTGTGTGTGTGTGTGCGTGTGTGTGGTCCAGCAGCTGCCGGCGGTGACCGTCACTCCCCTATGCCTCACTTCACACCCTAGTCGTCCCCCCCGTGGTCACCCGGGAAACCGCAGGCTGCCCAAGCTGGCGCCAGCCCTCTCGCTGAGCTGATCAATACTGCAGCATTTCCTGCCCATTCACTCAGGTCACATACTCACCTCATTAATTATTACTGCCAACACTGCTGCTGGAGCACCCAGGGCACCCACAACACACACACACACACACACACACAGTCATCGGTTTTTGGAACAACATTTTGGTTAATGCCACCCCCTATCATACTAATAAGTTTCTCTATGATCATGTCTTACAGTCATATATTAATGATGTTTGTTTGTCTTTTTTAACGTGATGTATAGAAATATTGACATCCGGTAAATATCACAGGGAATCAGAAATTATAGAATAAAGAGAGGCAATAGACATTGATTTTTTTTCTTCAAAAAGACATTCATTTTATTTTAAAAGATAAAGCTGATTTGGCGAACAAATGCATAGTGTGTATGAGTCCAATAATCAACACTCGCCATTACTACATCAACATCATCATCATCATCTGTGGAGCAGGTCAGAACCCAAACATTCCAAAGAAAGTCCTCTTTAAAATGTTCCAAAAAAGTGAAAACTCCAGGTGGGCTCATGTTTCAGCATTAATCAAGAGCATCAAACTGAATTGGTTTCATATATGCATCCAGATTGAAACCCACTTTAGAACTTGGTGACCGCACAGGCCATGTTTTCCAGCGCCGACCGAGCCTCTGAAGGTGGGAAGCACTTCATGGCCTCTAAGGCCTCGTTGCCATGGTAACTGCACAGGTCAAGCGCTTGGCTCACGCCTCTTTCCATCTTTATCAGGCCCCGGAGCTGCAGAACACGCAAGAATGAGGAGAAATTTAAATACCACTCCATCAAACTAATGAAACTAAAACAGTATAAGTAATATTGTTTAGAACTGAATTTAAAGGCAAGGAATTCAAATCATGACAATTTCTACAGATTAACGGATTTACTTGCAAAACAAATGATAGTAACACTATAATAAGGGTCAATTTGTAAGCATGAATGTGTTTGGTATAGAACATGTGCCGGTATTCGGTTATATGCGTTAAATTCCGGGTAATGATATATGCACTGATTGTTATCGCGGGCACTTCAAATACCGTGAAAAATAATATGATCTGAATTTAGAGTTTTAGAATGCGCATTAGCTTATTTTCCATCAACCGTTAATAAAACCCAACTGCGTATATGCTGTGCAAAACACGTGCGCACTCTGATGTAAACAATCCCCACATAAGCACTGTTCATGCGGCGCAGTGCGCGCTCTAGTCTAATGTAAACAATCCTCGCATGGAGAAGCAGCATGGCGGAAAGAGGAACGCTGCCGACGATTTATCTCCTTTCTAAAAGCAGAACTGCCAACTATGAAGGTAAAAGAGTAGCTAAACTCGAAAACACATAGATGTGAAATTGAGAACTTCATAGCATTCAGCTTGAGACTCACGCAATCAACACTTTTCACAGGCTCTCACGCAGAGAAAAATCGCGGAGCAAAGAGGACACACACCGACAGACTAGAGAGAGCAGGTTACTTTTTATATGAAACAAATTCTCAGCTCTCAGGGTCTGTCCATTTTATTACGAAACGCAGACAATAAATACCGTTTTGGCGCTTGTAAATGTGACGTGACAGATCACTGTAGCACCTTAGTTCAAGTGAACCGATCATCTGTTACTTTTTATTTAAAGATATAGTACAACTTCCCGAAAGGTATATATGCCTCATACATAATAGATCAATCAGTGTTTTTCAATCACGGAAAGAGGTCAATAAAACTGCAGGAGAACAATCGTCACAGAACGTTACATTTTACCTCAGGCCATTTAATTACCAGCACGTTTGTTGACTAGAAAAAATAGAGAGGAGAATTTTTCGCTAAATATGTGCACTATATTACATATTTATTATATTTTTACTTATGTCATTAGGCTACATAATTGTTATTATAATGAAAACCACATTATATTTAATTTGTTAATTTTAACCTTTAATAATACCAGTTGATAGGGCTTTCTGTATGTTTACAGAATTATGTGAGATATATTTTTTCTTGAGAAAATGTACATATAGGCTATCTACTGTAGTAGCCTACCTAATATTTATCCAAATGAGTTAAGATTGAATCAAGATTGAAATCAAATCAAGAATTGAACTGAAATTGTGAAAATTGTGTTAAGCAATAATACAAACAGTAGCCTACCAGTCACTGTACCATGTAAACATTGTAACATGTTGTCACTAAACTTAATGAAATTCGGTTTAGTTACCAAATGTTTTGACAATCACAATTACACCTATTGTGATGCAAATTGTTTTTTTTAGATCCCCCCCCCAATTCATCTGTTTCTCTTATGTAAATAAAATATCGTGATAATACCGTATACCGTGATAAAAGCTCAATCAATTAATCGCAGCATGAAAATTTGATACCGGCACATGCCTAGGTATCATGAACTAACAATGAACAATACTTTTACAGCTCTTATTAATCTTGTTTAAATTTTCAAACTGTAAAATTTTTAAATTGTATGAATTAATGTAGTATATACACTGATTGTATCTTGTACATCTGTCCCACATGAATCAATATGTTGTAAGACTGTACACTGTAAAAAAAAAAAGTAAGTTACCTGGTTGCCTTAAAATGTTTAGTTAATTGAAATGAAAACTTTGAGTTAATACAACTAATGAGATTGGTTTAATAAATAGAAACTCAAAATATTATGTTATCTGAACTACATTAATTATCTAAGTTGATTTGACAAATTATAAAAACTTGTGATAACAAATCATGAAAATAATTTTTTACAGTGTACTAGCTAGTTAACAAACGTTTAGCTAGCAATAGCACACATTAGCATCTTAAATGCAAAAACATAAAATAACACTTAATTACAACATTTACTCTCTCTTAATTGATTCAGCCAATATGCAAAGCATGCTAGGAACTAACAAGCACCCAAACGGATTAAGTAAACTTCAATTTTACATATATTTAAGTGGATTGAAACAATCAAATTAAGTTAGGACAAAATGTACAGCAATTGTGTTGCTTTTAATTAAGCAATTTCAACAAGCAGCAAAATTATTATTTTTTTCAGAACATAAATTAACTGAGCAATAGTATATTTATTTGTTCAGTGTAAGTTCCTAATGCATACAACAAATATAATACATTAAATATCTTACAGACCTCGAACTTTTGTTTGTAATATTATTTTTAATGTTTTTGAAACATTACAAAAGCTCACCAAGGCTTAATTTATTTGATCAAAAACACAGTAAAAATCAGTAATGTGGTGAAATCTTATTACAATAAAAAAAGAATAGTTCTATTTGAAAGTTAAACATTGTAGAAATGTACCTTATAATGTAAGTACTCCTTACTGTCAATTTTGATCAATTTAATGCATCTTTGTTGAATAAAATCTTACTGACCCCACTTTTGAACAGTAGTGTATATTAAATGTTATTAAATAATATATATATAATAATATATATATATATAAACAATAATTATATTTAAAGCCAGATTACTCCACTCTCTCCCCCACTCGAATGGTCTTGTAGTCCTCCACTGTTCTCTATAAACATGTTTTGCTGGAGGCTATTTTACCAAATTAATTCTGGGATGTGTTGTGCTAAGAAGCCCTTAGGGGCCTAGAGTTCAAAACAGCAGAAGAAACCTGCTTTCACCAATGTGAGCGAGAGAGAGACAGATGATGACATCAACTGCCGACCAATTTCTCACTGTTGTTTGTATGGCTACAGTTTCTTTGAACTAATGTTCTAAAAAACTTTCATATTTTCAGTTTGACAGACCTCATGAGTCATGACCCACCCAAGCCACACTTTTACACCAAAAACAACATCAGAGAGCGAATACTGGCGAGATTAATGTGGCATTTATGTGCTGATAACAGAGATATGTGATGCGTGTGTGTGGGTGTGATGTGTCTGTCTGTGTCCTGTTGAAGGAGAATCTTGTGTGATGTTGCTGTCAAACCGTCTCTCTGTCTCCTCTACAAATAAACCTGCCACTCTATCTCCTAATATCGTGTTTCTACGGCGACCCGAGCTGCTTGTGCCCTCCTCCTCCTCTTCCTGCCCCCTCCCCACCTCATCTCTGCCTCTATCTTTCTCCCCTTCTTTCTTTCTGTCCGGCTTCTCCTTCTGACTTTGGAAATCAAATTTCTTAACTTGCTATCAGTTACAGAGAACAAACACCTCCTATTGGCTCACTCAGGACCGTAACCACCAATATTCACAGCATCGGTCGATCAACGTGCACTTTCAATGACCGATTCTTAAACTTTTACCCTCCAATTGAAATATTTGATTACATTCTTGAACTTGGTTTTGATATTGCCTTTACGTTGACTATTATTTTTTATGCTGTGCTAATGATGTTTGTTTTTCAATCCCCTAATCCAGATCTAACTTGTTCTTTTTTTTGTTTTGCATCTTAGACTTTCATCAAGATATTATTTTAGTATGTTTATCAATCTCTTTTCCTCATGGGAACCATTGGTTGTCACAATAATAGGTCATTTCAGGTTTCACTATCTTAAATAATTGTATATTAATTAACTTCTCTTTTTGTTTGTTTGTAAACATTGACACATGCTGTGAGCCTGGGAATGATTCCGTGACTGACTCCTGGGAACTCGATCTGTATCATATCTGTATATGAATGTTTCATCAGAAGTATTGTGGCTGGATTCATTGACTAGTGGTTTGACCAGGAGGATTGATTTCTCTTGCATTCGATAGACAATCTCATGTATTCATTGGCTGACTCAAAATAATCAAATGATTTAGTGGTTTATACAGTAAAACCCATGAACACAAGTTTTCTGAATAAGAAGACACTAGAATGAGGCTGCCGTTACTTTGTTTTCCCTCTCTCTTAATCAAAAAATAGGAGTTGCTCACCTTTGTGTAATCAATCTGTCTAGCCATATTCTGCGCCTGAAATGAAGAGAGAAAAATGTGAATCCAGAGAACGTCATGCTGACGCAATGAAATCTGAACCGTAATGGTGTTTGCCACCAGTCTAGAGGCTAAAATCTTATTGAATCACTTCTATTAATGACAAATACTGCCTACAATATCAATTATGCTCCAGTAAAATTGGCTTGACTGTCTTCTAGCTGCATTGAGACATCACAAAGCTCAATAAACGACACTTTTTCCACCACTGTAATGTGAATACACTCCATGAACTGTTACCATTCAAAAGTTTGTATCCGTAAGGTCACCAAGGCTGCATTTATTTGGTCAAAAATACAGTAAAAACAGTAATATTGTGAAATATTATTATAATTTAAAATAACTGTTTTCTATTTTAATCAATTAACAACCAAACTTATTCCTGTGATGGCAAAGCTGAATTTTTTAGCATCATTACTCCAGTCTTCAGTGTCACATGATTCTTCAAAAATCATTCTAATACACTGATTTTTAAAAATATTTTTTTTTTATTACCCGTACTATCAATGTTGAAAAGTGTTGCTTAATTTGTGGAAACAGTCGTACAACATTTCAGGAATCTATCATAAATAGAAAGTTCAAAAGAACAACATATATTTTAAAATGGAACTTTTTCTAACATTATAAATGCCTTTACTGTAACTGTTGATCAATTTAACCTGTCCTTTATTTCCTTAAAAAAAAGAATCTTACTGAACAAACATTTTTGAACAGTAGTGTATGTTGTATTTTCTATTATTTTTTCAGCATGTTATTATCTTATGTAGTCTTTGAAGTATCACATTTGCTTCAATGTCATTTCACAGATTTCGCTATGCTACCAGTGTGTTAGTGTGCCGGCTTCTACCATTTTGATGTGGTTGTCTGGTACCTGTTTTAGCTGGTGCCGCCAACTCTCAGGTCCTATGATCTGTCTGTGGAAGACAACAGGAGCCGAATCCAAACTAAACACAGCTGGCTCTGACTCGCTCTTCACGAACGGCTGTAGATCAGAGTTTAGCTACAAAACACACACATATATCATGATTGTTATGAAACACTGTGTGTGTACAGTCTAAAGAGAAAACAGGAGAATGAAACACAAGCAGACAGGAGGTATAGAGAAACAGCTTGTGCCCACAATGCACTTGTGCAAATGTGCATACACACCTTGTGTCCGAGAGTGAGGTGTTTTCCGTACTGAAAAGCCAAATTCTGAGCCTCGGTACCGTGTCTGGCCAGCTTCATCGCAGCTTGACAACTCTTGGCGAGCAAAGCACCATGGGACAGGAATGTCTGGTCTTCCCAGGAAGCAACTGTTAGACTGCCCTCCTTCATAATACAGAAAAACATTAAAGACATTAATAATGTTACAAAAGATTTCTATTGTAAATAAATGCTGTGCTTTATAACTTTCTTTTTATCAAAGAATCTTGAAAAAACAAAAAAGGTTTCCATAAAAATATTAAGTAGCACAACTGATTTCAACATTGATAATAATAATAATAAAAACAACAACAATAAATGTTTCTGAACAAAAATTAAATTTCAATCAACTCACATAAAAGTTTGCTTTATTTCTTGAACAAAAAACTTTAATTGTAATACTTCTTCACAAAAGTATTGTCTTTATTTTGATCAAATAAATGCAGCCTAGGTGAACATAAGAGCTCAAAGTTTGATATTTCTATCATTCAACAATCCTTTGAAAACCACAACCAAAAGGAGCTTTTAATTAATTTCAATTCCCAACAAAAATGTTACAGAAACTTTAGGATGCACTTAAAAAAATGACAGAGTAAAAAAAAAACTGATAATAAGAAAGGGGTGGTGGGGGGTGTAACCGAAGGAAGGAAAGTTGATGCAAACATCTGCTCGGAAACGTCTCCTCTAAAAAGGGTAAAAGAAACTTGAATCTCTCTCTCCCTCCCTTCTCTCACATAAACGCGGTCCTCTCCATCACTTTTCCTCTTTCTCGCCTCGCACAGGAAACTTTGTCATTCATTATTCACTCGTGGTTCGCAGATGTTTTAAGTCTTTTAAGACAGCCTGTGTTTCGCTCCGTTCGGAGATGTTTTGCTTGTCCAGTCGTTAGCTGTTTTGAAAGCTTTGAATATAAAACATTAAACACTAAAAAGATTCCTCTGTAACTCAATTATAATTAATTTATGTGGAAAACAAAGCTAAGCAATGAAAATTATTACATCTCATAGAAAGCACATGTATATTAAAGCAATAAACCACAGAAGCTTTGAGTGGATGCTTTTATATAATAGGCAACACAGCCGGAATATAATAAAACACAAAGTTTCATAAACAGGCTCATTACTGCTGAAAAGTTCGTAAGATTTTTTAATGCTTTTGAATTAAGTATGTTATGCTCACCACTGTTGCATTAATATGTAATAACTTGAAATATTATTGCAATACAAAATAATTTTCTATTTCAATTTTCAGCAGTCGTTACAAAGATCACACAAAGTAGTTAGTTAGTGTCCCATATTGTGCCCCTGGTGGCTATATGTGGTGAGTGCAGTGCGCTGAATGTCGTACCTCTGCAGAACTGGAGCTCTCGTGATAGATTCCTTGCACAACATCTCCGATAGCGCTGGAGATCAGCTCCACCACCTATAACAAACATAACATTAGAACACTTAAATGAAGACTCTCAGAATAACAGTGTTGATATCAGCCCCATCTGTTCTGAAATTAGCATTTATTAGGCCATGAGCTGTTTGGGACTTTTTTTTTCCAGTCCACTCATTCTAAAAAGAGCATCTGAGGGACAGATAGAATATCCAGCACTTCAGTTATTAAACAGATGGCCAGTCAAAACAGTGCAATGTCCAGAGGATACAGAGCTTAATGAGGACTCTGACATCTGCACTAGCTTATTGATTCAGTTTTTCACTCTTATAAAGACACAAGCACCAAACTGCTCATAGCACAAAAATACTCAACACCTAGTAGCTGAAAATCATCTGATATTTGAGTGATGATTGGGCTGTTCTCTTCAACTACAAAAATATGCAGGCAAAATACACGTAAAAATCCTTAGTCACAAAATTCTAAAGAAATGCAAAAAGACATAAAGAATAAGAAAATGAATCCTAAAGGATGCATCTCAATTCAGACATAAAGCAAACCAACTTTCTAAAATAGCACAGTTTCGAATAAGACTACTGCAATTAGCAAAAGGATATTTTGCACACACACACACACACACACACACACACACACACACACACACACACACACACACACCACAGTATATAAAATAGCAAAATAATATATAATATGAAAAAAAGAATAATATAAAATAAATCTACATTTATCTATCCATAATCAGATGTTAATAGAGTTAATAAATTAGTTATACTTTTCTTCAATGATTAGATAAAATTTGAGTTATATGAATTTAAAACTAAACTGCTTTGAATCATGGTTTGCATCTTTGTAAGCATCCTTCCCCATTGATTGTAATTGAAAAGAGCTAGTTCAATACTTCAGAATTTCTTCTTTTGTATTCCACAGAAGACAATAAGTTGACATGAGGTTGAATAAAAATTGTCTGAATTTTAATTTTTTGTGTGAATAAAAAAAAACATTATCGTGTCGTGCAGTGCCTACACTGCTCCTGATGGGGGCGCTACTCCGTTACAGCTACTCCTCCACAACAGTCAGCTTGAGCAAGTAACTGACAGCTCCATCTTTCACTTAATCACATGCTTCGCTATCCCTTCCTTCCATCCGTCGCCCTAGGCTACATTCTCCACCTTATTTTCACCCTCCGTCATTCTTTTTCCTCTTTCCCCGAAAGACCTGCCTGTTGAATCATAAGACCACAGGCAGAATCTCCAGGGAACTAGAAAAGCAGAGGCCTTCCATCCACTGCAATTCCTCGGCTATTCCTCAAATTCAATATTATGTTACTCTTCTCCATTCCCCAAACTTTCTCTCTCAAACTTTGTTTTTCTCAATCTTTCCTTCTCTCACTCTCTCTCTCTTTGCCCTCTGAGTAACCAGATCTTTGAGGAAACAGTGAGGAACTTGACTCCTCTAACCAGAGCCCAGAGAAGACAGAGAGCCCCTATAGCGCAGCCAGATGTGCGGCTTCACACACTCCACACGGAGAAATTAAAGCACGTGTGTGTGTGTGCGCGCACAAGAATAAATGTGTGTTTGAACTGTGTGTTTGTGTACGTCTGTCTTGTGTGTGTGTGTGTGTGTGTGTGTGTGTGTGTGTGTGTGTGTGTGTGTGTGTGTGTGTGTGTGTGTGTGTGTGTGTGTGTGTGTGTGTGTGTGTGTGTGTGTGTGTGTGTGTGTGTGTGTGTGTGTGTGTGTGTGTGTGTGTGTGTGTGTGTGTGTGTGTGTGTGTGTGTGAAGTGGGGGGGCTTTTTTTGGAAAGTATCAGATAAGCTGCCCTCCCTCCGTCTCGTCTCATTCCCAAATCCAGCCGGAGTCGTGTTTCGCCGACAGGTCTGTGAGGAGAAGAAAGAGGAGACAGCCGCTTGCGGATCCCTTTACCGTTTATACTAGTGTCGAGCCAGAATCCCACTCTCTCTCACTTACACACACACACACACACACCACACACACACACACACACACACACACACACACACACACACCAGTCTACTAAGTCAGGATCCCACTCAAGGCCACGATACATAATACAGATCAATCGGGAGGAAAAAGCGCTTTGCTGCGGAGAGAGAACGTCTGATTTCCACCGCTAATGCTCTCACGCTAACTGAACCGCTAATGCAACGGGGCCTCGCCCTCATTTACATAGATGGCAGTTTGCTTTGAACAGGGAGATGTGTTCGGATGGCTCTAGCTGGGTGACTGTCAGTTACATCAAGGGACTAGGTGAAACACTTAAATTATATATATATATTTAATTTACTAATATATTACATCCATGGAAGTCATATTACATCTATAACCTGCAGCGAAAGAGTCTGATCTCTGATTGGCTGTTCATCCTGTCAGTCCGTTCACTACTTCAGTGAGTCAGAACAGAGCGTGTGTGGCTTTAATTACGGTTCGCTGCACAACAGGTTCAGTTTCACACACAAAAAAGTATTTTACTCACACTCTCTTTTCTCTCTCTCTCTCTCTCTGTGTGTGTGTGTGTGTGTGTGTGTGTGTGTGTGTGTGTGTGTGTGTGTGTGTGTGTGTGTGTGTGTGTGTGTGTATGTGTGTGTGTGTGTGTGTGTGTGTGTGTGTGTGTGTGTGTGTGTGTGTGTGTGTGTGTGTGTGTGTGTGTGTGTGTGTGTGTGTGTTGTGTTCACTAAAACGAGGGCTCAAAATGACCTTCTGTCCACAGCTGCCAATGGCAAGTGCAGAGAGAAAGTTGGCATACTTCTTACTGATGATGAAACAACATTTTGATTTTTTTTTTTTTATTCAAAAGACACATTTTGTTCTTGAGCTGTTTTTCCATATTAGTGTATATACAGTACTGTTTAAAAGTTTGGGGTTAGTAAGATATTTTAATGTTTTTAAAAGAAGTCTCTTATGTTCACCAAGGCTACATTTTATTTGATCAAAAATACAGTAAACTTAAAATAACTGCTATTTTTACCTTTTTTATTGATAATAATAAATGCAATAAATGTTGAAACTAGTTGTGCAGCTTAATATTGTAATGGAGACCACAATACATTTTCTAAAGATTATTTGATTAATAGAACAGCATTTATTTGAAATAGAATTCTTTTATAACTCTATAAATGCATTTACGGTCACTTTTTAACCTCTCACACTTTTTTAATCTCACTGAACTTTTTCAAAACTTTTTAAACTTCATGTGTCGCCATCTGTCTGTAAAACTACACCTGTCACAACTAATTTAAACTGGATTTTTATAAAACGTCACAGACTGCAGTAAATAAAATGTATTAAATGTTTATTCAAAATTAAACAAAAGAAACCAAATCTTTAATCTATAATTCTCTAACTTTATAATCCTAAGTAATTCTCTAACTAAAAAACTTACACTAGTTGTATAATATTTGGTGTTTGACTGGTTAAGGATGAGTGCTACCAGAATGGTGTGTCGATTAGAACACAGGAATGAGTCCAGAAGTTACTTCTCAATTGCTTTATTGCCATTTGCTTTCTTTCTTGGTTCTCCCATTTCCTTAATATGACTTCACAATTGTTGCATATTGCTGGTGTAAAGTCATAGACGCAGCAAACACATGCAGCAAGCTGAGGAGCAAACAGTCAGCACAAAAACAAACACACTAGTGAGGTTGATTGGTAAGGTAATTATCCTCAGGTGAAGGAAGTTCCAGGAAGTGGGCGTGTCCCCCAAGAGTGACTAATTGGGATTTTTAACAGCCGCCCCAAATATGACAACATATTTGTCCAAAGAAATCCCACTCATACAGTAGGATCAGTGGGAAAGGCAGGAAGAACGATTAATCGGCTAACTGGACGGATAAATTGTTTGCCATTTATGACGATCTCAGCCACTCGAATGCGGCCATCAGAACTGGGCAGGACCTTAGAGACTGTCCCTATGGGCCAGGAACTACGAGGGAGCTGAGTATCCATCACCATGACCACAGCAGAAGTTGAGATAGAGGGACCATCCGTTTTCCACTTCTGACGGGACTGAAGGCTTGGGAGATAATCTTTGATAAAGCTAACCCAGAACCTGTCAGCAAGGATCTGGCTGTGTCTCCACTTCCTATGGGTCAAGAGCTCAGAGTCAGCATACATTACTTGTGGAAGGGATGCATCTCGCCGCCCCATCAGAAGAATATTTGGCGTTATCGGATCCGTGTCCGAGATGTTCGATGACACGTAGCCAAGGGGTTTTGAATTCATTATCTCTTCCACTTCTATAATTACAGTGTGAAGGACTTCCTCGGTCACAACTTGAGTTCCCAAAGTAACACGCAGGGCATTTTTAATAGACCTCACCTCACGTTCCCATGGTCCTCCAAAATGAGGAGCATGTGGCGGATTGAATGAGAACTTGATCTGCTGCTGTGCCAGTTTCTCTTTAAGTGTAGGGGCAAGTAGAGCATAGGCTTCTCTGAGCTCCCTTTCGCCACCTCGGAAATTTGTGCCCTGGTCAGATATAAGTTCACGAGGACGTCCTCGTCGGGCTACGAATCGCCGAAGGGCTAGGAGGAAACGGTCAGTGTCGAGACTAGACAGGAGCTCAAGATGGACACATCGAGTGGTCTGACATTTAAAAAGAATGCCCCATCTCTTCTCATGCCTTCGGCCTATCTTGATGGTGAAAGGGCCAAAACAGTCCATACCAGTTGACCAGAAGGGGGGCTTATGGAGACGGAGTTTAGAGGCAGGCAAGTCCGCCATGCGAGGAACAGATGGAGAGCCTTTCCATTTCTTACAATCTACACATGTTTGCTGAACCCTCTTCACAGCTTGACGGCCACGTAAAACCCAGTATTTCCGCCGAAGATGGGCAAACACTCTTTGTGGCCCAGGGTGACGCAAAGAAGAATCAATTCCCAAGATGATCAGTGAGGTAATATGATTTTTAGGATCCAAAACAATTGGATGGATAATATCAGGCTCAAGATCCTCACTCTGACGGAGTCGACCACCCACTCTAATCAATCCTGTAGCCGAGTCATATTCTGGGGCTAATTCAGCCAGGCGACTTTGAGGAGGGACATCTCGGCCACTTTGAAGTAGCCTATATTCTTCAGGAAAATCCTCTTTTTGAGCTTGACAGAGTAGATGGAGCTCTGCTTGAACATGTTGGGGCTTGGTGGAGTCCAGTTGTATACTCTCAGCAGTAGCATCAAGTAAAGCTGTCCAGGTGCTAAACTGGGAATAGTCAGATTTTAATAAGCTGTCAGACTGCTGGGCATGTCCACAGAACAGGGATTTTCTCAGTTCTGGCACGGCTTCATTGGAAGGAGAAACTGGAGACTTTGGCCACTGATCTGTGGGTAAGTACAGGAAAGATGGCCCTGAGAACCAGCGACTGGTATTGATGAGTTCTATCAACTTCTTGCCCCTTGTGATGTCATCGGCAGCATTATTGGCGGTATCCACATACCTCCACTGTTCAGGCTGAGTGTGCTCAAGGATTTCTGTGATGCGGTTTGCCACAAAGACGTTATATCTACAGTTGTCAGAGCAAATCCAGGTCAGAACGGTGGTGGAATCGGACCAAAGCATGACATCATTAATGGACAGGGTAAGTTCTCTTTGCAGAAAGTAAGCCAGCTGAGACCCAGCTAAAGCCGCACACAATTCAAGACGTGGAATGGATATGGTCTTCTTTGGGGCTACCCTAGAACGGGCCATAACAAAGGAAACAGACACATTTCCATGTCTATCTGTGACACGAAGATAGGCAACTGACCCATATGCCTGTTCAGAGGCGTCACAAAACAGGTGAAGCTCTCGAGTGCCAGCCATCTCATCGGTTCCTATTGAGTTATACCACCGGGGAACTTGGATGTTAACTATTCCCGGTAACTCCTCCTCCCATGTGGTCCAAGCCACTCTGATGCCCTCTGGGATGTCTGGATCATCCCATTCCCTAGCTGGCTTCATCCACAGTTGTTGGAGCATGACTTTTGCACGAGTGGTGAATGGAATGATAAACCCGAGAGGGATCATACTGCCGGGCAAGAATACGATATAGGATCCGCATGGTGAGGACTGTGTACTCCACTGGGCGGTATTTGAAGCTCAAGGTGTCATGCAAACAATGCCAGGTAAGTCCAAGAGCCCCCTCACATGGGTCAGAGCAGTCATGACTCAACCATAGCTCAGAATGGACAGACCGTGCGTCAACAGGTAAATGATTGATTACAGAGGCATGGTTACTGGCCCATTGACGAACTTCGAAACCACCCTCAATCAAAGTGGAGCGCAGTTTGTCGACCATGGCTTTAGCTTCAAGAGCAGAAGGTAGACTTTGTAAGCAGTTGTCCACGTAAAAGGCACTCAGGACTGAAGTCTGAAGATCAGAATGTTCTGCAGCAAGACTCTGGGCATGCCTTTGGAGTGCGTATATAGCACAACATGGACTGCACGTAGTGCCGAAAGGCAAGACCTGCCATTCATGAACTTTAGGGGGGATGTCTCTCTTCATGCTACGCCAAAGAAAGCGTAACAGGGGCCTATCAGTGGGTAGCAAGCGAATTTGATGGAACATTCCTTTAATATCCCCACTGATGGCAACCTGATGCTCTCGGAAACGGATGAGGACTCCAAGCAAGGAAGGGCCTAACGTTGGACCTGGCAACAGGTAAGCATTAAGGTTTTCACCCTGGTACTGGTAAGAACAATTAAACACCAGGCGGTGTTTGCCATTGTGCTCCACTAAATGATGGGGTATATACCAGGACTCATGACTTTCTCCCACTTCCCATGAATTCAGTTTCTTGACGTACCCAGCATCAATGAGTTTTTGGATCTCCTGCTCATAGATAACTGCACGCTCTGGGTTCCTGGATAACTGTCGCTCAATGCAACGTAAGGTTGGCAGGGCTGCTTCAGGAGGCGCATGCAATAAGGGGGCATTTTTGACTCTGAGCAAAGGAGTGGCATATCTCTGTATTCCATTAATCTCATGGCGCTCGGTTTGTTGCTCTAGGCACTCAAAGGCTTGCTGATCCTGCTTGGACCTAATAACCGCTTTAGGATTCTTAGAATATGGAAATATGTCGATCTGCCACAATCGTTCCACGTCCCTCTGTAACTGGTCTTTGTCAAGCGAAGTAAGAAGACACCGGGTATCAGAGCTGGATTCCTGCACCAGAGAGGTCGGACCATGCAACGTCCATCCTAAGCAAGTGTGCAGGGCAGCTGGACTTCCAGGGGGGCCAAATCTCACACATTCCGTAGAGCACAAGAGATGAGAATGGTCTGCACCCACCAACAGCAATGGTCTGATCTTATGGAACTCCTGCAACGGCAAGCCTTGGAGGTGCTGATAACGTCTCTGCAGAGTGGTAATAGGGTAAGTCTGCTCAGGTAGATCTAGTTGCTTAGCAGTAAAAGCATCTTTGATTTCATATTTCTTCTGATGTTGGGAAGCTGATGAAATTGAAAATGACACTGTAGCACCCACAATTTTCTCTGTGCCTTGTCTGATTGTGCGCAAGATTAAGGTTTCCGCCGCCCCATAGAGGCCTAAACTCTCCGCAGCAGATGACAGAAGCATGGTTCTTTCTGAACCGTCGTCCAGAATGGCATAGGTCTCCAGAGATTTCCCGTTATGAGTCAAGACAACTCTTACCACTTTAAGGAGTACAGAATTGAATCCACTGGGCCTACTCAGATAGAGAATTTGTTGCTCACTTTTACGAGTATTCACTTCATGCAGGATTCCTAAATGCCGACCTTGGCATTGGGGGCAGCCTTTCTTTAAGTTGCAGTTAGATGAACGATGGGAACGCCCACACCTCCAGCAGCGGCCATTGTCCGTAATCCACTTTTCCTTGGCTGCTGCATCAAATTCTTGAAATCCAGAACACCGACTAAGATGGTGAGCTTTACTGTCACAGAAAGCACAGGAGGGGAATGCAGATTCACTAGAGAATTTCACACGAGGATTAGTGCTTTGATTCTGGATGTGATCTCTAGCACTCTCCTCCTGACTTACACCCTGAAAGAAAGTGGCGGTGGAATGATCTCTGGCCAGTGGCCCTGTAACCCTCCGTGATGACTCACTCACTTGAACAGCCAAACTTTGACATTCTGCTTCCTCCTCTAGCCAGTTGGAAAAGTCTATCAGATTATACGGCACATCTGGTCTTAATAGTCGGGTTTGTCTGGCAAAACTAGCAACCTGGTCAGGGGGGAGCTTACTAAGCAGCTGATGGACATGGGACGCACAGGCCAGCTCCCTTGCACCTTCGTCATGGCCCCAGGACTGAAGCATGCCTACCAAAGCTCTAATACGTACGGCAAACTGACTGAATCCTCGAGAATCTCCAGAGCGAACATTTGGAAGGCTCTGGACAGAAGTAATTTCTCTTAACACCAGATGGTGGGGTTGGCCGTACCTCTTCCGGAGAGCTTTCAAAGAAGTAGTGTAAGGCTGTGGATGATGAGCATAAGCAAGGGCAAGATGACGGGCTGAATCCAATTTCAAGTGATCAAGAAGAATATGATATTTATACTGCTCATTTTCCTCAGGTGGCAATAAGTTCTCCAAAGCCATATTTAGCATTGCAAACTCATGAGGGTCTTCTCTTCTAAAAAACGGAAATGAAGGCCTCTCATATGCTGACCTTCCGAGCTGAACAGGGGGCACTGATATGTAGGACACAGGAACTGCTGACTGGGCTGGGAGACCGGAATGAGCAATTGTCGTAGAATGAACCCTACGGGGAGAATGCACCCAATCCGCAGGTGCTTCATGAGACTGGGACGCCGAGACTGTGGGAATCATATCAGCGACAGAATGGCACTGAACATTTCTAGGGTGACTGGCTGCATACTCTTCTAGGTGCCTACCAGGATCGACTAGTGCTGGGCCCAGAGGCAAATGGCGAGAACTACAAGCAGGCATGACTAGGGGATTAGTAGCAGAAGCTGTCCCTCCAATCGATGGAACTAGTACAGGCCCGTGGGGAGCCTGAGGAGATTGTCGTGCGGCAGCTAGTGGATCCACATACTCTGGATGGATAGGTAAGGCATATGGCAGATCAGGAAAAGGATAAGGGAAATACGAAGGCCTAAATACTCCACCGTTTTGAACACCAGGCGGCGGCATCCATGGAGGGCATAAAGGGCCTGGAAAGTAGAAAGCATTTCCTGGCATTTGACTATATTGGTGGGCATCACTCCTTGCTAACTGAGGGTCACTGGGATAAAGTCCTGGATGACCAAAATCATAGATTTGAGATAAGTCTTGATTGACACCTCGTGGCCGATTCAGGTAATGTGGAATCGGATTCACATTCATTGGGTGTTGTAAAGTTAAGTTCCTCTGACATGGAACTGATGGCTCAGGACGTGAATGAACGTTTAGGCCTGCCTGCATGTCCGTTGGTTCCCTACTTGATCGAACAGAGGGTGTGGGAAGCATAGAGGCCGGTGGAGATGGAAGAGTGCTTGGTCTACTCAACCTTGGTGGTGAGAGAGGATGCAGGCTTTGTCTCTCTCCCTGATGTTGACGCAGACATTCTCCTAGCTCCTGCACAAAGGATGTCCTAAAGTCCACTGATGGATCTCCCTCTCCTGCCCGTCTCTCAGGAGATGCAGCACGCAAGCTTTGTGAATCAGAATTAAAGGAAGAACATTCACCTTGATCCTGCATATTCTTCATCATTTCTCCCAAATTTATCAACATGCTTTTCATGTGTTTGACCTCCTCGGTCAGAGACTTCACATCAGTGTTTTCAGATGGTAGCAGGGCTTCTGGATTCACTCCTCCTTGTAATTGACCTTGAACATTTGTAGCAGAAGAGTGGGGATGTACCATTTCATAATCCTGATGCCACACTGGAGGCCTCACACGCCTAGTTGAACACTTCAGTTTCCTCGGGTTATCTTTGGACTCCATTCCAGCAGCCTCTCCGGCTCGAAGGACCATGTATAATATTTGGTGTTTGACTGGTTAAGGATGAGTGCTACCAGAATGGTGTGTCGATTAGAACACAGGAATGAGTCCAGAAGTTACTTCTCAATTGCTTTATTGCCATTTGCTTTCTTTCTTGGTTCTCCCATTTCCTTAATATGACTTCACAATTGTTGCATATTGCTGGTGTAAAGTCATAGACGCAGCAAACACATGCAGCAAGCTGAGGAGCAAACAGTCAGCACAAAAACAAACACACTAGTGAGGTTGATTGGTAAGGTAATTATCCTCAGGTGAAGGAAGTTCCAGGAAGTGGGCGTGTCCCCCAAGAGTGACTAATTGGGATTTTTAACACTAGTATTGAAGCATCAAAAAACACACTTGACCTCTAGGAATTTCCAATTTCGGCCACCAGGAGGTGCTATAGAACACGCCAATACAAACTCCCAAACTCACTGTATTACTCCACATTATCTACCCAAAGAAGAGAGTGTGTATTAAACACGCAGAGACAAAATCAGCACTGAGTCCTGACTAGAAGATGTCTGGCTGTCTGATTGCTGAGCTCTTCTTGAGGAAAAAAGCGCAGAATCTGTTCTTTATATTAGTCACCACAATCTGCTGATCACCTCAATCCCCTGCAGTCATTTCCATGTCCGCTCATGCACACATTACAGTGAGTTTGGGTGTGCGTGCGTGTGTCTGAGGCTATGCAGAAGGAAAAGAGTTTGTTTTCCTCCACGGGGAGAGCTGCATTCTAGAGCTGCACTTGGTGACAGATCCTGTCAGCGTTCTGCCGCTTAGTGCATCTGAGTGTGTCTGTGTGTATTACAGGCACAGAGAGAGATGAAATGTTAGGGTTTCTAAGTGCAAATCCCCTTTTACTTAGTCTGTTAATATTATGATATAACAAGCAATATCCGCGAAAACAATGAATGGGTACGTTAAGCAGGTCTTGGGTACTTTTTTGCTTTTGCGTTGTTAAATATCTATAAACAGGGGGAAAAATACTTAAAAGGTTATATAATCATAAAAATGAATTAATTCATTTGCCAACAATATACCACACAAAATGAGAGAATACTGATTATAAATACACTACCGTTCAAAAGTTTGGGGTCAGTAGGTCTATTTTGATGCATTCAATTCATCAGACTTTTACATAACTTTTTTTATTAAAAAAAAATATTTTTCAAATGAATGCTGTTCTTTTGAACTTTCTGTTTGAAAAATAAAAATGTATCAGTTTCCACAAAAATATAAAGCAGCACGACTGTTGTAAACATTGATAATAATAAGAAATATTACCTGAGCACTAAATTAGCATGTTATAATGATTTCTGAAGGATCATGTGACACTGAAGACTGGAGTAATGATGCTGAAAACTGTAATAATATTCCAGTTTTAGCTGTATTTTTTATCAAATGAATGCAGCCTTGGTGAGCATAAGAGACTTCTTTCAAATACATCAAATCTTACAGACCCCAAACTTTCAATAATTTACATTC
Organism: Chrosomus eos; assembly: GCA_036326025.1. Lineage (NCBI taxonomy): Eukaryota > Metazoa > Chordata > Actinopteri > Cypriniformes > Leuciscidae > Chrosomus > Chrosomus eos. The sequence continues at coordinate 21,832,117 of CM070833.1, forward strand.
AAAACCATCCAATCATAAAAAAATGTAGTTCAGACCTAATTAAAAAACTGGTACTACCCCATATGTACTTAATATTTTGCATGCTATGTATTTTTAAACTTATTGGAGTAATGTGGTGTTAGCATAACAACATGCTACACTATTGAAATAACTGAGTCGAGTGTGTGCTCCTGTGTGCTTCAGATACAGAGTGCTATTTGTATAACACATGGAGTTGCTGCCTATGTAGAGCATTTCAAGTCAGTGACTTATGAGGGTTCATTTCAGTTTGAGCCGCTAGAATGGAGCGTTAGAAGTAACACACTTGAGGTTATTTGAGCCATATCAATAGGGTCCGTCCAAAAGACGAAATAAGTTGGGAAACAGCGCTCTAAAACGTCCTGATGTATTCCACCATCACTTTACATCTGAACTGGCCATTCATAATGCTGTATGATATTCAGAAAGATGTTCTAGTGAGACGCTGTAACCCTTAGTGGAGAGAGGCAGTGGCCGCGTGCAGTTAGACGGTGCTTTGACTGCGACTCTAATTAGAGCTGGAGGAGAACACTGACACTTAATGAGGGGTGTAGGAGACGTATGCTCACACACACACACACACACACTCACGCACACACATAGACTGCAAGAGAATGCTGGAGAATATGCAAGTGTATGGAAATTAGCCAGAGAGGACAGCGTACAGCCTGGCGAACAAAGTCTTTGAGAACTGAAGTCAGAAGCCGTTGAAATTATTCTATTTTTTATTTTTTTTAGTGCTTTGCACAAAAACACAAATGTAATGAAAAAAAGAAGCTTACACCTCCAGTATGAAGAGATGTGACTGTTTATTTTGGGTAGAAAAATATAAAATCTGACAAAACCTCTTTTGGGGATGTCAAGAAATTGGAAAATATTTAATAGTAATACATTTATTTTTAATCCTGAAAATGCACAAAAAAACTTCAATTTTTTAGGGTTAGTGGTTAGTCTGTAGTATCTATAATTATTATTATATTGTAAACACAACAACAATTGAAATCTATGCTTTTTTCCTCATCTACACTACTATTCAAATGTTTGGGGCCGGTTTTTAAATGATTTTGAAACCAGTCTCTTATGCTCACCAAGGCTGCATTTATTTGATTTGAATTTACAACAGTGAAATATTATGACAATTTAGAAATATTAATGTCTTAATACATTTTAAAATGTATTCATGTGACCGTAGAGCTGAATTTTCAGCATCATTACTCCAGTCTTCACATGATCCTTCAGAAATCATTCTAATATGCTGATTTGTACTGCTTACTTATGCAGTTTTTTTTTATTACGATGGAGCAAACTCGAAGCAGGCTTTCTTTTCTTTACTGATTTTGGTGTAAGCTATGGAAAAAACCTGGAGTGGACTATTTACAGAAGGTATTTAGTACCTTGGTGTCATTGAGCTGGGCCAATCCAGTGCATGCGTTCGCCAACAGGAAATCACCGCTCAGAACGGCCATCTTGTTCCCAAACTGCATGTCTTTGAGGGGGCCATCCGAATTAGTCCACTCCTTCAGATTAACAATCCCACGATGCACCAGGAAGGCCGTGTGAATCAGCTCCGTGATCTCAGCCAAGTTCCGCTGACTGACAAAGAGAGAGAAAGAGAAATATTAAGAGTCTGAGAGGAGATTAGATCTTCAAACAGTCCAGATTCTATAGTACACACTTTACACAGAAAGGAAGTGATTTTAACCCAAATGTTCTTCTACAGAACAAATAACCCAGAGAGAGTGTGAAGTGTCCTGGTGACCATAATGCACTTCACAAACCGCCAACTTCCACTGATTATCAGACGAGCCACATTATCACAACGCCATCGCACGGACGTTATAATCAAATGTTGATTTGGGTTCAGGACCATAATCAGCTTGAACCATTGAGGTCTCAGCGATAACCACCTTCCAGACACAAGAGAGAGACGTTAGCACTGATGACCACTTACCCCTCCTTCAGAGCGGGAGACAGGGAAAGAAAAGAGGCTGAGAGAATGAAGAAAAAGTGTCTTTGATGAAGGGATTCTCTTCAGTTTGGCAGAATGAGAGGAGCACTGTGGCCTTTTCTGCTCACACACACACACACACCACACGCATGCATGCTAGTGCTTGGGTAATTACAATGCTCTGCAATAATTCTTGTTGTCATTAAATGCTGTTCATTAATGGACCATCTCCTGAGCTCAATCATCCCTATTGTGCAGAGAGCTCTCTCGTTCACAAATGCGCTGATCCTGGTCAGATTCACTTCAGCTGACACAGGCGCATGTGCTGAGTAAATACTGATCTGAGATGTTGATGTGATTTACAATGGATAAAGATGACTGGGGAAACTCAAACATACTTTACAGAAGAGTAATTGTATGCATCTAAAATCTCAGGTCAAGAGTTGTGGAGTTTACTTTTTATCTAGGTGAAGTGTCCACTTTTTGAAAACCTATTCAATTCTGATTCATACCAGCATCAACCCTACACTTTTCTCAATTAATATCCTGTTTTCCACAGAAATGCATGTGATCATGGAAGTAAAATGTGTTGTGAGTGGCATTTCAAGTTAAAAGATGTTTTCTAGATCATGTTTGTGATCTCAGACCTCGAAAAAGTTATATTCATATTCACACGTGACACGGGTCTGACACTGAACAGGCCAAAATGTATTAAATGTGATATTTTAGTTAAAATTACATTAAATGAAAAATGAAGACTAAAGAAAAAAAAGAAAGACTTAAAAATTAGCACTAAATAATAATAAAGCAATGAAATATAGTGTGAAATAACCAAAATCTCTATTTAACTAATTAAAATAAAATAAAACAACTAAAACAAATTTAAATAATTAAAATTATAATGCAAACAGCCCAAAACTTTTTTTGGGACATTTTAATTTTGAATTTTCACTGTAAATATATATATATATATATATATATATATATATATATATATATATATATATATATATATATATATATATATATAAATATTAATATATATATCAGTGCATTTATATTAAATAAAAATTACAGTGTGAACAGTCTGAATTAATGTGGGTGTTATCATCCATAATCATTCACCATCATTGACATGCTTAATTTCTATTAGGGTGGAAGACAATGAGTCCACAGAATGCCAATAATACAATTTCAGCCTTTTTCCGCCTCCTTGCCCCCGTTCTTAATTGATGTGTAATTTCACCGTAGCCTCCACGGAACATCAGGTTCATAATGATTGTCTCCATTTATTTAATTCAGATTAACATGCCAAGTTCGACTCTTTAAATGCCACATTTAAAAAATCATGGTAACACCTTCAAAAAAGAAGATGATTTGGGCCACATTCAGCTGCAGTGTGAATGTAGCCAAGGTGTGTGTGTGGTGTGTGTGTGTGTGTGTGTGTGTGTGTGTGTGTGTGTGTGTGTGTGTGTGTGTGTGTGTGTGTGTGTGTGTGTGTGTGTGTGTGTGTGTGTGTGTGTGTGTGTGTGTGTGTGTGTGTGTGTGTGTGTGTGTGTGTGTGTGTGTGTGTGTGTGTGTGTGTGTGTGTGTGTGTGTGGTGTGTGTGTGTGTGTGTGTGTTTCTCAGTCCCCTGTGGCTGCCAGTATTGAGTTGCTGATTTGATACTCATTAGTAATAGTTATCCTATTTGTAAACAGCATTTTTGAATTAAGTTTTCTGTCCTGGAATGATTTTTTTATATATAGTCTTTGTCTCCTTCATCCTTGGACTGGCTTTAGTGTTTTGTGTGCAGGCAGACGGATTTGAATCAAAATCTAATTTTCCCCCAAATCTGCAGCTATGCCGTCTATGTTTTTTTGAAGTCAGTGGGAGGGGCAGCACAGGGAGTATAAATAGCCTTAGAACTCAGTTGCATAGCAACCGATGCCATGGCGCAGAGGGGTTCCGCCCCCTGACACGCCCCCTTTCTCAGCTTGCTCCAATTTCTCTGCCAATTTAACCCTGAAGCACAGTCAAGCGTGTGCCTGCAAGCTCACAGCAGATCACCTTAGAGGTCAGGGTGTCAGCTGACCAAAAGCATCACTAAACCTGTCACACAGAATCTCAGCAGGTGATGTTTTAATGAAAGATCATGAAAGATTGCAAACTTACGAAACAAGTTCACCTCTTGACTCTCTCACTCGCACACGTGCGCACACACACACACACTTTGGCCTGCTCTATTCAGCATGTGTATGGGATATACAGTATATATTATACAGAAGTTTGGGGGGGCGGTAAGATTTTTTATTTTAGAAGTTTTTTTCTTTTTGAAAGAAGTCTCTTGTGCTCACCAAGGCTGCATTTAATTTATCAACAAAACAGTAATATGAAATAGTATTACAATTTAAAAGAACATTTTCTATACGAGTACATTTTAAAATGTAATTTATTTCTGTGATGGCAAAGCTGAATTTTCAGCACCAGTACTCCAGTATTCAGAGTCACATGATCCTTTAAAGATTATCATGTTTTGGAAATTTTATTTATATCTTGGTCTTTCCATCCAGCATTTTTATGTGGAAACCCAAAATTTGCAAATGGAAAACCAAATGTCAGAACCACCTAAAGAAACAGACAAGATGCCATAATGTCTAATGATCTAAAACAAATTCAAGAAACCTTAACCAACAAACATTTAGTGACTGCAATGCTTATTTTCCAATGCTTAAAGCCAAAGTCTGCTGAATGTCACACGTGTTCCACAACATACCTTTAAAAGAAATGTCGCGCAATTATTCAAACAGATGTCTCTCTCTGCGAAATGCACTTGTGCACGTATGCGATCAAACACACCCACTAACCATGAGCATTTCTATCAAAAGAGAACACACACACTTACCATTCACCTGACATGCACACACAACCACAACCACACAACACTGTGTGTGTGAGAGAGAAAGTGACTCGAAGGGACATTTTACAAATGCTTCATGTCAAGGAGGAGGAGAGCAGCACAGCAATTCATCCATCACCACCATCAAACACACCTCTAACCAGGAACGAGAGAGCGAAAGGTGTCATCGGAGGAGGGAGAGAGGGGGGGAAGTTGAAAGGAAAGAGAGACGGCCGACAAAGAAAGAGAACAAAACAGAAAGGGGAGAGAAAAAGCTCTAGTACATGTATGTGAGAAAGAGCCTGTCGCAGACATGTTTATTCTTTACTCACCCTCATGTTGTTTCAAATCATGTGACTTCTATTTTTCTGCTGAACACAAAAGGAGAATTTTTCTGATCCATAAAGTTATGGAAAAAAAGTCATCCATCATAGATCATATTTAAAGCCCCCTTAGTTAACTGTTAACAGAATCACTGATTCATAGTCATTTATTGTGAATCAGATCAGCTGATTCATTTAAAAGAACAGATTCAAAAGAATGTCTGATTCATGTACAAACCAGAACTACTTCTCTCTATGATTTTGGTCTATTAGTCACAAAATTATACTTTTATGGTGGGGGTTTTTCAGGATATTGTTAAAAAATTCCCATCTTCCATTCAACGGAAGAATTAAATCATACAGATGTAAATAATTTTTGTTGGGTGAACTTTCTCTTTAAATTTGTGCATTTGTGGGTTTGACCAACAGTCACCTCACCCTTTTTTAACTAACACACACACCACACACACACACACACACACAACACACAACACAACACACACACACAACACACACAACACATCAACACACACACACCACACACCACACACACACAATGGGTCAGCCTGAGTATTATAAGTCTCAGGGCAAGTACATCACCATCTTGTTTCCATGACACCCACATCCCAGCTGTGGAACTACTGTATGAGGTCACTTCCTGTTTGGAGGAAAACGTGGGGTTGTAGAAACAAGAGAACAAGGGGAAATATATAGGAGTGTAGAGATTAGTGCCGGTCCCTCCTCTCATTTGCTTTGACACTCTCTTTCCCCGCTCGGTGAGAGAGAAAGAGTTCATTCAGACAGCTTACACACACATACACATACACACATGCTGCCAAGTACAACAGCCGTTTCTGGTAACTCCCTGGCACTGCAGCCAAAGGACTCGCACACACACACCAGCCTGTTTAGAGCAAGAGTCCTTCAGAGGCGCAGCGGTGGAAGTGGCTGCACGAGTGTGTTCATTTCGTGTCCTTAACTGGACATAATTTACCTTGCACGCCTTCATATCCTGTTTCCGATGATCTGTCTATTACACAAGCACATGCAACAACATGGTGGTTACCGTTTTCCAATAAACTTTATTCTCTCAGAATTCAATGCAATGTTTTTAAAACAAAACAAGTCGAGTTTTTTTACTTCTGGAAAGAGAAAGCGGCTACATTTCTAATTGGCCTCAGGTGAAATGTGAACCTCATCGTCTCGGAAATAAAATCTTCAGGAGCCTGTAGCGATCTTAAAAAACTTCTCTAAACCTGATGCCCAGACACCAGTCAAGCATACGTTGTGATTTTTAAAAATTATTATTAATCCACCTTTCGCACCAACGAGCACACACAAGCGGCCACTTATACACTGACATCAAATACTTTTGGGAAGTTGACATGTCCTGCGGTGTGACATGCTATACTCCTAAAACTGACATGCTATAGTACATCTAAAACTACTGTAGTAAAACTAAATAATTGACATACAATATTAAATCATCTATATTAAAATAGAGATAGAACTAAAACCACAACCAGTCCATTGCAGCTTGAAGAGCCTTCATCTAATGGTGTGGATTTCAGCAAGCAAACTTTATTTAAAGAGTTGAAGACAACTTTAACAAACAGTGTCTGCTGAAATATAACCCACAAGTGTGTTAGATTTATTCCAGAGACTGCAAAGTCTTCTCCACAGAACAGCAGAGGTGGTAACTACATATTTTTTGATTGCTTAAACAACATTTTCCAATACTTTTGTAATAACTATGACCTTTCTTGACTGCATGGAACACTTGTACTTTTAAAAATGCATTTGTCAACACCAGACAAAGACTGATATATGAAATAAAAGTCATTGAAACTCTTTAATTTGTTGTATGCTTTAAACATCTGACTTTTTATGGCTTATACAATATGATATAGTGAGAATATGGATGAAAAAATACCTCAAGTTTATCCAGAGATCCAAACTAAGTGAAAATATGCAATTTGATGCAGATGTTGTTATTTCCAGGGCCAAAAAGAAAGATGAAACTCTAATAGCTTGTAATGTGAATCAATGAGATGTTTGTAACAGTATAGCAGACTACTTACATCAAATGCATATAAATATCAGTTGTCGCTCCGTCTCTCTCAATAATGTGTCTTTCCAGAGCTTTGATCATAAAACTAAGAATTTAAATATTATCTCTTACAGTTTTAATTGAGGGGTGGGGGCAAAGCATGTAATGCAATGCAATGCAATACAATGATGACAGAGATGTACAACTTAAATGTTCCTCAAAAGCCAGTTTATCATATTTGATACATGTACAGTATTAACATGCATTTTTAGAAATATCTTAAAATTGTGTGCGACAGGTTTATAATTTAGAGGACTTAAAAATAAATGTATCTATAGATATGATATAGCAGGTTTATTAGGGTTAAAAATGGTGACCAAGTCAATGAACTTGAAAACTAGAAATGTCCGTACATAACAAACTAACTGTCTCCTTCCCTCTCTCACTTTCTCTGAGCCTGTGTATGGCAGCGATCATTTCTCACTAATGCCTTTCTCACCAAAGCTAGAAGCAGTTAGGATCCCCCATGGCTCTGAGAGAGAAAGACATCTCTTTACCTGGGGTAGATGCCGCTGATCATACTGTCATGAATCGGGTCGCTGGTACTGGGACTTGGACCGGCTGCTTTGGACATTAGCAGCACCACAAGACCACGCATCTGTAGATTATTCCGGCTGTCGAACACAAACCCTCTATGTATAAAAACAACAACAAAAAAACAAAACACAGGATTAAATTTCACATAACATAAAACATAAAAAATAATATATTTCAGATTTTTTATGACAAATCCCAAGCAGAAACCCACTGATATATTTTTTTTAAACTCAAAAATGTAACATTTATTCAATTGATAATAAAAATGTAATAAATGCAATACCGTAAAACAATTTAGGGTTGGTAAAAAAAAAAGTAAGTCTCTTCTGCTCGCCAAGTCTGCATTTATTTGATCAAAAATACAGTGAAAAACAGTAATATTGTGAAATATTACAATTTTAAATAACTGTTTTCTATTTCAATATATTTTAAAAAGTGTTATTTATTCTTGTGATTTTTTTTTTAAAGAACAAAACAACTGCTTCCTTTTTGTTTTCCAAAGTGTTCCAAGACAACCTAAACTGCGAGATCAATTACATTTACATTTAGTCATTTAGCAGACGCTTTTATCCAAAGCGACTTACAACTGAGGACAAAACCAAGCGAGTCATCGTGAAAAGGCAAAAACAACGCAAGAAGTGCTCAAAGTACAAAGTTCACACATAGCTCGGAGTAGTATAAGCCAAGCAAGGGAGGATTTAAGGGAAGGGGAAGGTTTTTTTTTTTTAATAAGTCAGGTTAACTGTTTCAGGCTAACTCTGTGCTGAATGTTGCGGCTCCCCTTCAAACCCTTCAAAACTAATAGTGCTATGAAGAGCAGAAATGTGATTCATCAACTAATTCATACGCAGATTGCAGATTTCTCCAGGATCTGCTCTAAAGCAGTGTTTTGCTCACTCCTGATGGGACACACTGAATCACTGAAATTATACTTGCCCTCAAGGCATATAGGAACAGCCACAAAAAAAAAGTAATTATTTTATATTTATATGTTGTTAAATGAAATCAAACGATGCCATATATCTCTTATCAAATATCTACAACCGTCTAAAAATGCAAGAAAACTTTAAATGTCTTCTGAGGTCAATATGGGTCTGGATCGGTCTAAACCTGTTGAAAGATTTAAAAATATATATATATATAATATATATATATATATATATATAATATATATATATATATATATATATATATATATATATATATATATATATATATATTACTTAAAATAGACATAAAACGAATAGACTTAGTCTAAGATCTAGGTCCCAAGATGTATCTACGGTATATTCACACAGTGTTTGGAATTGACAACCGTATTTACTAGCAGGTGTGACTCTCAAAATATCCTGTTCCTACGAGAGCAGCCAGGAACAGCTTGAATACTGTCTGTGTGAAGGATTCAATAAAGTGAAACCCCATTTCTATTCTCAACATAGCCTAAATATCACCTGTTACCATAGTGACAGTGACTAAAGTAAATATAAAACATTAAAGGGTTAACCAAACTCCATCAAAATTTGGCCATAAAAGTCAATTCAGTTTAACTATACTGTGTTAACCATAAATCACCTAAAACTGGATTGACTTGGACCAATTAATATAAGGTTATAAACAGTATCGTGTCACAAAGCTTATACACGTCCATCTTGCGCATGTTTACATAGAAAAGTAGGCTAGCTGTGAACAGCCCCTAGGGGTGTTTACACCTGGTCACTTACATCGAATAGCTATCCGATTTGTTAAAACGGTTCCATTTACACTTGGCCACATAAATGTGTCTCCGTAAAACAAATATATATCTGATCTTAAATTCCCACGCTATATGCAAATTTAACGAAAACGAAATTTAACGACAACGAAAGCAACAGATGAGCTGTATTTTATTTATCATTAGCTAATTTTAATACGGTATCAAAGGACGCAACAGGAGAAGAGAGCGAGCGGCTTCAGCACTGGTAAGATCATAGTCTCGCTATTTTTAATGAAGATGATTGTGTTTTGAGAGTCAGCGACTTACTTTCATTTTCATTTGTGGCAGTTTGCGTGTCGGCTTGCTGAATATATCCGAAATTGGACCCTAAACGCTCATTCACTATTCCATACGTTAGTCCACTAATACTGTTCACTTGAAGGAGTGAATGAAAAGGAGTGAGCTAATTCGAACAGCCGTTGAAAGTACATCGGGTGTATATGATGTCTATGGGGTGTAGGCCTACACTCGTTATTGCAGTGCAATGTGGGATTGAATAAGTGCACTCAATAACGTCCACTATGGTTTCAGACACCACTACAAATGTCTGTCCCCTTAAAAAACGCTCTATTTGAGTGTATAGGGGGCAATTTCAGATTCATCAATACTCAGCTAGTAGCTCCATCAAATTATTCTATAACAACATGTCATAGCCTATAAGACACTCTTACACGTTTGTTTTTTAACATTTTGGGAGGAGTAAAATTTACATATGTGGTTTCAACAACAAGATGCATTTACAATTGTCCTGTCTGGAATGCGTCTCAGACCACCTACTGAAGTGGTTTGAGTGATCGGATTTAAATCCGTCTCAAAGAGTTTGGGAGGGCATGCACGCCTATGATTGGATAGCTATCCGATTAGAGAAAACGCATGAAGTGACCAGGTGTAAACAGTCCCTAAAAACACAGGCCTAATGAACACCTTTGTAACCACATGACAACACCCTAGCGTTATCATGGTGAGTTTTTCCACATGCAAGAACCATCAACCACTTAAATTTTCTTCTTAAAATGTAAAACAAATAAAAAAAAGGGGGGGGGGGGGGGGGGTAGTTAATATAAGGCCATTCGCACAGAATGCATTTTTGTTTAAAAAAAATCTAGACAAAGAGTAGCCCAGTAGAAGGGAAAACCCCAAGGTCTACAGACATTTTTTTTAAAAGTTGATCTTTAACATTTTTAAAATGCTGTATGACACGTCAGACGCAAGTGCAACAGTGAAACAGAAAAGCAGTGCTGTGTGGAATGAAATTCTGTCATCTGGGAGCATTATGAAAATATACGTTTCTAGTATGCGAGTGTGTGATCAAGTGCGTGACGTCGGGCCGCCTTACCGTATCCTAATTGTGTTTAAATGAAATGCAAGGTGCCAAACTAACGAGCCAGCATGTCGTTCCAATACAGTCTCGCCCTCTTTTCACCCCCCCCATCTCTCCATTTTTCACTGTCTCTCTCTCTCTCTCTCTCTCTCTCTCTCTCTCTCTCTCTCAATGGAGGAGGAAATAGACACAAAGACACTCTCAGGCTTGTTAATCACAGCTCCACGAGGGGGTCTTGAAGGCAGAGGTCATCACTGTTATGAGCTGGCCTGCCTTTCAACATCATGATTAATTTGCATCTGTATGACAGTTGGTGGCTGGTTCTGTGCAAAGGCATCCAACCCCACCGACCCTTTACTCAGCTCTATTATCTCTTTAAAATATACGTAATACAAATAACTTTCCTCCTTATAATTGCCACAGCAGCACAAAAGGCATCTTTCCTCTGAGACAAAGATTCTGCATTTTGATCATTTTAGAGACACTTATTAATAAATCTTTCAATTTCAACAAACAGTATATTTTAGTTGTAATTAAATTGTGGTAAAGCATAACTTTAAGTGTATTTAGTGTACTTTTGTGTGCTAAATTGGAACAACTTCAAATATACTTAGTATACTTTAAGTATATGCCTGTGTAGGGACTAATTCCATGCTTGATTAGTGATATTAAAGTCTACTTTATTTGTGTTACAAGTACATTACGAGTGTCTTCACAACATACAAGCAATATACCATAAATGTATATATATTTATTTTTAAGATTTATTTTCTTCCTTTTTGCCTTTTATTAAGATAGGACAATAGCTACACAGGAATTTAGAAGTATATTTTAATAAAGTGCAAATAAATACACTTTAAAAAATAAACTGAATTTTTACTTCAAGTATATTTTTCTAAAATACATTTTTAGAAAATATACTAAAGTACAACTATATTAAAAGTAAAACTGTTAAAAGTTGTATTGTGAAAATAGGTAAAAGCATTGATGCTAATATACTTTTACATATTAAAGATAGTAAAAAAAATGTGTTAATATACTTGCAATGTACTATTGAAAAAGGGAATATATTTAAAATACAATAAAGTATACTTTTTTTCACTAGGGAACAAACAGTTCAAACACTGTTTCTGATTATTTCCATCCCTTTATGACCAGTGTACCCATCTTCTGATGGCTACCTTCAGCAGCATAACATGTCATTTCTTGAACATGACAATGAGTTCATATACTCAAATGGCCTCCAATCTCAATCCAATTGAGCACCTTTGGGATGTGGTGGTACGGGAAATTCACATCATGGATGTCCAGCTGACAAATCTGCAGCAACTGCGTGCCAATATGGAGCAAAATCTCTAAGTAATGTTTCCAACACCTTGTTGAATCTATGCCACAAAGAATTAAGGCAGTTCTGAAGGTGAAAGGGGGTCCAACCCAGCACCAGCAAGGTGTACATAATAAAGTGGCCGGTGAGTGTTGAAAAGCAGTGCGGCGGAATGCAAAAATGTGTTCGGTGTGAACGGCCCCTAATAGTTCTATAATAACCTGCTGTTTAGTGATCTGAGCCGTTTCAGTGAGGAAGTGAACTGTCTGAGTGATTTAATCCATCAGTCCACAAGTTGAGTGTTTCATTGGCAAATTGGGCTGAATCTTGTGCTGTATGTTTGATTTTGTGTGCAGTTATTCAGGACAACTCAATAGAAAGTTTAAATCCAGACTGTTATTAATCTGATGTGGTGATGTACCATATCACAAGCGTTCCAGAGCTACAATAGTCTCTGGTTGCTGGGCAATGAGGCATAATGCAGTTCCTGTGACGACAAAGGCTGTAATCCCGTCTCCAGGCAGAGAGTCACTTGTCATGAATCACAACTGTGGTAATCGAGATGAGATGACACCCAGACACGCCCACTACCAAAAAGCCCAGAGAGAGAGAGAGAGAGGGAGAGAGAGGTGGGCAGGATATATCATGACAGAATGAATGAATAAAGGAGAGACGGGAGACATTTAAGGTACAAACGAGAAATAGAAATACAGAAAAGTGGCTTATAGCAGGAGAATCAATGAGTGTGGTTACATTTATCATATTACATAGATTATGCTTAAAAATAACCCAATACCGTGTAGGTCATGTAATCGTCGTAAACTGTATTCTTTTATCAGGTAAAGGTCATAAATGGTTTAAGTGAAACCTGATCAGCACACACCCATCACTCAGTTTTCAGCGTTCTGATTGGCCAGTGTTATTATAGTATTTATATATTATTATAGTATTGATTAATATTTTTTAATTAGCTTTTAATTTCACATTTTTATTTTTAGGAGCCAAACTCCCAATTGTTCAAAATAGTAGCCCCTAATATGTATCCGTTAGTTTTTTTTATTATTTCTCCCCAATGAACCGTAAGTAGGAAAATTATGAAATTTGGTACACTTGAAATGATGGTAATGAATAGTAATCTGACCAATTTTGAAGTCTCTAGGACTAACTCTATAGCGCCACCACCAGTTAAAACAATTCATTTGAAACAATTTTAACTTTTGAACCCTTTGACCTAGAAAAATTAAACTTAGTACACCTGATTCCTCTCATCATGTTGATCACATTCAACATCTTACATTAAGACTCCGGCCCATTACAGTAGTGGAAATTTTGAAAAGTACACAGAGCTGCACAGACATGACTAAACAGATTTTTTTATATGATGTCGCGAAGTTAACGAGGTCGACCCCAAATTGCATTCAGAGGCTGTATCTCAGCCAAACTTTAAACACTCGAAACCATAATTGGTACGCTTCATCAGAACCATGATCTGAGGGTTCATGCCAAAATTGGAAACAGCACCACCTACAAGTCATGAGATCAAAAAAAATGTCTATTTTTGATATTAACTTTTTAACAATTTGTCGGAACTCATTCATTAATCATTATCGAGGTGTCTTTGGATTTCTTTTGTCATGCCGAATCAGAGAATACAGATTTGGCCAGGATCAGATGAACCATCGGACCACCATTTTGAATTGCTATATCTTTTAAATGATTTGACATGTCGGCAGGTATCATCATCGGCATGTCCTGAAGGCACCTGATAAGTTTGAACAAAGCGCCACCTAGTTTTCCAGAGATAAGTTTTTTTGCAAAAACAATTATAACTTTTGATTTGTGTCATTATGTTCCTTGGTTTAAATACCAAATCCAACAATATCTCATTAGTCATTTTCCAACAATGTGACTGTCTTCCATATAGAAGCAAATGAAAAACAGTTTTTTCACTATATTTGTGATATTAGCTACCGTTCCGGAGAAATATCTCTCCAAATTTGACCGTCTGTGTTTGTTGCCTTAAGCTAGAAAGCTTTGCATGCTAACCAGTTGCCATTCTTACTAATGTTGCTCTTCAGCTATCAGGTTAACCATAAGCTACCTTAGCATTAAGTTAGCTTCGCATGCTAATCTGGTTAAAATTTTAAATAATGCCTTTGTGTGCAAAAGGCTCTCCTCAGCAACCTGGTAAATCAGTGTCCGTCAACTGAGTGGTGCAATGTGTAATGCCACATCCTCCTCAGAACCTTTTAGGTCATGGGTTTGAATCCTGTGTCACAGGATTCCGCAGGATTGCCCAGACTGCAAGAGGTACTCTAATATGGTGAAAAGTCAAAATTGTTAATGATATGCCAAATTCAATTAAGAGTTTATTTGGCTCTCTGTTGAAACTGTTGTTTTCCCTCATTTAAAAATGTTCATTCTCACCTTGAATCTCTCTTCCATATTAAAACAACAAGGCTGTCATCTCTGTGAAAATTACGCTTAGCTACAGATTTTCCAACCAAATGCATGTTTAAATTTGTGTTTAAACCATTATTACACAAACCATTTTATCAATGTTCTATCAAACATATTTTTTACATCAACATCAGCATACAAAGTAACTTTAAAAACCAAAGTTTTTTAGCTACTTTTTAAACCAATTGATCCCATCATGCTGATCACATTCAACATCTTACATTATAAAGTAAGGATACAAAGGATACAAAGTAAGGATACTTTGGTTTTTAAAGTTACTTTTAAAGTTTTTAAACCAAAGTATTTTTAAGCTACTTTTTGAACCCATGGAACTATTGGACGGGCTTGGCCCCGTGATGGCAGCTATTTTATTTGTATTTGTTTTGCAAATAATTCCATTTAGCTTTAATATTTTTTTTTTCCGTTTTAGTACTTAAAGGGGGGGGTGAAACACTCAGTTTCACTCAATCTCATGTTAATCTTCAGTACCTATAGAGTAGTATTGCATCCTTCATATCTCCAAAAAGTCTTTAGTTTTATTATATTTATAAAAGAAAGATAGGCTGTACCGAG
This sequence comes from Chrosomus eos, assembly GCA_036326025.1. NCBI lineage: Eukaryota > Metazoa > Chordata > Actinopteri > Cypriniformes > Leuciscidae > Chrosomus > Chrosomus eos. The sequence continues at coordinate 21,847,362 of CM070833.1, forward strand.
TCTTTCCGGAAAAAGCCGAGCGGGTGGAGGCGTGCTGTGTGGGCGGGAGCGCGCGAAGCTTTTGCGTGTGTTGTAAACAGACAGACTCAAGGTTTATGAGGACATGATTTATTTTTACAATAAACAAACTGACACCTACGGTGGCCAGCTAAACAACTGTATTTAAACACACAAACACACACCATACATCGCATGCTCCATCGATACAAACTGTACGTGATCATGTTGTTTACTTGCTGTGCTTAGCTTACACGCCGATAGTTAACAACACACAGACATTTGAAGCAGTTTTACTCACCGCCTGCGGTTCCAACGCACGACCGTGAACCTTTATCGTTGGGACTGCTCCATCTTTAAGTATTAGGCGATCTGCAAATCCGGCGTCGAACTGGGCCTTGTTTATAAAACTATTACCGTCGAAATGAAGGGAACAAACAAGAACACTTGCACAACTCCGTTGCTGCTCTGGAAAAACAAAATCCATCCACAGGTCCCTTAACGCTGGGTTCTTTGGAAATTTGTGCAGTGTTGTCTTGCCCTGGCAACCAAAAACACACTTTTTGGTGCCATTTTTTTTATTGCAGCGCAGCCGAGCCCAACGCTCTGACGGGCATAGGTGTACTCTCGCACGCACTAGGCTACAGCTGCGCGCGCCCTTCCTGGAGAAGTGCCCATAAGACCCGTATAAGGAAATTCCGGCCATTCTGATGTCACATAGGCCCGTATTCGAAAAAAACTTTCCGAAACTTGTGACAAACCGGAAGGAGTATTTTTGGAACAGAATTACTACATCAAACTTACAACTTCATTTTTGAAACTTTGTCCATGTTTAGCATGGGAATCCAACTCTTTAACAGTGTAAAAAACTCACTATGCATGAAACAGCATTTCACCCCCCCTTTAAACTTATTAAACTTAAGAGAATGTTACAGATCAACTGCGTGAACATCAATTGTTGATTCCTTTCTTGTTCCGCAGCAAATCGCGGGACCCGCACTGTATTTTTTTAACCGCCCACTCCCACCTGCAGCAAAGGTAAAACCCACCCACTCCCGCGAGATTTGCATTGATGTCTAAACAAAAAATACCATGTATACATTTTTTCCCTGCGTTTCCCTTTGGTGTTAATGAGTTTATTTTTGATAGCTCTGTCTTGTGTTGTTCATGTAAAAGCAATCAATCAAGCAGCCCTCATATACACCAGGTCACATCCCAAGATGTGAAAGACCATCCCGTTGAACAATTCACAGGTTTTTAATATCTTCCTGTCCACCAGCCATGTTGCCTGTAGCTAACATTTTAAAAACACTGATAGAAAGGTCAGACTTGAGAAGTATGAAATAATCTGGTCACATCCACCGCCCAGAAACACACACACACACACACACACACACACACACACACACACACACACACACCATCACTCAATCAGACAGAAACTGCATCTCAAAACATGCACACAAACACACACATCATTAAATCACAAACTCACTCTACTGCAAAGTGAGGAGCAGGGAGTCATTAAAACAAGACGAGTGGTGATAAGAAATGATTGGAAAGAGGGCATGAAAGAGTGATGGAACGTTACAGACCAGCTGGAAAGTGTTTATGACCCTCACGAACAAGGAGTGCGCAGTGAAGTAAATTTAATATGTGTGAAACATTTTTAAGGGGCTGTTCACACGGGACGCCATTTTTTTGTTAGCCAATGAAAACATGAGCTAGATTGATGTCTTTGGCCCCCCCTATAGTGAATCTTTCTGGGGGGATTTCCACATCTTGCACCATGAGCAATGCATTGTTATGATGCTATGTCAAGATACAATTTGTGTCACAGGGAATAAATGCTAGTCATAAAATAATGGGCCAATCAGATGAATCTGGGGGAGGGATGAGCATATTTACATATTTATAAGCATATTTACAAGTCTACAGACCAGTGGTTCTCAACCAGGGTCCGGAGCCCACTATGGGCTCTTAAACTACCAAGGGGGCCTCAAGATGACTTAAACTGATTTTAAATAAAAGAAAAAAAGCATTAAAATTAGCTAAAACAACAAAAAAACATGATATTTCTTAGCATTTTGTTATTTTTATAACGAATAGGTTATGTCGTTCTAGTATACCAAGCTCTAAAATATTTTATTAGGTAGAAATTGTGTGGTGGTGGTGGGGCTTTATATATTGTTAAAGGAGAACTCCGGCGCAAAATTAAATTTGGTCTAATTACACTTTGTTACCTAGTCAACTGTTATCTGAGATTTGTTTTCATGATTATCGAATGTAAATAGTTTAATCTCTAAAAACAGTTTAGCCTATAACACTAGTATAACGCTAGTATATGGGGCAAAGAGTAATGACAAATAAAAATCGCTAGTTAATACCACTAACAAGGCTCAAAATAGCCCAACACTAACACGGTAGCATAATCAGGGTCCCTACATACAAACCGAAGCATTGAGAACGTTGTAAGTGTACAAACAGTTTAATAAGAAGATATTTTATACATACAGTCAGCTTCGCGAAAACAGACAGGAGCCATCTTTGGAAAACAGTCTCGAGCAATCGAACCACGAACGCCGAGCCAAGTGCGCTGGTGAGATGTGAACGAGCCAGTTGTTGTGATAAGGTGGCTCAGCGTTCGTGGTTCGACTGCTCGAGACTGTTTTCCAAAGATGGCTCCTGTCTGTTTTCGCGAAGCTGACTGTATGTATAAAATATCTTCTTATTAAACTGTTTGTACACTTACAACGTTCTCAATGCTTCGGTTTGTATGTAGGGACCCTGATTATGCTACCGTGTTAGTGTTGGGCTATTTTGAGCCTTGTTAGTGGTATTAACTAGCGATTTTTATTTGTCATTACTCTTTGCCCCATATACTAGCGTTATACTAGTGTTATAGGCTAAACTGTTTTTAGAGATTAAACTATTTACATTCGATAATCATGAAAACAAATCTCAGATAACAGTTGACTAGGTAACAATGTGTAATTAGACCAAATTTCATTTTGCGCCGGAGTTCTCCTTTAACATCTTTTTTTTTTTTTTAAATACACTATGCTTCATCTAGTTGCTTGTACCCATAGACATTAGTGTGTCCTGTGTGAATGACCCCTAAAAGCTAAAAAAGAAAACTGCTTTAAATATCAATCAAAACGCCACAGCGAATGATGTCATTGGGAAAATGTGACATTACATCACTGCACTCTGTTCTTCTGGAATATTATGTGTGTATGCAGCAGGGCTGTCACATTAATACATGGAGACTGAGACAACATTTTTTGGGTGGGCCCAATTAGTTTTTCTGGTTTTCGAAATGGGGTCCGTGGAAAAGTTTAGAGAAAAACAGTGTTAAATAAATAAATAATAATTATAAATTAAACAGTACAATACTATAAGGAGCGAAAAAAGTGAATAATGTGACTTAATAGACACTAAATATTTTCCATATAATATTTTTTTTGTAATATTAATTTTTCACAGTATACATTGAGTCTTTATACAAAAACCTATATAGATTCCTTTTAAATTTTAGGATGGCGGTCTCTCGCTATTAAAAGATTGAAAAGCCCTGCCATAGAGGACCTCAGTGAGACCACCCTGTCACAGTGCCTGTGTATGTGTGTGGAGAAAAACACATCTGTGTGTGGAACTGTGAAGGTCTTCCCCCCCTGACGTGTCACAGACATCTCCGCAAGCTCTTGCCGCAACCGCAAACTGCTCTGAACTTCGCTGAGGTCTGTGTTTTTCTAAAAGAATGAACCGAAAGGCAAAGTGGAACGTGAGCTGGCAATGCCCGACTCGCCAGCCTGCAATTGTGCATATAAATATCTGTGGCGCGTCTTAGGAGACGGCTGAATCTGCACTGATGCTGAGGAGAGAAGACAGGGTCCCCTCCCAAATGGATTGTCATATCAGATTTAGGTGTATAGGTTATTACACCCTTGGGCTACTGTTTCCAGCACTGTCGTCTGGATGGGCCGGATTGAGTTTCCGAACTCTCTCTTCCTCTAAAACCAAGCGCACACACACAAAACACTCAGTCTTTATTTCCTCTTAAAACTTTCTGTATGTCATTCAGTTAGACAGCACTCAGGTGAAAAAAAGTTCAAGGGATAGTTCACCCCAATTTTTTTTAATTCTGTCATAATTTACTCACCCTCATGTTGCTCCAAACCTGTATGACTTTCTCCCTTCTGTGGAGCATTAAAAAATATGTCTATTTGCTCTTTGTCCACACAATGGAAGACAATGGTAACCAAAACCGTTACCAACATTCTTCAAAATATCATATTCTGTGTTCCACAGAAGAACTAAAGTCATACAGGGTAAATTTAGACAACATTTTTATTTTGGGGTGAATTATCCCTTATAGGATTTTTTTTGTTTCCTTTTGAAAATATTTTGTGTTTGGAGGTAATTCATGGTTCAGATTCAAATTCCAGTAACGCCTCTTGAGTTTGGAGTGTAACTGTTCTCTCACTGAAAACTGATCAGAAGGTTTGACTCAGCCAACTTATTACACAAAACACCAAAAGCTAATATTCACGCACGGCACATCACAGGCTAAATTAAGGAATATAGTCTAGAGACAAAGTGAAGCTCACAGCAGGGTAAAAAAAAGCAGATGGACTGCTATACTAAAAAAAAGGCAAGAAATTAACCTGATCCTATGGTTTCACAGAGTGGGCTGTCTGTTGCAAAAGTTGCACAAAATCAGACTGGAACTGCAAATGGCAGCCACTGGAGGGAGCCAGCTTTAATTTGGCCATGGCTACTTGAAAGTGACTTTTAAGTACTCTATTTCTAGGGTCTATCTCCTAGGAGTAACCTAGAGGTTAAGTGCCTTGCTCAAGTGAATTCAATAACTCTCCCATTTCTAATTCGCCCCTAACCGGAACTGAACCGTTGACTTCTGCAGTCAAGATGCAAAACCATTAGGTAACGTTCACCTGTAGAGGACAAAAGTCTCATTTATTAAGCCTTCCACGCTCAATGAACATGCTTTAACTGGACTAGCCTGAAAAATACAATTCGTGCGCATTATTTGACATATGATTCGTAGTTTCAATTTCATTCTTTTACCAACAAAACAGCTTTATGTGTGCTACATGATTCAATAGACGAATTACAAGAAAACATCATCCAGCCTATTGATTTATAGAAGAAATGACTAGACTTGCATTGCTTCTCAAAGAACAAACTGAACAGATAAGCAGGATGTAAAACTCTTTTGATGCCTTTTAATTTGTACTCTGAGAGCCAAAAGCCACTTGTGCTAATGACCTGCATCTTTAACCACTATATTCAGGTGATACTCCTGTGTGTAAATCAGTTTGTCACTTGAATGCACATCAGGGGCTTTTTTACACACTACGATCTTTTAAATCCTGCTAAACTAGAGGCTTGGCTCTTGTATATTATTAACCAGGTTACGTTATACGTATAACTGATTGGCTGGGAATTAATTTGAGCAATGCTACTATTGGTTCATTAACATTAATTGTGTCACATGGCAGTTTAGTTTATTAGTTTATTACCAAGCAATGTCAAGATGACCTAATCAATATTCACGAACTAGGCCTAACCCATATAGACAGCTAGAAGACGCATGCATGTTGGTTACGGTAAGTTTGATCTATAATGAAGTGGTTCATTCGATCATAAGAAGCAACACAATTTATTATATTTAAATATACACATACAGCTCTGGTTAGTTGTAAACCAGCACTTAACCATCATTGTGAAAGTCTTTATATCAAGTGCTGCTTTAATTTAAATTGACAACATGTTGCAGAGTTGCACAAAAAAAAACTTTACAGAAAAAGACCTTTGTCCTTGTGTCCTTATGCAGTTGTCAATCCTACAATTTACACATACTGTACTTCTGGTAGTTCTACTACTTTAGGTTTTTGATTACGGACTCATTTGTTTGAGTCTAAACTGTAATACAGTCAGAAATACAGGGCAAGAGATCATTGCATGCATAAAAAGATGAGCTGCCTGATTTCAGATATACAATGTCTAATAAGTTTAAAGCAACACTATGTAACATTGTTTACATTAAAAATAATGTTTCCAAAATCTTATCAGTGGTTCATCAAGTCGTAACAGTGTGAAAGGTACTTCTGCCATAGCCTGACGGGGTCTGTCTGTATCGCTTTTACTGGCTCTATGTAACTTCGGGGTTTGGGTAGTAACCCGACCACAAAAAGAACTACAAAATTCGACTGCTTTACGTCAAGCACTACAATAGTCATTATTTCGGGGTTTTTTTTCGTTTCTGATGTCGCAATACATCATCCTTTCATGAAATCATGTAACATACTCTACCTTGTCTGTGGACATCGTTCATTTTAAAGCCGGTGCTGGATAAACAGCGAGTGTGCGTGCGACGGTAGACTAAATTATTTACGACAGCGGCAATGGACAATTTAGTTTCCAACCAGTAGGGCGACCGAAGAGGAAAAGTTACTTGGTGTTCCTTTAAAACAATTTAGATTGATCCTTAACATTTCTGAATTCTTTTTTTGTTTATTAAATGGTGTGTAGTGGAATGTTGTAGTCTAAAACCAAACTGATGGTGGTGGAGGAGGTTACAGTTTATTAATTGTTCTGCTACTACATTCTCTAGGATCATTGACATAACCGGTAAGATTGATATTAAAGGGATACTCCACCGGTTTTTCATATTAAACTATGTTATTCCCTTAACTAAGACGAGTTGATACATACCTCTCTCGTCTCAGTGCGTGCACTATATCTCTCTGTATTGCCGCAAAACTATGTTAGCACTTAGCTAGCACAGTGCATTAAATATGGGCCAAGAAGAGAAGTGACCAAACTAGGGTGGCCATTTCCATAACAGCAAAAAGGAGGACACATATATTTTGGTGATCGGTGGTTTTGTTGACGGGGGGGGGATTGGGTTGTAGTTGGTGCTGAGGGCACGCAAGGTCTCTCGCTCTCTGCCGCGCGCTTGAACAGGCCGGTGACACACTGGCTGCGTGGCGTGCGCGTCTCAGCTGCGTGGCGTGTCTGTTTTTATTTCGACTCCCATGTTAACAGGTGAGCTTGCACACTGCCTGCGTGACACGCGCGTCTCATGCTAAATAGAACCGACGCCTATTTTTCACGCGACATACAAGCGTGTGGGAAGCGTTTCCAGGCAAAATACAATAGGAAAATATGTTTCTATGTTATTTTGTACACGAATACATATTAATAAATTACATTTTTGACAAATTCAGATATAAATATAGGCCTCATTTAAAAATAAATAAATAAATAGGCCTAATTATCAATTTTCAAATATTGCACCTGTCAAGACAGAACGAAATATTCTGTAGTCTATTTTGCTGTCAATACTGCTGTGCTGACATTGTCTTTATCAGTAGGCTTTATGCTTAACACGAAGTATAGGGCTTCCACAACTTTCTCCCATATGTTGAACAAGGGTGATGCGTGTCAGCAGCGCCGCGTCAGACACGCTTCTGATGTGCAAAGACACAGAAAACGCGACGCAGCTGACACGCAACAGAAACGCCACGCTCACGCCACGCAGCCAGTGTGTCACCGGCCTAATTTAGGGGAATCAGAGAGCCGCTATCATTATGCGGGCTTTTTATAGGTTAATTTTTTTCAACAATTCAGCGCAACTCCAAAAAGGAGGACAAATGAGTGTCCGGCTTGAGGCTGCGCCGGACGCCGGACAGGGGGCTTAAAATCCGGACTGTCCGGCCAAAATCCGGACGTATGGCCACCCTAGACCAAACACTTCCTCGTTTTCCCTATTTAAACACAGTTACTCGAGTAGTGTAACTCGACCTAGGCTGGTGACACAAAATAAAACGTTGTGATTTTCGAAGCGTTTAAAATTGATGACTATATTGCCCCCTGTTATTTACATCAATTTTAAACGCTTAGAAAAGCGCAACGTTTTATTTTGTGTCACCAGCCTAGGTCGAGTTACACTACTCGAGTAACTGTGTTTAAATAGGGAAAACGAGGAAGTGTTTGGTCACTTCTCTTTTTGGCCCATATTTAATGCACTGTGCTAGCTAAGTGCTAACATAGTTTTGCGGCAATACAGAGAGATATAGTGCACGCACTGAGACGAGAGAGGTATGTATCAACTCGTCTTAGTTAAGGGAATAACATAGTTTAATATGAAAAACCAGTGGAGTATCCCTTTAAACAGTAATTGGAAATCAGGCTGGAATCCCCCAATTTAAACTATACAGCCTTTTTCCAGAATGTTGGCAATTGATAGATTTATTAAGTGAGTTAATGGAGCTATCATCAAGGAACTATATTTCTGAATAAAATGAACATATATGAATAAATATATCAATATATTTTAAATTGTAGCTTCGTTTATTCTTGTGATGGCGAAGCTGGATTTTCAGCAGTTTTCAGTTAGCTGTAAAATTGTCTTCACACATGATCCTTCAGAAATCATTCTGATTCATATGTTGATTTAGTGATAAAGAAACATTTCTTATTGCACGTTGTAATATTCATTACAACCAACTCTGTTTCATATGAATGTTGAAAAAATCTGTTAAGTCTGCCTGGTGCCAGAAGACAGTCATGAATAAAACACAGTACCTGGCAGTGTTTAGCAGAGGATGTTTCGTTCCCACAAGCTTCCTAACATGCATGGCCACGTTGCTGAGCTCGTCACTAAGTAAACAACGTAAACTCATGAATGAAGTTGGATATCCTACGATCTTTTCGGCATCAGACACCACTTTAGTCCAGTTAGAGGGAGAAGGGTTGGAGAAAATACTCAGATGCCTCCGTCCAATGTAAGAGAGCCGTGACCGCCAAGCCATTTTTAAAACAAATCAAACTAATAGACTAGTAATTTAAATGCATGAATGTTCATTGGTACTTTCAGATAAGTTCACATCAGGAATCTGACACTGTCTTTCACTTTTTGAGTGTCAAATCCAGCAGCCTCTGTCCTCCCCAATGTCACCTCCTTATAGAAGAAAACTGCATTTTCTTCAACATAGAAGTCTCCTTCGCTGATCGAGCGATGGTCTCTGGTTAATTCAAGTACATTTGTCCAACCCGATGGTCTGTGTTGTTTATAGAGTGTCCGGTTTTACGAAATTAAACTCTCACGTTTTGACAGCTGCACCGGGTCGCCATCTTCTACGAATCAGTTTACGGTCTGTCGTAAAGACTGCACGATTAACCCCTTCGTCACCATAACTCTCTTCAACAAAACCTTGAGACCATACATTTTGGTGTCTGGCTAAAGAAAAAAAGTTACACATTTCTTAAATTAATTTTTCTTTTTCTGAATCGGTTGTTAACAGCAATCTTTTCTAGGTTTTTATATCCCTGTTTCAATCCCTGTTTCTTACTTTACATTGGACATTAAAGTCCCCATGAATTTGGCTTTTAGTAATATGTTAGCCTTACTGGTATCTATCTAATGTGCTCCGAAACAAAGACACAATTCGCATTTAGAAGCTATTAGCAAATATATATATATATATATATATATATATATATATATATATATATATATATATATATATATATATATATATATATATATATATATATATATATATATATAAAATAATATAAGCACACAATGAAAACTAGATCATCTTAAAAACATCTTCATAATAAAATGCATATTAGAATAACATCCTTTCTGCTTCAAACACAGTAACCCTGAAAACTAACTTTTTGAGTGGTAACATTGTGGCCATGCAAAAGTATCACCATCTGTGATAGGTTTGAACAAAAACGTGAATTTTTCCAACAAAGGCTGCAGTGTGTTCAATTACACAATTCAGGTTGTGTAAAAAGTAACTTTTGACATCATTAATGTTCTTGTGCTTAAGTGAAATTCCCTCCTGGCTTTTAACAGTTGATACAGCTGAAGTTGTTATCCCATGGGATTCATTTGACTGGCATGATCTCAATATGGGGATTATCACAAATCCAGAATAATCACTCTACAACATGCAATACAGAGCAGTGTTTCTCAATCGGGTGGGTCACAACACAAAAATGGGTCGCAAGTGTTTTCTAATAGGGTCATGCAGGCTAAACAATGGGAAGTGCAAATAATAAAATCCAACTAACCATATAATCACACATGATTATCAACCTTAAAGGAAGGAGAAAATCCATAATTTACTTCAATTGAACTAAACTATTACCTTCCATACTATATTCCATGCTATAAGATATAATACAGTGAAGTTAAAAGATTAAGATCATTAGCCCAGTTCAGTCTGGTAAACTGATGCCTTGGGTCACAATGATTATGTGATCTGGTACACTTTTGCTATACTCAATTGCAGGGCATCTTTCATTTAGTCTTTTGAAGCTGATCAAAAATCAGTAAACGTGCGGCAAAAACCCCAACAATCTTGCATATTTGAAATATGAAAAATATTTAATAGAGCTGCTTATATCAAAATAAGTTAAGCAATTTTCAACTTTTTATAAGTTAGCCTATACAAGATTCAACTAATTTCTAAGACAGTTTAATGTCATTGACATTTAAACATAAATAAACAACAAAGTTGGATAAATTTCAAGGCAGCATCTACATATTTAGATCATCTATTCATAGATCAACGTCACACCAAATAGAACGCCGCCATATTTACGACCGACCTCGCCCGTTATGGGCGACCAAACTACCCGTTTGAATGAGAGAGAGACAGAGATAACTGGAGAAAATTTTAATTTTAGGCTCCGATCCTTATTTGTTACTCCGTTTTCTTTTGTCCATTATTCTGCCCCATACTTGCCCCAATTTGTTTGTTTATATTGTGCATAACCCCTCCCCATACAGTGGGGATCGCTTGAAGGCTTTCAAGAGTAACGTTACCGATGCATATCAATATGCTGTGGGTAACAGTGCGGCACCTGGCCACCAAGGATTTATATTTAATCATGTGAAATGTAGAAGAAGAAGAAGAAGAAGAAGAAGAAGTTTTATTTATATAGCGCCTTTCCAAAGCTCAAGGTCGCTTTACATGGTACCTTTATACATTTAACACTGACGCACAACTTTACATTGTATGTATGGTATGTAGGTATTATCTTATCTTAAATGTAGGTATTATCTTAAAAAAATTCAAATGTAACGTTATGATTTTGGTGGTAGTTTGCTCTGACTAGGTAGCGAGTTGTTAGCTAGTGAGTGACTTACTGGCTGACTGGTAGCTTATAGCCACGGCTCACGGCTAGCTGTCATTAATCTGAATTAGGTCTTTTGCGATAGTCATAATCAATTAATCGCACGATAAAAAAAAAATGAGCGCGATATTTTTTTCCGGTCGCGATAATTTCCATTTGCATGCTTGTTTGTTTTCCTCGTCTCTCTCTCTCTCTCTCTCTCTCTCTCTCTCTCTCTCTCTCTCTCTCTCTCTCTCTCTCTCTCTCTCTCTCTGGATGACAACTCTGTGTAAGACATAACCGACATATTTTAAGTGAATACTCTCCAAAACGGACATTTAAACAATCTTGTGCGTTTTTGTCCATTCAACACGAAACAGAGCTCAGTTCATAACTCGCGCGCTGTATAGGGGTCTATGGCCGCACGCATCGGGTCAGGTGTGTGGGCACAGAAATATGAGACATATCAAGATGCTGATTAGACAGCATGATTATTGCACAGGTGTGCCTTAGGCTGGCCACAATAAAAGGCCACACTAAAATTTGCAGTTTATAACACAGCACAATGCCATGGATGTCGCAAGTTTTGAGGGAGCATGCAATTGGCATACTGACTGCAGGAATGTCCACCAGAGCTGTTGCCCGTGAATTGAATGTTAATTTCCCTACAATAAGCCGTCTCCAAAGGTGTTTCAGAGAATTTGGCAGTACATCCAACTGGCCTCACAACCGCTGACCACGTGTAACAACAGCAGCCAAGGACCTCCACATCCAGCATCTTCACCTCCAAGATCGTCTGAGACCAGCCACCCGGACAGCTGCTGCAACAATCGATTTGCATAACCAAAGAATTTCTGCACAAACGGTCAGACACCGTCTCAGGGAAGCTCACGCTCGTCGTCCTCATCGGGGTCTCGACCTGACTGCAGTTCGTCATCATAACCGACTAGAGTGGGCAAATGCTCACATTTGATGGCGTCTGGCACTTTGAAGAGGTGTTCTCTTCATGGATGAATCCTGGTTTTCACTGTACAGGGCAGATGCCAGACAGCATGGATGGCGTTGTGTGGGTGAGTGGTTTGCTGATGTTAACGTTATGGATCGAGTGGCCCATGGTGGCGGTGGGGTTATGTGTGGGCAGGCGTATGTTATGGATACGAACACGGGAGCATTTTATTGATGGCATTGTGAATGCACAGAGATACCTCGACGAGATCCTGAGGCCCATTGTTGTGCCATTCATACACAACCATCACCTCATGTTGCAGCGTGATAACGCACGGCCCCATGTTGCAAGGATCTCCTGTAAGCTGAAAACATCCCAGTACTTGCATATAGCCAGCATAATCCCCGGACATGTCACCCATTGAGCATGTTTAGGATGCTCTGCATTGGCGTATACGTCCGCGTGTTCCACGTCCTGCTAATATCTAGCAACTTTGCACAGCCATTGAAGAGGAGTGGACCAACATTCCACAGGCCACAATCAACAACCTGATCAACTCTATGCAAAGGAGATGCACTGTGTGAGGCAAATGGGGTCAAACCAGATACTGATTGGTTTTCGAACCCCTTAGGCCTTTTGCGTACATAGAAAAAGTCTTAGATCTTTGAGTTCAGCTCATGAAAAATAGAGGCAAAACAACATGTTGCGTTAATAATTTTGCTGTGTGTGTATATATATATATATATATATATATATGTGTGTGTGATTTGATTTATACAAAAAATAATTGCAATCAAGTATATTTACATAAATGTATAACTGCTATATATTTCTTGCCGTATATGTGGATTCCCCTGTTTAAGAGTATAATGCAAACTTGTGGCTTGCTTTTAGCGGGATCAAACTGGCAATTTTCGGACAATGTTAACCACAATGCCACATCTCCTAATTTTGTAGACATGAAAAAATAACCTATAGGTTTGAGAAAATTGAAAGACACTTTTAAAAGCAGGAAAATGTTTAGCAGAGAACTTCCAATGTGATTACATGTTCACACATGCTGCTTTGGGCAGAGAGAGAGACTGACAGAAAGAGAAGAAATTAAGGGTCTCTCTGCTCTCCTCTCCCTTTGAAATTCAATAAATTCGACCTTCTATAAGACTAGGTTGCATCACTTTAATCAACAACACATGGCACATGAATCTCAGATTCCCCCAAATACCCCTCAGCTATTTTACAATGAACTGTCTAAGAAGTTATTTACCAAGAGACTGTGGTAACACTGGTAGTTGTCATTACCTACAACTAATATAATTTCTTAACAGTGGATCAATAAAACTGTTATGAGTTTTCAAACTTGGTGCATAAACCAGGAACCAAATCAGTCCAGCCTCAGAACTTGTTAACTTATTACATCTCTGATATGTCAACTGCCCTATTTTTGTTCTACTACCTTCACGTTTTGCATTAAAAGTTCTGCTCATTTGCCAACAAACACCTCTACAAGTTCAAAACATTGATGTTTCTAAATGGCACTCTGAAAATAACCAACCATCTGCTACATGATTACTGCAGAGCTCTGCTTTTTGGGTTTCCACGTTCAATTCACCTGTCGTTCTTTATTTGCTGCAGTACAGTGTTTGCTCACAGCTTCATTTGTCTCTTCGATCTAATCCCAGTCATTCTTTCAATTGTTGTCACTTATGATTAATTAACAAATTAAAACTGTAATCATCACATAATTAAGAGGTCTGTTGTACTCCAAGAGGTAATTTAATCAAACTGAAACTTCACAAGCAACATTTGTCTTTCTATAGAGTTGTCTTTATGGAATGGAGATAGCCTAACCAAGACAGCAAACTGTTGTGGTATGTTTGAATGTTCCTGTTCAACAAATTGTTACAGTACCTCCCCCCTCCCCGAAGGCGCGTCCTCGCACCGTATAACATCCAAAGGGGTGGGAGGGTGGGCGCCCTGGAGGCTGACGAGGGCATGGTGCAGGTCCAGGAAGCCTCCAGGGCGGAGCAGGCTGTGGGCGTGACCACGGCGGAGCAGGCTGTGGGCGTGGCCACGGCGGAGCAGGCTGTGGGCGTGGCCACGACGGTGCAGGCTGTGGGCGTGGCCAGGGCAGAGCTGTGGGACCCTCGGCGGTCCAGGGCGGTGCTGTGGGACCCTCGGGCATCCAGGGCGGAGCTGTGGGACCCTCGGGCGTCCGGGGCGGAGCTGTGGAACCCTCGGGCGTCCGGGGCGGTGCTGTGGGACCCTCGGGCGTCCAGGGCGGAGCTGTGGGACCCTCGGGCGTCCAGGGCGGAGCTGTGGGACCCTCGGGCGTCCAGGGCGGAGCTGTGGGACCCTCGGGCGTCCAGGGCGGAGCTGTGGGGCCCGCGGGCGTCCAGGGCGGTGCAGGCTCTTCAGGTGGCCACGGCGGTGAAGACCCTTCAGGTGGCCGTGGTGGTGAAGACCCTTCAGGTGGCCATGGCGGTGAAGACCCTTCAGGTGGCCATGGCGGTGAGGACCCTTCGGGTGGCCATGGCGGTGAGGACCCTTCGGGTGGCCATGGCGGTGTTATTTTTCCGGGCCTCCGTGGATCTTTGGCCGGCCTCCGTGGATCTTTGGCTGGCCACGGCGAAGGCGTATAGCCCCCCCCCAAAATTTTCTTGGGGAGAAGGACAGGTTCAGGAACGGGAACAGACTTGACATCAGCGGGCGCTGGGTCAACGGGGTCTGGGTCAACAGGCTCTGGGTCTGGGTCAACGGGCTCTGGCGCTGGGTCAACGGGCTCTGGCTCTGGGTCTGGCTCTGGGTCAACGGGCTCTGGCTCTGGCGCTGGGTCAACGGGCTCTGGCTCTGGCGCTGGGTCAACGGGCTCTGGCTCTGGGTCAAAGGGCTCTGGCGCTTCATGGGACTCGGAACTGGACGGGACCAGCACATCAGGGGACTCGGAACTGGACGGGACCAGCACATCAGGGGACTCGGAACTGGACTGGGCCAGCACATCAGGGGACTCGGAACTGGACGGGGCCAGCACATCAGGGGATTCGGAACTGGACGGGGCCAGCACATCAGGGGACTCGGAACTGGACGGGGCCAGCACATCAGGGAGCTTGGGGCTAGATTCATGCTCTGGCGGGCAGGCAACGGTCTCTGGCGGGGCGGCCTCTGGCTGGGCGGCCTCTGGCTGGGCGGCCTCTGGCTGGGCGGCCTCTGGCTGGGCGGCCTCTGGCTGGGCGGCCTCTGGCTGACGGTCTGGCTGGACGGCTCTGGCTGGCGGTCTCTGGCTGGACGGTCTCTGGCTGGATGTGGCTGACGTGAACCCCAGCCTCAGCAGCCATCCTTCTGGCTAATCGTAATGATATCAGCGGGGGATCAGTCAAACAGGACATCAGCCGGGGAAGTCCATGGACCGATCTGGCGGCAGGGCTGATGCGGTGTGCAGGCTCTGGCGGGCAGGCGATGGGCTCAGGGGCCGGCGTGCAGGTGATGGGCTCAGGCGTTGGCGGGCTTGGAGCTGGCTGGAGTGGTAGATCTTCTACAAGGTAGCTGGATCCACACGCCCACAGCGTGTGATCCACAAACTCCAGGAAGGATAGATGGAGGTCCTTGACAAGAATTATCTGGGCCAATGGGTCCTTCAGACCACCCCAGAAACTCTTTGTTAGTTCCTCTTCCTCCATCGACACATCATTATAAATGTCTAAATAGAGCCCCGCATACTCTTCGAGGGAGCGTTCGCCTTGAAAGAGGATAGGGTTTTCGAAAGGGCTCACCTCTTTCATCTTCCTTCTATCCATTTTCGTTTTATGGTCGATCGTTCTGTCAGGGTTGTTGGTGCAGGTGACCGAAGACGAGGACACGGAAGCTTCAATATAAGAGTTTTAATAACGAACTGAAACTTTCAAAATGAAACAAGAACAAAACTCCAGGAATTCAGGGTTTACACACAACCATACATAGACGACGATCGACAAACACTGAGGGAAAACATAGGGCTTAAATACACAAGGAATAATAGAATAATTAACAGGACACAGGTGATAAAACTGAACACAAACGAGGAGCGGGAAAACTTAACAGGACTAAACCAAAAACCACAAAGACAGGGGGAAACAAGATCTCAAAACAATAACAGAACACATTGAATTGTTACACTATCTTAAAACCTGGGTGCCAGTTGTCTTAATTTAAAGGGGGGGGTGAAATGCTATTTCATGCATACTGAGTTTTTTACACTGTTAAAGAGTTGGACTCGCATGCTAAACATGGACAAAGTTTCAAAAATTAAGTTGTACGTTTGATGGAGTATTTCTGTGCCAAAAATACTCCTTCCGGTTTGTCACAAGTTTCGGAAAGTTTTTTTCTAGTATGGGTGTGTGTGACGTCAGGTGGGGCGGAATTTCCTTATACGGGTCCTAAGGGCACTTCTCCCGGAAGGGCGCGCGTGCACCCGTAGACCAGAGCGAGAGAGCGAAAGCAGTACGCCCATCAATGCGCTGTGCTCGTCTTTAAGGAAGTTCAGTTCTACGTCGGATTTGCAGATCGTCTAATGCCATTGCTTAAGGATGGAGCAGTCCCAACGATAAAGGTTCACGGTCGTGAGTTGGAACCGCAGGCGGTGAGTAAAACTGTCTGTGTTGTTAGCTATGTTAGCACCGCCCACACGGCACGCCTCCAGCCGCTCGTTTTTTTCCGGAAAGACTCGGTACAGCCTATATTTCTTTTATAAATATAATAAAACTAAAGACTTTTTGAAAATATGAAGGATGCAATACTACTCTATACTCATGATTAACATGAGATTGACTGAAACTGAGTGTTTCACCCCCGCCCCCCCTTAAAGAAGTATAACATTTATCTAAAGGAAAAATGAAAATTGGCTAGTCATTAAACAACTGAAGGCAAACTACACTGGAAACCCACTTGCAAGTACTTATCAAACAGCTGTTTTTGAATTCCCTCATCTGTTGACCCTCATCTGACGGCTGTTGTGTGTTTCAATGAAAAGCTGTATTTTGCATAGACCCTGTGGGTGATCCGAGTCCCATTTAAACATGATATAAGGTGAGTTTCTGCCTTTAAATGAAGGGAGGAATTCAGTTGTGTTGTGTACGTGAAATAAAGATATGATGCTACGGCGGATGAGACTGTTATACACACACATCTCAGAGAGAAGCTTCATCTGTCCCTGTGATTGTAAAACGAATGTTTATTTTTCACAAACCAGTAACGGATTCTGCATCCAGCTGTTTCACATTTACTTTTAATTCCTTTTGTAATACTTCCCTCTTGTAGAAATCCCATAAGTATCTTTTTGAAATGGAGACCCACTAACACACGCATTCTCTCACACACACTTCGGCGGACACAATGCACACACAATATAAACAAGCAGGGATTACAATGAGAACAGAAAAGGCTGATGTTGTCTCATGACCACACTTTTTCCACCAGGCGTTTCCCAAGAGACGTAAATTCCATCCTCTAATCTTATTTGTCATTGCATATTAGGGCCTTACTTGTGTTTACAAACCATATTCCTCTGCACTTGATACACAAGGCTAAGAGCTATGGAATCGAATCGGAGTGAAAGCCAATCCACGCTGGAGAAAACACAGTTTGGGATGTTAGAGAAACGGGCTGAAGCACCTCCTCTAGTATCAAGAGGGGTAACAGTATCCCTGCTAGAATGTAACTGTTTATCATGGGCTAGTGTTCGGCAGGGGCTGCCAGAGCTGTGTGTGCTAAACAATGCACTCATTCAGGCCGTCGCGCATCTGCTAGTGATCTGGGACGGGACGTCGATACGCTCTCAAGGACGACGGCCTCTGGTCCGATCCAGAGGAGAGAGGAGGTCTCGTGCCACCGTGTCCTACATGTGCCATGCTTGAGAGCGAATTCACCAGTGGATTGGAGGAGCAAAAAAAGAGGAGGGGGGGAACAGGGAGTGATGTATTTTTGGTTAAACATTCAGATTTTTCAAAAAATCTGTGTGACTTTTATCTCCATCTTTACAGTCCATTAACTCTTTCTGTCAAAAGTTGTTGGCATGTTCCTCACAGAATATCCGGTTTGGTTGGTATCTGCAAGAGATCAGCCTTGAAATAAAAAAGGCTTATGTGTTTTGTTTGTTGCAGGTGGACCTGTGTGCACTTAAGATGCCCCCCCCCCCAAAGTGGTTCTTAACTTTGTGAGCCACAGAAGGTTACAGGACAGCAGGTTAAAAATAAGGTTAAACAGGCATATTAAAATGCAACTCACCACCATGCTATGCAATATAAAAAATAAAACACTTCCCATATCTTTTTGTATTAGCATCAAAAGTCATGTGTCACTCAAATAAAGTTTTAATATATTTTGCTGCAAATTCACCTGTCTTTAATACTAATACAATATTTGTTCCATGTTTATATATATATATATATATATATATATTTTTTTTTTTTTACAAATGTATCAATTTGTGTCATGTTTTGCCATGTTTGCTCATTGTTGGACCTTTGGGATTCATGGTAATTTAAAAAATGTCTGATTCTTAGAACTTTTTGTTCACTTATTTCAAGCTTCAGTGATCTGCTACTTTTGACTTTTGTGTGTGAGTGAGATTGAACAATACCTTAGACAAGCTAAATTAAGAGCTTTTAGGTGCAAAATGTAGTGTCACATGGTCATGTATAATATATATCTCATTCTCTTGCTTGTAACACATTTGTTTGGCCCCTGTAAAGTCTTGTCTGTCACTCCAGCGTGGGTTTTAATTACCTGTAGATATCTCTCTCATAAACACCATACAACCCATTATGACAATTCCACCCGGGCAAAGATGTTTAATTAAAAGGAAATGATTAGGACCCCTTGACTGTTTCATTTCCATTAATTGTCTCGTACGACAATATGAAGAACCCCCTGCGGAGCGCTGATAACGCGCGCGGGGTGAATGATAACACATCAGACAACGGCACCTATTCACTCCTATCGCGCGACAACCTCCGCCACGCGTGGAGTCCTGAGTGAAAACCGATCTGTGGAAAATTGGGGAGGAAATAGCCTTCCCGGGATCAGCGTGGCCGTATAGAGTTGCGGCGGAGGCCCCTCCCCCTGTCTGGCTCGCTCTTTTTTTCTCAACCCCTTGGTTGGCTTTCCGAGAGGGCTCGATCCTGCTCACGCTCAGACCGCTGAGAAATAGCAGGCAGAAGATGGCTGACTCGACCGGGCACGGTGAGCCCGCAACACCAGCACCAGCACCAGCATCAACTTCACTAGGGCTTCTCGCGCGCCTGCCATTCGCTGCCACTCCGCAACTCTGAAACGGCCCCGCCTCGCTCTGTGCCGTGCGCCCGCGGGGTATTCACCCCCAAATATTGACAGAGATTTAAAGAAAACATGGCTGAGATGGAGAAAGAGGGAAGACCTCCGGAAAACAAGAGGAGCAGAAAGCCAGCTCACCCCGTGAAGAGGGAAATTAACGCAGAGATGAAGGTAGGTTGTGCGCGCTCTCTCTCTCTCACTGGCGCCCATAAAGGCTTGTCATTTTTGGATGCGTTGAGCGCACCGCCGCTCCGCCCTCGGACTTGAATATAGAGAACCGATTCATTCAAGCGCTGTGTGTTTGGGGTTAATCAGCTAACTTTGATTTTTTTTTTTTTTTTTGGTTGCAGAACAGGTCGGCATTATTTCCCTCCCGTTTCATTTTTTTTAAGCTTAATTCACGCACCTTCTAGACTACTCTGGTCTCTTTCCAGTGCTTGAGATCATTTTTTTTATATTGAATTGTGAGTTTTATTTAAACATATATTTGATGAGTTTCTAAATCATATGCACGTAAAATAGAATGTTCCCAGTCACATCACGGGATAGTTTAGGGTGAAATCCCCTTGTTGGCTCCTCTGTAGTTGATGGAAAACCCAGTGCGTCAGACTCCGCGTCAAATTGCTGCGTTACTACTACTACTACTACTAGCGCGTTACTATATCTCTGCTAAAGACCACATAAACATCAGAACAGAGTAAAAACTCAATAATGAAACGGAATGCATGTTGGAAGGGTGCATCTGTCCAGCTGTTCTGATGGGAAGCGCCGGCCACTCCAGATGTGCATCTGTTCAACAGAGCGCTGTCTGCTCGTGACAAATGCACATTAAAACGCCTTTTGTAGGTATTTGCAATTTGAAATCATGGTTTCGTTTATTCAAGATCTAGGAGACTCTTTCACTTTTTCTGTTTGAGGATAGCCGTGTGTGTGTTTAGAAGGCGCACATAGGCGCTTTGTCTCCTGGTTGTGTGGTGCTCATTGTCTGAAGCGTTTGCATCCGCTGCCATGCAGCCTAATGTTTTGGAAACGCCAGAATTTATTCCTGCTCTTTATCAGAACAAGCTAAATTCATTCTGATAGCAACATCACGGTGAACAGGGACGCATTTCATTATTATTAATATTGATCTGATCATGTGTTTAGGTCACTGTAAACGCGTGTGTGGCTTTGGTGATTTCGCTCCGTTCGCTTTCTTTCTTGTCAGTGATTATTTGACTGAACCTGTGCGAGGCTCACCGGTCCGCCGGGGCTCTAAATTTGACAGATATTGATCGACCTGTAGAGGAGATACAAGCGTGCGTCTCCCTGGTCTCCTTAAAACACACACACACACACACACACACACACACACACACACACACACACACACACACACACACACACACACACACACACACACACACACACACACACACACAGCAATGCTGTACTTGCAGAAACGGACTTATTCTGGAGCTGTGAGGTGTGAATTATTGGGGCTTTCAGGGGTCTGAACCCTCTGATATCATTTCCTGTTTATGTCAAATGACAACAAAACCGCTGCATGTATGCTGCATTTACTGCTTTTTATAGAAATAATAATAAAAGTAATAATAAATTTAATTTTTTTTTTTTAAAAAAAGTCAAACTTTTATTGACACCCTTTTATTTATTTAGTCTTCTGACAATTGCACCACTTAGATGTTTATGATGATCAAAATCAATTTTAATTCAGAAATTGAAACTGCTCATCATAAAAGTTAATTTAACATCAAAATTCGTTTAGTAAAAAAATTGATTCAGACAAAAAAGTCACATCTGACCTGTGAACATGAAGTTTTTAGTGTTAAGGACCTTTTCTGTCTGCTTTTTATCAATGAACAAAGCAAAATAAATCACTGCCTATGTGTAACGAGTTTGCATTGTCTTTCACACTGCTGACCTTTTCTTTAATAAGGAATCAATTTTTCTACAATCAATTTTTGACAGAAAGGAATTGGAACAAATTTGCTGCACAAATAATCTTCCATTTGTTAAAATGTTTTTCGTCCTTTACATTACTTGATATTGTACTAAAAGTAATGTATGAACAAATGTGGCATTCTGTCTGCTTAGAGCTTGAGGATGAAACAACTCAAGCTCTTTGGGTTACTAAATAAGATAATACAATTTGGAAAGAGTAGTCTGGCAGATGGACAGATGCTGTAAGAATTGTCACCTGAGTGAAGTATAGGCAGTCAGTGACTTTCTTTCATTTAGAACTCAATTCAAAGACTGTGGCTTCCACATTACAGATCTTGTTGCACGTCTCTTGTCTGCAATCCATAGTGCACAATTCAGTGACTTCAAATCTGTAACACAGTGTTTAGTCTTTATTTTCTGCACAATGCGCATCTCCAAAGGTCTGTGGTGTGTGTTGGCCTTGTCAGCGGTGTTGTGTGTACAAGTCAGGCACAAATCTGTCATTTCATCCGTAGAGTTGTCATTTTGACCACAGAGCTGTGAATAAAGCTGATCTCTGCCTTGATTTTGACAGAGACCAATAGAGTGTCTGAGGTCATCCAGCATCCAACAGTTGTTAGAAATTCACCTTACTTACTGTCGGACGAATATACATAATATGATAACATGGTCACACACCATGACAAAACATAGCCTGTGATGAGGCACTTCCTTCTTTGGAACACAACAGCAAATCAGCCGAGTCTGCTGGGTAATGGGCAGTGCTACTGTACATACAGTATATACACGCACATTTAAAACAAATAAAGTCTGAGATATAGCCTATCAGTTATGTAATTTATAATGTACTAGGTATGCTTCATCATCATGCAAACTTCTCCAATAATTGACAAAGGTTTTTACCCATTATTCCCTGAGCTATCCTGAAACACTCAGGTGTTTTTCAGAAACAACCACCCACAAAAAAAAAATTCTCATCCTGTGATCTATCTGATAGGATTCCGCAAGTTAAATGCCTCTTTGCAAAAAATGAATAATGAAGATAATGTAATGACATATGAGATGTTATACACTAATGTTTGTAATGTCAGGCCACTCACATCCATTAACCCTTAAACGTCATTCACTACCCTCCTCGCCTCTTTTTTAAAGTTAGACATCAACCTTCTTAGTATTCCTCAATCAATTCATTACAAACAATGTAACAATTTTTTTTAACGACCCAATGAGTGTAAGTGTATATTTTGAAGGATTAATTGAATATATATTGAATCTTTGATGACTGAATAAGTGCAATTGGCAATGGTGGCAACAAGGTGGCAATGTCTGATACACAATTATGAAGTGAGGTTTCACTCATAGTTACCGCAGGCAGAAAACAAAACAATAGGAAGTATCATCAGCAAAACTTGAAATGTCTGAAAATACTTAACACAATCAAATATTAGTGTCACTGTCATCCAATGGTGGATCTGGTGAAGAAGCTGTTAGTTATCAAAATATTGATTTTGAAGACGTTGAAAATGATAGTTTTGAGAATATGTTTGAGATGGTGAATATGAGCCAGATGCTGAATGTTGGGAAATGAGCTCTGACGAGGACAGTGATGATGGTATAAAACATCTGCTAAAACTGAACCTTTCCCAGCTCTACCAGGTAACAAAATATGCTCTATTTTATTCTTCTTATAACTCTAATATCAGGAGAGTTTTATATTATCACGACAGATAGAGATCCATCCGTGTTGAACATAGATCCGGGTCGCTAAAGACCCAAATATGTAATAATATGATTGTTGAAACATTCATGCATTTAAGGGTTAAACGTTCTGTTTTTCTGTTCTGTTACATAGTTTTGTACATATTTGTACATATTTTTACCCGAAAGATAACTTAAAAGATCATACACTCTCAGACAAAATAATAAAAAGCTGTCACTGTGGTGGTACTCTTTAAGAAGGTACTAATGTGCACTATTTAGGTACTAATATGCAACCTTTAGGGGTATATATAAGGCACAAAGTTGTACCTTTTAAATGGGTACTGCCCCAGTTAAGGCTTTTGCATCTTTTTCTGTACCCTATAAAAATACTATATGTGTGTGAATAAGGATTCTGCTATAAAAGCAAGGTCGTAACCACCTTAGAATTTAAAAAAGCAATATTCAAAATCAAAGTTATTTTTTCAAATACTATTTCTTAAATAATTACTTTTGGTTTCCCTAATTCACAATACGCTGTCACATCCGTACAACAACATCCCGACCCATACATCTTCACCAGACACATGCAGGTGCCCTAGATACCCCATAGTTACTGCAGATAGACCACAGAGACACCAGGACTGAGGCTGGTGGTCCCATGCATAATATGCAAACCGCACCGATGAACAATGTGCATGTGTCACAGCCCATGTAACATGAAAAACAGGAAACAGCAAAGCCATGGAGACAAAACAAAACTTTTCCCCAAACATTTGCGTCAACAGACACAGATCAGGTTCTGTGGAATCAATGCTAAATTTGATATGCGGTGTCGAGTAACCAGAGGAGGGTTTAGAGCAAGGGTCTGTTTGAGGGGTTTGAGATACATGAGCGAACAGGTGTCGGAAATCGCAGCGAGGCTGAATACTTCCATCCCATCTGCATTATCAAAATGCGCCTACTGGCTTACACTAATTTTATTCGTTTCGTTTTTTCGTCCCAAACTCATTGACTTCATGCTTTCCACTGTAAACTCTTAGTCAAGTTGCTTGTTCTTTAAAGGTGAATGAAAAGTGTTCACTCCTCTGTTTTCTCACAGTCACTTCCTACTTGACGGCCGATAGGCTACCTATGTAAATAACTCGTGACATGCACAAACAAAGCATACTGTAACACTTAAAGAGCGTGTGTGTACAAATATAATCTGCGTTTTACTCTGCACTTCCCTTTTATTGCCTCAGTGAGAACTTGAGACCTGAGCATTATGAATTTCTCCCTCTCACGTATCAGATTTCCACCAACACACACACACACACACACACACACACACACACCTGACTATGAGGAGTCCCTCACTTTGGTGCGGTTATTTCTCTAATTTTTCTCTTACTTCAAAAGAGACAAAAGAAAAATGGCAAACGGTAAGAACAACAGAGATACAGAAGATTGTAAACAATGTGGCCTTGTGGAGGATTATACCTCCGAGAGAGATACAGAGAAGAGGCGTCAGACAGTGTTGCCTTCATCTCCGTCTGCTTTCATGTGCAGCATGGTAAAATAAGCCCTGTGCTGGTGATTGCCCAATGGAGAGGGGGATGAGAGAGAGAGATGAGAGAGAGGAGAGAGAGAGAGAGAGAGAGAGAGGAGAGAGAGAGAGAGAGAGAGAGAGAGAGAGAGAGAGAGAGAGAGAGAGAGAGAGAGAGAGAGAGAGAGAGAGAGAGGAGAGAGAGAAGAGAGAGAGAGAGAGAGAGAGAGAAGAGAGAGAGAGAGAGAGAGGGAGAAGAGAAAGGAATGTATACAGCAATAGGCAGCCTAAGCTGTAAAAACTGAAAGCTGAGAATACAGGCCGGATCGAATATCAAGGAAGGTAGATGGAAATGAAAGCAGAGCATAGGGGAAAAGGAGAGGGGGAGAGAAGAGAGAGAGAGAGAGAGAGAGAGAGAGAGAGAGAGAGAGAGAGAGAGAGAGAGAGAGAGAGAGAGAGAGAGAGAGAGAGAGAGAGAGAGAGAGAGAGAGAGAGAGAGAAGGAGAGAGAGAGGATATAATGGAAGCGAGAAAAAGAAGAGGATATTCAGTATGAGAGGGGAGGAGAGGAAAAAAGCAAGAAGAGATGAGAAAGTGGGAGAAGGAGAGACAGAGAGAGAGCAAGATGGGAAAGAGTTGGTCAGAGGGAAGTGGTGAAGGAGGAGGAATTTTATCATGGTGTACAGTGACCTACTCTTGTTACTGCGCGCAGGGTGTCCGATTCCCCCCGCCGTCACAATCACGGCAAACAGAGATGGAAGGCGGCAGAGAGGGAATGAGATTTGCTGCTTCGTTTCTTGTAACTTTTCTCGCTGATGTTTCAGTCTGCCATGAAAAGAGTTCCCTCCAAACATGTCCGAATTGATTTTGTCTCTATGGGGAGCAAATATCCCCCTCTATCTTTTTTTTTTTCATTATGATTTTTTGGTTTTAATCAGAGCATGTGTAATTATTGGGCGGCCTTCAGAGGGGAGGAGTGCGGGGAATGGAATGGAGTGACATTTAGTGCAGAATCCAGAACATTTGACAGAAATCATGCTGATCTGCAGCACTTAAAAAAGACAAACACACAGTAATGATGCACATGAGGACATTTTAAATTGTTAGTTTTCCTCTGTGCTTTGTAGCAACATTTTCTAAACATATTCGTTTTTTTATTGGTCACGTGCATGCATAGATTTGTCTTTGCGATTGGATGATTAAAAAGCACCAAAAAACATAGTTTTAAAGGATTGAATAGCTCAGCATTCACTTTTTTTATAGTGTCACTTTGAAAGCTTTTTCTTCATTTTTAAGAGCGCTTAAATGTTCGGTTTGTTCAGAAATTATTGATGTATTTTCCTCTCTCTATTCTTTTAAAGTGTTTGTTCACCCAAAATTGAAAATTCTGTCATTAATAATTACTCACCCTCATGACGTTCCAAACCTGTAAGAGTTTCGTTCCTCTTCAGAACACAAATGATGATCTTTCTGATGAAATCTGAGAGCTTTCTGTCCCTCCATTGACAGCTTCGGACCACTTTGATGCTTCAAAAAGTCCATAAAGTGATTGTAAAACTAATCCATTTCAATTAAGTGGTTTAGTCCAAAAATTTTTGAAGAGACATGATCTCTTTATATGATGAACATGTTTAATTTAACATATAAACATTCATCAACTCACACATCAGTCGAGGTAAACAGAAGCTTAAACATGTTAGCTTGACGTGCGAGAACGAATGAGATTCATTCTCGTGTGTTACGCAGCGCGTTTGAGGTTTGTTCTCGTGCGTCAAGATGGTCCAGTTGAGCATCTGTTTATTTATTTTTATTAAAATCTGTTCATCATATAAAGCTACAGAGTCTATTCAAATCATAGATTTAAGATATCTTTATTATTTTTTTTAAGTGTCAAAGTGTCAGTTGAGTATATGGACAGATTTCTCTCAGATTTAAAAAAAATAAAAAATAAAAAAACGTTATTTGTGTTCCAAAGATGACCGAAAGTCTTACGGGTTTGTAGCGACAAGAGGTATGAAAATGATGACTGTTGATGACTGTATATATATACTGTACATATGTAATTTATTTATAATTATATTTGATCAAAAATGCAGAATAAAACTGTAATGTGAAATATTATTATTACAATTTAAAATAATGGTTTTCTATTTTAATATACTTTAAAATATTATTTATTTCTGTGGTGCAAAGCTGAATTTTCATCATCCAATACTCCAGTCTTCATTGTCACATGATCCTTCAGAAATCATTCTGATATGCTGATTTATTATCAATGTTGGAAACAGTTGTGCTGCTTAATATTTTTTTGGAACCTGTGATACTTTTTTCAGGATTCATTGATGAATAAAAAGTTAAAAAGAACAGCATTTATTCAAAATAGAAATCTTTTCTAACAATATAAATCTTTACTATATCCATTTTTGTCAATTTAACAATTTCATTGCTGAATAAAAGTATTAATTTCTTTCTGACCCCAAACTTTTGAACGGTAGTGTATATTGAAGATTTCTATTTTAAATAAATGCTGTTCTTTTTGTTCATTTTATTTATCAAAGAATCCTGAAAAAAAAAGTATCATTATAAAAAAATATTAAGCAGCACAACTGTTTCCAACATTGATAATAAATCAGCATATTAGAATGATTTCTGAAAAAAATCATGTGACACTGAAGACTAGAGTATTGCTGATGAAAATTCAGCTTTAAATCACAGGAATAAATTATATTAATATAGAAAACTATTAGTTTAAATTGTATTAATATTATCTGTGTATTTAATCAAATAAATGCAGGCTTGAGGAGCATTAGAGACTTCTTTCAAAAACATACAAAATAGTATTGACCGGTACTGTATACATGTATATATACAACTTGTTAACACTGCAAGTCAGGTCAGCCCTCTTAAGGAAATTCTGGGCACCTCTAAACTCAGCTCAGCTGGTGTTCCCAGACAATCAGGACTCCTGAAGTGCCCGAAAACACTTTAGAGCGGAGCTCAGGTGATTCTAGATTGATCCGTGCTGTGCTGATACTGTCTAGGAGGTTTTCCTGTGGACAGGGTGTGATTACTGCTTTGTGACTGACCTTGTGAACTCGATCCTAAAACAGAAGCCTCACCTTACAGAGACCAGAGGCAGGGGCAGGACAGACATCTGGTGGCCATACAGAGAAAGTGCAGGGGAGAAGAGCTGTTCAACTATGTGCTGTGTGCTTTATATGCTGTACAACTATTCAAGAGTTATGAAAAATGATTTGTTTCTTTATTATCCTTCAATAAGAGTGAATCCCTCATTCGGCCTGTTTTCTTTTAGATCATGTGTGTGTGTGTGTGTGGTGTGTGTGTGTTTATTAGTGTAGTAGTTTACACTGGAGAGTACTGTACGATGTTGTGATTTACTAAATGTTAAAGCCCATCCAAACTACATTAAATAAGTATGTATCCGACAACACAGAACAATAGTAGGCCTGTGCTGCTGCTTGACAGTTTAATGCGATTGACTGACAGTTTCTATGTTTGATTGACAGTTGTTGACTCGTGTCTCATCAGGTCCCGTCCAATCGGCCCCTCCCAGGGGCGGGGCAGGCAGGCAATCTCCATGGCAACTCGCCCTACTTGATGGTGAGAGCCTCCCTCAGATTGACTAAAAAAGAAAAGCTGACAAAAAATAAACAATACATTTATGGAAATAAATACATATCTGAATGTTTAGATGCTCATTTACTGTATGTCTACACTGAGATTTTAAAACAGA
The DNA here is from genome assembly GCA_036326025.1 of Chrosomus eos. Classification (NCBI taxonomy): domain Eukaryota; kingdom Metazoa; phylum Chordata; class Actinopteri; order Cypriniformes; family Leuciscidae; genus Chrosomus; species Chrosomus eos. The sequence continues at coordinate 21,875,693 of CM070833.1, forward strand.
TGGGAAAAATACAATTATAATTGAATGTCATTTTACAATATATTGCAACTACATGTCAACTACCAGTCATTAGAGTAAGACTGTCTGCTTAATATCTGCTAACACTTTGTTGTGATGCTCCAACATCAGACACTACTGTCTTTAAGGAACTTTGCAATTATGTCAACTTATTTTATTAACCCGAACACTAACACCTGACAGTCTACTTATACTCTAATGAGAGTTAGTTGACATGTAGTTGCAAAGTTACTTATAGTTAATGTCCAAAGTGGCTATCGAAATAACGTGTAAAATTTACTTTCATATAAAACTAAACACCATAACCACTAACACTCTCTACACAGAATATAAGCAGGCTTTTATTCATTAAGCAAACATTTACAAAGATATTTGACATGTACTATAACTACTTTTTTTGAGGTGATTCCTTCTGCTTTGAAGATTTGAATAAGGCAATATATGGGTATTAAAATCTAAAACGTAATGTATGGTCCATGTTGTTTGTCTAGTGTGTATGTTAAAGCTATTCTGCTCTGGTCCGGTCAGCTCCGATTTGTTAATAATGTGTCTTCCTCCTCTGCTCTCTGGTTGTCTGGCTTAAGTGTTGTTTGCAAGATGTTTGTTTGATGCCCTGGTCAGTTTATAGCCTCTCCAGATTTCATTCTTAAAGGGATATGGAGCTGAAACGTCTGAAGCTATTTACAGTCAGATTTTGTCTATCGTTGAGCCACTGTAGAGGATTTCTTGGATGAAAATCCTTTTGGCCGTGGTTCACAGTAGCCACGCAAACATAAGATTCCCTCTGGAGATTTTTGTTTATCCACCTTGCAAAATCTGCCACTCAAGAGTTTTTTTTCTTTTTTACATTGATTGTGTCAGCAACACCTCCCAAACAGACTGCAATTATTTACTATTTAAGATTCCCTCTGTGTGTGTGTGTGTGTGTGTGTGTGTGTGTGTGTGTGTGTGTGTGTGTGCGTGCGTGCGTGCGTGCGTGCGTGCGTGCGTGCGTGCGTGTGTGTGTGTGTGTGTGCGTGTGTGCGTGCGTACGTGCATCATGTGTGTGTGTGTGTGTGTGTGCATATTCAGTAAGAATGGATTATAAAATCAATAATCCTGTAAAATAAAAAAGTGATTTTAGTCAATTTAACCAATGATGCATAAGCAATAACTGCAACGTCATCAATTTGTTGAATCCTTGCAGATAAAAAAAAATCTAAATTGAAAATTGCATTTTAAATTGTTCTCTCTCCTCTCTGCAGAGTTTTGCCGAAAACACCATGAATGAGTTGCTTGGATGGTACGGATATGACAAAGTGGAGTTACGAGACTCAGACGACATAGAGATCCGCAACTACCCTGACGGAGAAATGCGGCAACACATCTCTGTCCTGAAAGGTGAGATCTGACACATGCCTTCACGACCCACGGCAGGCCGGGAAAAGAAGATTTACACATAGCAAATAGATGCTCAAAAGCTAGCACTCATGGGTGAAAAACCACAATAGTACAAATTCAAAAGGGGTCAGTATAAGATTTTAAAAACAATTAACACTTTTATTCAGCAAAGAGGCATTAAATGGATCAAAAGTCACAGTAAAGATGTTTATAATGCTATGAAATTTTTATTTCAAATAAATGCTGCTCATTTGAACTTTATATTAATCAAATAATCCTGACATAAATGTATCACAGTTTCCACAAAAATCTCAGCATATCAGGTTTCACTTCACCTTTGCCATCACAGGAATACATAACATTTTAAAATATATTAAAATAAAAACGTTATTTTAAGTTGTAATGATACTTTAGAACATTCATATTTTTACTGTATTTTTGATCAAATAAATGCAGCCTTGTTGAGCTTAAGATACTTGTTTCAAAAACAAACTTGTTACCAAAAATCTTACCAACCCTAACCTTCTGCATGGTAGTGTAATTTTGATTACTTGTCAAGACAATTTGGTTATTTACGCACCATGAGTGAGTGAACTCTCTTCTTGCTCTGCAACCCAATACTCTTCACAGTATTCACTTCTGTATTCAGAGAAAGTTTCAGTATCTAATATCGTAACTATACCTTCTGGACCCTCTGAACACTTGACACTAATATGCAGAACTTGCATTCATTTAATTTTATCTTATCATCCCTTAATTCCCCATAGATTCTTTGTATCAGGTTAATTTGACAAACCTGTTTGCAGAAGGGAATTCTGGGATGTAATAATAAGACACAAAATCCTGACAAGGACAGGACCCAAAACAAGGACCGTCAGATTTTAAATGTTGGTAAAAAGAGAACGCACTTTGAAATTCCTGAACTTCCTCTGTCGTTCCCCCGAGAGCACTCCGATTAACCCACAGCTTTATCTCTGCACCCTCCATGCTGTCTCCTGGCTGGCCTCCGTGACAGAGCATTAGAGAGTCTTAAACTGTCAGCCATTTTTTCTGCGGCCCTATGGGGACAGAGAAAGAGATGCCGAAACAATGAGCTGGCTAATTCCTTGCTAAGTCCATACTCCAGCCTCCATTAAGGAAAATGGTGATTTAGGCGTTAGACGGTTCCCAGCTAACATGCACTCAGCCACATTTCTCCAACCTACCACGCCTGCCATGTGATGCTCTCCGTAATTACTTTCCTTCCGTCAGACAAATCCACAGCCGCAGATTACGATATTTCACTATTGTTAGTTGACGTAGCTGGAAGTGGAGAGATTAGGCGAAGGACAATGAGACTTAATTAACTCGTTTAGCCGTGATCGTCTTTAAACGAGCCGTTAGAGTAACAAATGGGCTTTTTCTGCTATCTACCAGTTATCTGTTTGGGTGCTCTTGTTGAATCTTGTCTTATTTGCTGCAGGTGGATGTGTGTATGTGTGTATGTGTGTATGTGTAGTATGGGAATGTCTTCTCGGGACTCTGCAAGAGCTATTTAATCAGTTTTCTGTCATGTATCAGGTCAAAACAGTAATATGGGGTGTGCGTTTGAGATATCGCTAGTCTCAGGCTCCAGAATGACTTGTGAATTTAAAAATGAAACACTAATCACGAAGAAAGATAATCTTCATACACGTTTCATATTTTTTTATTTCTGTAATGTGATATTTTTCAGTAAAACAGCATATTCAACAGGGAAAAGGGTAAATGCTACTAATAATAAAATAATTATACTACTGATAAAAAGATATCAGTACTCAATTTTATCCATCAGGAAGTTATTTGATAGTGTCAAATGAGTGTTATATACCAGAATAAAGCCAGACCTGAAGGCGAGATTGTAAATTATGCCCAAATAACTATATGGCTTTTTCCAACAGCCTAAGTGATGTCTGCGGACAAGAAAAGCAATTTCAGAGAGTTTTATTTTTCTGAAAAATTTGGAATAACATGGACCATGGTTTGTTCTTAACCATTTTGTTTAGAATGTAAATGTAAATGATTTCTTCTTATCTACAATGTAATGATCATGACCTTTTGAATTTAATGACAGTCAAACCTACCAATGGCATTTCAACAAAAAATTGCATATAAAGCTATATGTAGCACACTGTGACTGGTTTGTGAGACATAACCGACTCGCCATTACCACTCTCTCCTCTCTAGAGAACTCTTTGCCAAAAGCATCCGCAGTGGAGAACAGCAGTGGTTCTCCTCCACACGCCAACAGCTCTATCTCTACCCCGACATCACGGAATGGAGTGACAGGCGAAGCGTCTGTAAACCCCTCCTCCTCTAAAGAGCACGGAGGCCTGCCAATCATAGTGCCCTTAATCCCGCCCCCTCTGATTAAAGCACCAGCAGGTAAGAAACATCATAGACAGGATGTGATCTAACTTATACACACACATACAACTGGACAGAAGGCATTTCATACGTTCTTTTTAACGCTGGGTAAATGCAATCCCAGGTTACATACTTTATCCGTTTCAAGTGTCTAGTATTCACACTGTACATTTGTGAACCATGCATTAAGGTTTTTTTTATGGGACTAGCAACGTTGATTTAATAATTGCTTGACCATTTGTGTAAATGTTGCCATGTATGTCTGTTGTGGGTGTCTTCTCTCTCATTCTAATTAACACGTGTGCCGACATTTTTATCCGTTTCCCTCAGAGGCTGAAACTAAACGCATGAAAGTTTCTGCGACTGTACAAATATCAATGAATATAACATTAGTTTTTTAATTATAAAATTTGCATAAGCTGATGCTACCCGAGCTGTGAATGTAAGTTTGCAGTCCGAATTTAATTTGAGATACCATATACCAATGGCAAGAAACACGTATTGATTTGTCCGCTGGCTGAATACAAAAAAAAACATATACAGATTGGTTATTGTAGTTCGATTCATAAACAAATGACTCTAATGAGCAAGTTCTTTTTTAATGAATCAAAAACAATCAAAAAAATTTCCCAGTGGTAAATACGACTTGAGATGGTGTTTATGTCCAATTTTTAGCTATAAGACAGCATTTGTACAGGGGTGTCCAAACTCAGTCCTAGCAAAGTTTAGTTCCAACTTGCCTCAACACATGCCTGGATGTTTCTAGTATGCCTAGTAAGAGCTAGATTATCTGGTTCAGGTGTGTTTAATTGGGGTTGGAGCTTAACTCTGCAGGACAGTGGCCCCCAGGAGCAGGATTGGACACCCCTGACCTGTTACTTCCAGCGAGATTCTGAAGTGTGCATTCAATGAACACTTTACAATCCTATGAGGCCACGGGAGAGGACTTGTGAATGGCATGACGAATGTTGTACACACATTCATAGCATATAGAACATAACTTTTTAACACTTGCAAAGTAATTACATATTCAAAAGAAGCACCTACTCAGAGAGTATGTGAATTCGGACGCAGCCCATAGTTCTACCAAGACTTGAAAGGCAAGATAATATGTGACCCTGGATCACAAAACCAGTCTTAAGTAGCACGGGTATATTTGTGGGAATAGCCAACAAAACACTGTATGGGTCAAAATTATCGATTTTTCTTTTATGCCAAAAATCATTAGGATATTAAGTAAAGATTATAATCCATGAAGATATTTAGTAAATTTCCTACCTTAAATATATCAAAATTGTATTTTTGTAAGTGGATGCAGCACAATAACCAACAGAAATGGAAACCTTTAAAGGCGATTTTCTCAATATTTAGATTTTTCTCAGATTCCAGATTTTAAATAGTTGTATCTCAGCCAAATATTGTCCTATCCTAACAAACCATACATCAATGGAAAGCTTATTTATTCAGCCTTCAGATTATGTATAAATCTCAATTTTAAAAAATAGACACATAAGACTGCTTTTGTGGTCCAGGGTCACATATCACAATGCCATTTATTAATTAATAGACCAGAAAAATTAAAGCAAAATATTGGATGGTAAAGTCCATAGCTCACATTCAGAGGGTGCCCGAAGATGAAGGCATGGGCACAGCCGACCCCAGGGGAGGTACCGATTTCTGAATCAACATTTTAAGGGATTTCTGTCTCGAAATGATGCATGTTTTGTGTATATACTGTAAGGTATATAAGGTTTTTGAAACTTAAATAGTTACTGACAGGTTGTTCTTTCAACATTCTCAGTCAGAGTTTTTATATTTAATATTATACAGTATTATTTATAAATAAAAATGTCCTTGATGATAAATGTAAATATAACGCTGAAAGTCCACATTCATTGTTGGTTGAGAGTGTGTGTTGTAGCGCAGCAGACTACAGTCATTGTGTCTAATGGGGCGGCACCACAGTGAGGTGCATCCCTAAACCAGTGTACTGTGCACTGGTGTATTTGTGTGTGTGTGTGTGTGTGTGTGTGTGCCTATGTATGTGCGTTTGTATTTATGTGTGCGTTAATGTGTGTGATGTGGTGAGAAACAGATGGTGTAGACTCGCTAACTACCACGGCAACAGAAGCCAACTCCCCCCCTCCCCATCCCCGCCCCTTGCCTGTGGCCCTCTTGAATAATTCATGAGCATGCGCATAGTGACAGAGGGCTTTTGAAGTGCAGGTATGTGCTGCTCTACCACTGGATGTTCCACAAACACACACACATTTGCACAATCTCTCTTAAATTCAGGATTCGGATGGAGCAATGAGGTTGTGCTGAGGAAAAACAAACAGAAGTGTCATGGCAACCGTTTTATATTAGGATGTTTGTACTTTGAGGGTTTTAGAGAAACACTTTGTCTTTGTTGCTCTGCATGAGACTCTTTGTTAGGCAAGCTCTTTCTATCTTCATTTTTTTATATACTTTTTCCAGCCTGCTGAAACAAAACTGCTATTGCCGTTTCTTTAAAATAATATAAATTGCTTTAAGACATAAGAACAAAAAGTACTGTACTTGAATAAATGTAGATGAATAAATCTTCAATAATATTTTTTAATACAGTTTTTTAAGCCTGAGTGGTATACAGCTTTTAGTCCAAGTTTTGGAATCATTAAGGAATAGTTCATGCAAAAAATATTTTATAATTTGTCTTTTTATCCTTGACTCATTCTATTCTAAACGCAAATTACTTTCTTTCTTCTGTGGAACAAAAAAAGTGATTCTTTTTGCAGAATGTTCTTTTGTGCATTTGCAGCTCTTTTAAATGGGGGAGACCATCAAGCTCCAAACATGTCAAAAATGCACTATAACAGTGGGTGAATTCAGATCATTTGGTCCACACTGCAAAATAACTCATTTTGTATTCCATAGAAGAAAGACAATTAATTTGGACTGACACAAGGGTAGGTAAATGATTACAGAATAATCATTTTTTTAATGTTCTATCTAGGGCCTAAAATTAAAGGGCCAGCGCTGCATCGTCAATTGCCAATTTAAATATTCATGTGCAAGAAGATTCGCAAGTGAACTCAATTAATTACTCGAACGCTGTGGTAAGTTTTTAGTGTGCAAACATCCTAAGCATGCACAAAGCCGCATTTCAGTCAGTGGGCTAATATGGAATTGAGCTCTCTTTCACATATTCTTGCACTTGAAAGGACAAATTCACACAAAGTATCCTAGTAAACATATTTGGTTATGTCTTAAGTGAACGTAAATAGTTGAGAAAGAAAACGCATGTGTACAATATCAGTAAATTGGATCTTAAAGTGACAGCAGCCTAATATTCCTGCTCCTCTGTTAATTAAACTACAAAAGACAAAGAGAAAATCACTTTTTTCACTAATTAAATCACTATTTTGAATAAGAATTAATTGGTTTAATTTATACAGTGAAGACTAAGCCAGTGTTATTTTGCATTAGATTACTAAAATGTATTTTACACATTACATTTCTGTCCCTGAAAATGGTGAATTTTTACTGGTATCTAAAATTTTGTTTTCAATTTCATTACTGCTTGTATTTTGCAAAAACACTTTCATGGCCAGTAATTCTTCATTGGCAGGTGTGGCAAAAAAGTTTTAGGCTTTATCTATCTAGCCTGGATCTATCCCTTTAAAACTTGAATTACTTGTTTCAAACAGTAAGCAAAGTCTTAACTGGGTATACTATCTCTATCACCATCTCACGCCATTGGTGGAGCGAATGCTGCAGTTTCAATCTAGTTGGGATGCTTATACAGATTGCAATATTTGTTTATTTTGCACCAGGGATGCAGAAATGACAAAAAAAAAATGTATACTTGATTTTGGATACTCTTTTCTCCTCTTCTCCGAGTTTAATTTGGTCGGTCAGAAGTGGATCTGATTACTGAAGTACATTTTATGCTCAGTGTTTAGCCTATGGAGAAATGTTTAACATAATTCTGAATAGATTTCTATCTTAAAATATAATTTGGTCTACACACTCATTACCAAAGACACAGGAGAAAAAGAGAGAGAGAGGGGTGAAAGGAAAGGTTAAGTCTAATGGGCAGACATTTTCTCTCCACACACTTAGATTGATCTGATCATTAAGCAGCTGCTAGAGGGCGAGAGTGTAAAAGATCTCTGAGGGAGAAATCATTTGACATGGGCAGATGCATTAAAACAATCACACACTGAATCAGAATCTGAGCTTGGGAATCTCCGAAGATTGAAAACGACAAAGAATGAGCAGTTTTCTGTTGTGGCAATGTCGGTTATATTTGAATCAATGTGTGTGTGTCTTTGTGGTCCCTAGAAGCTCGCTCACCCCTATTCCCAAACACACACACATGCGTGCAACACACTTCAAACATCCAAACCCGAACACTTGTGCCCCCAAGCCTTTGGTTGTTAGTGGAGCATGATGGGAAAGATCTGATATCTTGTGGCATTTTGATGTAAAATTGACTGACGCACACACACCAAGAAACATGTGTATATATTCTTGAAGTGTGTGGGGTGATGCATGATGACAGGTTTCTCTTAACCCCTTGTGGATTGGTGAGGGAAAGATTCCCTTTGGTCATTAAACACACTTTACCTGGGGTTAAAAGCGAGGTTTAGAACAATGATATCTTGGGGGTTAAGCACAGTGTGAAAAGCCCTGAGAATATGTGCATCTGCATTATATACTGCCTGTGTATATATATATATATATATATATATATATATGAATCAATGTGTAAGGGTGGAAAATTAAATAGCTGTTGTGGTGACTATCTGGTATATGACATCACACTTCTCTACTATGAATTGCAAAGGCACTTCAGTCTATCTCACTTCTCTGTTTCAGTCAACATCGATGCATGTTGTAAGCTATCTAAAATTTGACTATGTTTCAAATAGTTGGCTGAATATTTCTCTGTTTCTCTCTCTCTCTCTCTCAGAGGAGGACACCTCTAACGTTCAGATAATGTGTGCGTGGTGTCAGAAGGTGGGAGTGAAGCGTTATTCTCTCAGTATGGGCTCTGAACTGAAGAGTTTCTGTAGTGAGAAATGCTTCGCTGCCTGTCGACGTGCCTACTTCAAACGCAACAAGGTAAACGCCCAGTCTCCACCTCTTCCTGTCCCCTCAGCCAATCAGGCTCCTTCTGTCTGATGTCACTTCTTCTGTTCTGCCTTGTTCAGTGTTACTAAATTCTTTGGCTCAAAACTGTAAATAACTCTTACTCTGTTAAATGACACATTATAAGACATTATTTATTTCTGTAGGTATTACATATAGTGATTCACTCATAACATTTCCAGTATTTTTTTTTCCACAAGTAGCAGTCTGTCTAGAGTCCTTATTAGGTTATTTATTCTGATCAGCTGAAATACTAAGTTTTTGTTTTTCATTTTTATTCATTGGTAGGCATATTTGTACTTTACTGATACTTTTGAACATGGTTGGTTCACAAAGACAAGCTGATGGCATGGGTTATTCCTGTTATTCAGTACACTTGTATGTTCTCATCAAACATAAATGTATAACATATTTTACTCACAAATTTAAAGATTCTTTTATCATATATCACCACATCATTTTAGTTTTTTATATTATTTACATTTATAGAATATTACCTTTAACTATGAAAATGCAATAAGTTTGGTTTCAGCTTTGAGTATTAGCAATGGATTAAAACGTCTCTGTGATGTTTTGTAGTATTAGCTGGTTTACTAACTCTCTATATTAATAGTTATGATTAATAATGTGTAATATTTCTGAAAGTCTGATTTACCCCCAACACAAGATTCAGCAATGAACCTCATTTAGATTTAGATATCATGCCATCAGAGTGAGACAGATATTGATTGTGTGTTTTCTTTTCTATCTAAGCTTGGATATGTGAGGAATTGCAGTGTAAGTATACTGTGTTTGGATTTCTCCTCTCCTCGTGTGTGTTAGAGACCCGTACACTTATTCACACACTGATGGAACTCATAATATCATGGACGCATGCAAACACACCCCCAGACATACATATATTATGCACATACACATGCATAAAAAAACACAGGCTTATGCACAAGCACACAAATTTACTATAACACATGCATACGTACACACACAAGAGTCTCACATGCATGCGTACACACTCCCACATGCATGCATGTTTGTTCACAGCCACTCCTCGCTTAGTGTGTGGTGTGTTTGAGGATAGAGTGGACCGCATGAAGAGACAAACAAACATGCAAACATGACCAGAGATTTACTGAAGCTACCACACACACGTACAAACACCAACGTATACAGTACTCTCTCTCTCTCACACACACACAACACATGGGGTTACACAAAGCAGACAGAAACAATTTTCATGAATTGTAGAGCAGTGTAGAAGCCCAGGGTTTTTTTTCTTGACTGTAGAAACCATAGACTTCTTGTAAAATGCGTAAAAATCCTATAATTCACACAGCTGAATTTAAAACATGATTTTTACAGACACTGTTATTGAAAACCACAAAAAAATGAAAAAAATCAGTCAGAAAATGAAAGAGAGACAGACAGAAGTACAAGTGCAGGCAAAAATGTACGCAAACACACAGCTGATGAATTCACAACAACGGTCAAGGCATTTTCATAATTTTGGGTTATTTTTTAACCCAAAATAAATAAATAAATAAATAAATGTTATTTTGTTGAATAATGAATGGTCCTAAAAATGAAGGCTATTTTAATTAACCATTAATTTTGCATTGTGACATTTCATGTCAGTTGAGCATTAATTAAGTATTCAAATATTTATTATTACCATAGTGAAAAATATTCTCTTTCTCATTACTGTACTAGAAAGAAAACAATGAAGTAAAATATTTATACATCATGGTAGTATTTATTATATCTGCCCTAGAATTTATGCTGATTGAAAAATTGCTAATGATAATCTAATGAAATTTCCCAAAAAATACCGGGACATATGATGGTAAAGAGATTTTTGTGGGGGAAATGTGCTAACATAATGAAAAGAAAAATATCAGTTTTTAGTGTATTTATTTTGTTGTTGATTTTGGGGTGGAATGTGACTAAGAGATTCACCCTTTTATACATTTATAAAGTGATTTTGTGTAACGTTAGTTTGTGCAAACTTGTGTAGATGAAGTCATTGGAGGAATGTGGCCTGGATATGTTTTTGTGAGATTCATCTGAATATTGATTCAACCCTGTGAAGCTCACAGCAGAGCAACAACATGTTGATGTGTGTTTTCTCTGATCTGCTCTCTCTAATTTCCATTGTCTGTGTTTTTATCATAAAAATGTTAGTACAGTCCAGTCATTAAACGTTATTAGAGTCTCACGCATAATGAAGAGAACAGACAGTGAGTGCTGAATGACATCATCTGATATGTTGATACGGCCAGTGTAGTCTGTTATTATTATAGTGTAAACTGTGAGGTCGTTTTGGCACGTCTGTAGATGTTTGGATGCTGTATCTGGTTCTCCGAGGAGACACGTCTGTGGAATGCCAAACGAACGTCTGGCAGGAGCATGTCCATTTCATCCCACCAATCATAGAGCTGTTTACTTCGCTCCTTTGACGATTCTCATGGCGTTCTGCCACCACTGCGACTCCACCTTTATTTCTATAATTCATTAGAAGGGGGAACTTTATTACGCTCTAAGATTAGATGAACATTTCTTTCTCTTTTGTCATGTACACCACAAGGTCAGCTGCAAAGATAAGCAGTGTTGAGTATGTGTGAAATAAGACACTGGGAGGGGCGGTGGGTCTGATGTTACTGCAGTAAATATGCTACATCTGCAAAACTCATAACGGAAAAAGAGAAAGCGTACACATGAATACATATCTTTATTCTCTATGATCCCACCTACCCAACTTAAGTAGTAAAACATCCTCACACCAGCTGCTTCAGGTGATTATAATTCCTCCCCATTAAAGGTGTGTGTGTTTGTTTTATGTGTGAATAAGGAGTGTCTTCCTCAGAGGAAATGTGGTAAACCTCTGTCAGACTCGCACACAAAAACAGTATTGTTACTGTATTGTGTTTATTGTGTCAGACGGTGGGCTCGTTTTACGGTGTTCAAATCCTCATATGTGCTCGCACGCGTGTGTGTGTGTGTGTGTGTGTGTGTGTGTGTGTGTGTGTGTGTGTGTGTGTGTGTGTGTGTGTGTGTGTGTGTGTGTGTGTGTGTGTGTGTGTGTGTGTGTGTGTGTGTGTGTGTGTGTGTGTGTGTGTGTGTGTGTGTAGGTGCTGAGGTAATGAATTTTGACAAGATATTTTTAGGCCTCATGAAACCTTAGAGTAACTGAATAGTTTGAATACAGAGAAGTGTGTCCATATATGGTGATTTGTTCTGGACTGAGGTGAATAGAACTGCAATGTGTGTTTGTGATGAATAAGAAAGAACTTGGGTCACTCTAACTCCGTTACAGTGAGAGTTTATTGTAGGTCTTCAGTGGTAGTGGCGATTAGGAAAACACAATTAGTGAGAATATATCAAAGACAATGTTGTAAATTCTCAGTGTTAGCCATCACTATCAAAGGAGTGGAAATCATTTCTATAGTATTATTTTCTTCATACATGTACACTTTTAGACGTGGTATTTTAAAAACCTTGGAGTTCCATACTATTTATAGAACAGATAGTTCAGACTTTACACATTTTTCTATTATTTTTTGTATTGACTGTCATGGTGAAAAAAAAAACTAAACATTTTGAACAGTACGGCTCACATACGGTGGCCCACACGATGATAAAAACTTTTCATTTTGGTGCCATTGGCCAATTTCCTGGGTTTAATAACTGGGTTTTAGAAGTAGTTACATTAAATGTTCTGGCTGAGTTATTAAAGTTTGCAGACATGCAATAGTTGTGATGTCCTATAGAACATTTGCAGTTTAGAGAAGGTTAAGACTGTTTTTAAAAAAATTAGTCAAAGCGATTGAGGAAAAAAACTGTTGAAAGAGTTGCTGCAGATTTCTTTTATGGAAACCATGATACAGGATTCTTTGATTAATATAAAGTTAAAACAACATTATATTATATAAAAGATTATAATAAAACATTATTGTAATAGATATTCTTTCTGATAGATAAAATTCTAATTATTGAAAGAGATTGTGTCTCTTATTATAATGTTGTTGGCACCATTTTATAAAACACGCTGCATAACAGTGATTTTACCATTTAGGAATCCGTTACCCATACTGCCCTACAAAGGCAAAAGACCTTAACTCACCAGAGTGTGAAACTGAGAAAAATGACTTTAAAGTTTTTTTGTTGTCCAGCCAATTGTATGATAGGTAGGACACTGAAAATTTGCAAAGTAGTTGTCATAATGAATATATTTATGTACATAAAAAAATTTGAGGTCAAACTTGACCTTTGACCCTTATTCGGAAGTTACTGTATTCTGCCTTTGCATTATCTGCAAACAATAATGGGTCATACAAAGGCAAAATACCTTAACTTCTAATTTAATGACCATTTTGACTTTTATCACTCTATACAAACATTTCTATGATAACAATGATAGCCTTAAAATAACATTTAGTGAGTTCTGTCTAGTAAGGCTTAATATTACATCAAAAATATTACAAAATAAAAAATAATGAGAAGGCTATTATCTGTACTGGATCATTTTAAAACGTTATCGCTGTACTTAATTTAAGTAAAATAACTCAAGAGGTACTGTTAAAGTAACCTTCCACAAATATTTCTTACATTTGAGATTTGGCTATGCCAGTAATATGTAGACGCTCTTTCTCAAATACCATTCACCCTTTTCTGACAGAACGTATAGGAATATGCTTATATCTAATGACATTGTGAGTATGTTTTCCAGAATCAATGAAAAAACTTTTCTTGACAGAATTGATATAGTCAGTTTATGACAGTTTACAAAGAAGGGAGTCTAACAACAAACTAATTACATATAGCATAAACCGTAACTTCAGCGCGGCAAACACATCGCTGGTGGGTAAAACAAAGGCATAGTGCCTTAACTCCACTGTAACTTAGGCATTCTAGAGTGCAGCGGAACAAAGCTAAAAGACTCTAACTGATGTTAAGGGCTTCTGCCTTTGCTTTCCCTCTGATTTTGGAAGTTATGGCAAAAACAACATCTTATTTTTAGCAGAAAAGAACAAAATTGACACAAGATATTTTTCCACATGATAAAACTGATGTCCATTGTTCCAAATATGGCAAAAACTCATTTTGACCAAAATTGAAGTTAAGGTCTTTTGCCTTTGCACGGCAGCATAG